>CM060392.1:110208007-110633007 GCA_030545235.1 Helianthus tuberosus
AACGCTTTTCTTTTTCCCCGAAACAGAGATTTCGGCAGTGTGATATGACTCGAAACAAGCTGTTAGTTTTATTAGGTTTTCAAAACTCTGTTTTCCAGATTTCAATCCCAGAATTAATGGATACGAAAATAGAACTGATTTACCAACATATGCTCTGATACCACATGTTGATCAGTTCTGTTTAAACATAATGGAAAACAAGAATACATACCTTTTATTGCATCAGACAGGCCAGCAAAGAATCCAGATGGAGACGCAGCAATAAGGTTTGACATGATTGTCAGCTTGATTTGGTTCCTCCTTAGGGTGCAATCTAATGATGGTGATAAGAGAACTGAATAGGATGTTCGGTTATGGAGAGAGGGGGCGATTTCATTATGATGTTATTATGATTAGAGTCTAACCCTTTAAACCTCTAATTATCTCCTTATATATGCACCCAAGAGGAAACCCTAATTAGTTAATAATGGTAATAAGGCCCATCAACAATTACCAACTAATTAAATAATAGATTGTTATGTATTTTGATCTATTATTATATAAATGATTATAATGACCATATATAAATAAATACATTCTATCATTGTTCACCAGTGACTCACCCTACACCAAGTAAGAATTAAATCTATATCTTTCAAGAGAAATACAAGTTTTCTATCACTTGATTTAGAAACCATTGGTAATTTAGATTCTATATATAGATATAGTTAACTAATGGACATAGACATAGCCTACACACAATGCATTTTTCAACATACTTAACATACTTGCATGATGGATAACTAATGGACGCTTCGATAAACAACATGAATTTTATTCAAATTATTCATATTCACTTTCACTAGTATAAATAAAAAGGAGGGTAAATTACACTTTTCGTCCTTTATGTTTGTACCAGATTGCAGTAGATAGCCTTTAACTTCAATAATTACAGTCACGGTCCTTTATTTGACAAACTCGTTACATCTTTGGTCCTTTGACTCTAACCTAGTTAAAATTTTTAGTTAAATCCAATCATATGCTTTTCACATAAGGGCAAATTCGTCTTTTTACTGTTATCTGTTATATTTTTACTGTTATCTGTTATAAGGACTATGGATAATGAATGTAAGAAGATAACAAACACAAACAAGAGGCTGTGAATGCTCTAACATCAATAACCTGCAAGAAATCCCCAAACTGATGAAATCTCTCAACCCCAACTTCTTTCTCTTCGATCCCAGCACCCCCCAACTAAACAATCCCCCATAATAAACACCATCAATTTCAAATCTCAAGTTTCACAGTGAGATTCTTTTATTTACTGTTCTTCAAACACTATTTGTTTTTACATTTTTATTATAATTGTTTATTTATTGGGTTTGATGATCCCTTGAATGGCCAATTAAAGGTCTCAAGTTTCTGGGAAGAACTAAGAAGAAGAATCCCAAATAGAAAAAGACACCAAAAGTTTTGTTTTGTTTTTTTTTTTTTCCAAAGAGCATTCGGACAAGTGAGTCAATGCCAAACTGATGAAATCTCTCAACCACAACTTCGTTCTCTTCGATCCCAGCATCCCCCATAATAAACACCATCAATTTCAAATCTCAAGTTTCAACTTTCAACACAAATGGTGATTATAAAATTATAAAAAAAAAATTACGAAATGTTTGAATCATTTCACCTTATCAAGATAAACAGCCGGGTTCAGATTCGGGTTCAAACCCTCCAACGCCTTCAACATTTCCTCAATTTCAGATTTCTTCTCGCTTGGCCATAATTATTATCAAAAACAAAAAATACAACAAAATCAGATCTAACGTCTTCTAGGTTTAGTCTTCTTCATTGATTTGATTCGATCTAATCTGATCTAACGCCTCGCATACCCAGATCGAATAAGGAGGAAGAGGCGGCTGCGGCGGTGCCGGTGGCCGGAGCATCGGATTTAGGTTGCGATTGAAGAAACCATGGTGGTTTCTAGCGGCGTCAGTTCTCTGTGGGTGCGTGAAGTGTTCTCGATGGTAGGTGGATCAGTTGAAACCCAGATTATTTCTGGGGTGAGAAGGTGGTGTTGCCGATGACTTGCAGGTTATTGTTGTGTGATGGCTACGGTGGCGGTGGTGACGGAGTTGTGATGGTGGTGGCTGGTGGCAGAGGGGGAGGGGGAAGGGAAGGCCTGAGACAAAGTGAAAGGATTTGAAGTCTGAATTACACATATATGGGTTAAGTTTTTTTAATAAATGGGTAAAAATACCATTATACCCTCATGTGCAAAACACATGATTAGATTTAACCATTAAAAATAACTAGGTTAGGGCTAAAGGACCTATGGTGTAATGAGTTTTACAAATAAAGGATTGTGACTGTAATTATTGAAGTTAAAGGTCATCCATTGCAATCTGATACAAACATAAAGGACGAAAAATGTAATTTATCCTAAAAAGGAACCCACTCATATCTAGCAAAGTTAACAAGTTAAATTTTATACATATGCAATAAAATAATTAAAAAAAAGAAAAACTGAATAATCAAATATTTTCACGATAACATTCTTCATTTAAAACTGGTTAATTAGAACTCCCCTTTGACAGTCGACCGCAACATAAAAATGAGATTGCTGCTGCCTATTTGCTTCTTTGTTTTCTTCAAACCGGCATGGGGGTTGCTCCCCCTTATTATTTTTTTTAACGGTAAGAAACAACGTCCCAACCACCGTGACATCGGGCACTGTGGTCAAGGTCGATTACTCAACCGCCACCAGCCCTTGGATCTCCTAGACGCGTGGAAACCCGACCTCCACCCGCCCGAAGGCATGACAGTGGAATAATCGGTAAAACCTTGCATCCCATCCAAGATGAACCGGCGCCACCCGTATGGCCGTATCCGCCATTCACCTGGATGTCATTGAAAATAAAAGGGAGAGTGAGAGTCGAACACTCGAACCTGTGTCACAAAAAATACAAAATCTTTCCCCAACCACTCTACCACTCATTGGCCCTCCCCATTGTTATTAAACTAACTAATTAATGGGCTTCTTTATAGTTCTTTTTAGTCCAGCCCATTAACACTCTTATCTACAATGTAGCCCACTTACAAGTCCTATACAGAAACACGTCTAATTTCACTCCTTCAAATTTCAACTTACAAACTCTACTATAACTATAAGCAACCCCTTTCATGATAAGGAAGAAGAAGATACTCTATCCTCTTGCAAGCCACTATCTTTTCCTGTAAAGTATCGGACCAGTTCGCCGCCACAACGCCACGCCGGTCGGCTCCGACTGCGGCTTGGCTCTCAGCCGCTGCTGAGAACCCTAATCCAGAAATCCTAATAAATTTGTTAGTTCATTTGTTTTCCATTTACAATGCAACAATTTTCATATGGTAAATTGTTTTGGGTTGATATAGGCAGCTATTTCTTATTGAACAGGTCAGGGTGGGTTAATTGAGAAAACCCTTTCTAATTAAACGGGTCAGAATGGGTTGGTGTTATTTTCCAAACGGCACGCGTAATAATTACGTTTACATGCGTTGGCATATATCTATTCTGTGAATTGGTTTGCAAATTTGAGATGTTGTTGGAAAGCATTTGTTTTTGTTCACCAAGTGTTTGATAAAAATCCCCAATGAAATCATTAGTTGTAGTAGTAAGTAGTAACTAGTAAGCAGCCTAAAAGAAACTTAATCCATGGTGGGGTTGGTGAATGATTTATTTATTTTTTTATTTTAAAGTCTCTCTATGCATTAATACATGCTATTTATTGATTTATAATGACAATCATTATAGTTATGAATTTATCTTTCTTCTAATTGATAATTGAGATGCCATTGGAGATTGAACTGAGTTGTATGCTCATGAAGTTGTTTGTATTAATAACCAGTTAAGTATTAAAAGGTTCTATTGTGAGTTATCTTTTAATTGTGGTAATACATAAAGGACACAAAGCTCGAATGCTACTCGTTATAGGCTCGGTTAAAAGCTCGGATGAGCCCGAGCTCGAGCCTGAAATAGAGCTCGTTTACTGATCGAGTCCGAGCTCGAGCCTGAAGTACAAAGCTCGTCTAGGCCCGCGAGCCTAAACGAGCCCAAACAAAGTTTAAGTTTTTATATTTATAATATAATAATAATGATGATAACATTGGAGAGCTGAGCTTTGTGGGTATGCTTTAAGTTATCTGTCATTTGCATGTTACTATGTCTCTAGCTTTGTTACTTGGTTCTGTATCAAATGCCCTGCAATGTGTGGCAATGTAACTTACATTATGTAAGCTGAGGGAGTAACAGTGGTTGTGGGATGCTGTCCAACGATATTTATTTGAATACCCTGTTCAGTTTCCACTCCAAAAGGCCCATGTGGCAGTTCCAAATTAATCAATCTTTTATTTGAAATTGGTTTTTTTTTTTTTGGGGGGGGGGGGGGGGGGGGGGGGGGGGGGTGCTGCGTTCAAGAGTTTCGTTAGTTCGAATATTTTAAGCGATGTGGATGTTGATACTTGATACAGCATCATCAGCTACTCAAACTTTTTGATCCGCCATAGTGTCACCTATAACTTTTTGTTGCACGTATATATACCAAGTGCCATGTCCTGTATTAGATTATTCTAAATCTCCCTTAGGGCTTAGGGTCTTCTTCATGATTCAAACATGAGACAAAGAAGACACGAATAAAGAACTCCATGAAATTTCATGTCACATATTTAATTAAGCCTGCATTGTCATCCCCTTCTTCTCAGATGTGTGCATTTTTTCTGTTTTATTTTCTTTTTTCTACAGTGAGTCAGTGAGCATGAAAGCCTTGGATAAAACCAACATGAGTTCATTGGGAGAAATACACATTTGAATGTACTTGGTTCGTAGAAAAGAGTCAAAAGACCTGCACGAACAGGGTTCATTTAGAGAGATAAATGTACTTGCTTGGCATATGGCTCATTTAGTGTTCTTTTGATGAGTCAAATTCTATGCTTAAATCCTCATTGCAAAGTGATTTTATTTTTTTATATTTTTTAGAATTTTTTTTATTTCTTTAGAATTTTTTTGAATTGTTTCGGTTTTTTATAATTTTTTTTTATTAAAATTTTTTATTTTTTTTAATTTTTTAGATTTTTTTAAATTTTTACAATTTTTTATATTTTGTGATTTTTTTTTTTTTAGAGGTTTTTTATTATATTTTTTTATATGGATCGATCCGGAGGGATCCATCCATTTAAAATTGTTTGGATATGGATCAGATCACGATGCACTATGTTGGATCATGGATCGGATCATGATCCATTTAAGTTGGATCATTAATGGATCGGATTATGATCCAATCCATATCCATCCATCGACAGGCCTAGCCGCCGTAATTGACACCTGAACGCGCGTAACCGATGCCGTTACACGCAGAGCGGCTGGTTAAGTGCGTGCTGGGGCCTAGTAACATGGCACCAGACGCTCCCGTTTCCCTATCCTGGTACATGTAACCGGCTCCGAAAGTGTAACCGGCATTTTAACATACGTAAACTGAGGCATGATCGCGCGTAACTGGTGCTGAAAACCAGAAAGTCAGAACTTATAAGTTGTACAGTAATTTCAAAATAACTATTTTTGAAAGCAACCCTTTCTGACCCGAAACCTATTCCAACCCGGATCCGTCCCGATCCAAACCAAAATAACTTTTATTAAATCAATCCGTTTGATTTTAGCTGCAACCCAAACCCGCCCGACTCTACTAGGCAGAATGAGTTGGTGCCATTTTTCAAACTGGGGAAAATGGTGTATTTCTTTCTGTGTATATCAATTAATAAATTGAGAAGATAACATCTGTACGAATCTGATGTCGCAACCCGGCCCCGGTTACTAATGTGGAGCTGCTTACGCGTCGAACGCCAGGTTAAGCGAATATCGAAACTGGGTTCTGCACGTTACGTGGCGTAGGACGGGTGTTTTTTTGGCCCTGGTACGCGTAACCAGTATTTAAACACGTGTAACCAACGCTTAAACGTGTGGAACGACACTGGGATGTGCGTAACTGGCATTAAACACGCGTAACCAAGGGCGTGTGCGCAACTGGCGTCAGTTACTCGTGCAAAGTCGGTTTCGCGTAACAGGGTGTCCAAGCTCTGGTACGCATAACCGCAGTAAAAGCGCGTAACAGACGCGGCACGCGTAATTGACACCCGAACGCGCGTAACCGATGCAGTTACGCGCCGAGCGGCTGGTTAAGTGCGTGCTGGGGCCTAGTAGCGTGGCGCTAGACGCGCGTTTCCCGATCCTGGTACATGTAACCAGCTCCGCAAGTGTAACCGGCTTTTAAACATACGTAAACTGAGGCATGATCGCGCGTAACTGGTGCTGAAAACCAGAAAGTGAGAACTTATAAGTTGTACAGTAATTTCAAAATAACTATTTTTAAAAGCAACCCTTTGTGACCCGAAACCTGTTCCAACCCGGATCCGTCCCGACCCAAACCAAAATAACCTTTATTAAATCAATCCGTTTGATTTGAGCCTCAACCCAAACCCGCCCGACTCTACTTGTTTTCCTGGCCTAGTTCTTTTGTGTAAAATTGATAGCAGATAAGGGAAAGTAAATAGCATATAATTTGACTTAGGTGTTGAAAACAAATGAATTATCTGCTTTTGACTTTGTGGTTCTAACTTTTTAAGTCCAAAGATCAATGTTGACTCAGAAAGTCAAACTTTAGGTAAAAAATGTATGAAAGAAAGCCCTTTAGACGATATAGCATCAACTTTGGTTTGAATCACAGTATGCATTGTAGTGTAGTCATGTACTCATGTAGAAAGAAATTATTGCAATTAATTCTCAATGTTTAGAAAGTTGTTGATACCGAACTTAGTCATTCTTTCTCCTCCGACAGCTCCTTGTAAAAAAAATGCTATCTTCAGTCCAAAACCCTCGTATCCTCCTCCTCCACTGTCGGCGATCTAAACCTCTTCACCACCATTATGCCAAATCGATCCACGCCACCCCTCTAGCCCGACCCATTTCCGTGTCGCTACCCACCTCTCAGATCCAAACCATCCAAAAATCCATCCTTTCCCGTGAGAAAACAACCCGTCAATTTGCCGAGGAATTTCTCAACCGTCTACGCCTTACCGAACCCCATGTCAAGAGCTTCCTTCACGTCTCAGAAACCGTTTTAAACGAAGCCGATGAAATTGACCGGAAGATTGATCGAAACGAGGACGTGGGCCCCCTCGCTGGAGTATTGGTTGCGGTCAAAGACAACATTTGTACTGCAGACATGCCTTCTACTGCCGGATCCAAACCATTAGAAAATTATCGGCCGGCATTCGATACGACTGCTGTTAAGAAGTTGAAGGAGAGTGGTGCCATTATTGTTGGGAAAACTAATTTGGATGAATTCGGAATGGGGAGTACCACTGAAGGATCAGCTTATCAGGTTACGGCTTTATTATTGATTTATTTCCTCTTTTCCCCAATTTTATACTTGTAAATTCTATTGACATAAAGTTTATGGTATTTTGCTACTTATTAGGTTACTGCAAATCCATGGAACCTTGAATGTGTACCTGGGGGATCATCAGGCGGCTCGGCGGCGGCTGTTTCCGCTAGGCAATGTGTAGTATCATTGGGAAGTGATACTGGTGGAAGTGTCCGGCAGCCGGCGTCGTTTTGTGGTGTTGTAGGGCTAAAGCCGACGTATGGCCGTGTGTCGCAGTATGGGCTGGTGGCGTATGCGTCATCACTTGATGTTATTGGTTGCTTTGGCTCGTCGGTTGCTGATGCCGGACTTCATCTTCAATCGATTTGTGGTCATGATAAACTTGACGCCACTAGTAGCAAACGGGTATATTTATTTTAAGTTCTACCCTTGATCTTGATGTTTATAGCTTCTTGATGTATTTCGTATGAAATGATTATTGCAAATCTTTTTCAGGAGGTAAATGACTTCACATCTCAGTTCATTTTGAAAGATTATTTTGAATCGCAACCGTTAAAAGGATTAAGGGTTGGTGTGATTTCTGAAACGCTTGGTGATGGAGTTGATCAAGAAGTTGTTTCATCAATCCGTGGTGCTATTTCTCATCTGCAAGAATTAGGATGTACTGTAACAGAGGTCCTAATTTTTCCATTAGTGGTTAATATAATTCAATCTTTGAGATTGTCTAAATAAATCAATAATTTTTGTTTTCCATTTTGTAATTGTTTGCAGGTTTCTTTGCCATCTCTCTCCCTAGGATTGCCATCATACTATGTTCTTGCTTCATCTGATACCAAGAAGGTTCGTCCTTCCCCCCTAAAAAGGGACGCACATCATAAAGTGTGTCCTGACCGAATGACATCATCTAGAGCAAGCTAGTATAAATACCCTCTCCAAGTACACCCCAGGTACGATTTTCTGAACCCTCGTCTTAACTTTCTCTCTCTAGACAAATACTTATCCTCACGCCGGAGGGTGGTCGCAGAGTGGCCCTCCCACCTCTGCGGCGAGCCTAACGGTCTGTTGTTTGTGCAGGTTCTACTTGTTTTCAGGCTTTCAAGATCTAATTGTGATTGAACCATTGTTCGGTCCATTTTTTGCATCTTCAATAACTAAAAGGCCTTCCATGGCAATATAAAGATGAGCGGAGAAAGAGGATCGCCTTGGCGAACACCTTTTTCCATGGGGAATTCATCAATCGGTGATCCATTGACTAAAACCGATGTTCTACCGGATTAGAGAAAGCCCGAAAACCATTTCCTCCAATTGTCACCGAAATTTAAATGTGCCATGATAGAATCAGTATACCTCCAGTTCACCGAATCAAAAGCCTTGGCGAAATCAACTTTAGAAAGCAAGGCTTTACCTCCCGATCTTTTGACCCGAGTTTGAATAGTGTTAACCATTATATGCCCATCAAAAATATGTCTACTTGTAATGAAAGCAGTCTGCTCCGGCCCAATGACATCATGAAACCCTTTAAAGCCGGGTCGCAAGGAGCTTCCCAATGATTTTTGGCATACACCCAAGGAGGCTAATAGGCCTAAAGTCATTAAGGGACGTCGAGTGAATCGTTTGCAGAGCCCGAATGATGAGACAAATTTTGTGAAATCTGGCCTAATGGTCTCCCAAAATCTTCTAATGAAATCAAATGACAATCCATCTGGTCCAGGAGATTTGCCACCAGCGTATCCTGACAACGGATTTAATTTCTTCGGTTGAAAACTCATGCTCTAACATCAAAGAATCTGCTTCCGAGAGGCAGTTAAAAGGAACGATCCCCAAGGTGGCAACATTTTGTGTTTTGAGGAAAAAAACTAATTAAAAAACAGCCAAAAACTGCTGGAAGCAAGGACAGAACTTGAGTGGCACCGGAAGATTACAAACGTTGACCACTTGAACGGTACACCTTTTGGGGTCTGTGCAAGTTTAAATAATATATATCAACAAAAAGGAAAATCTTCTTCCGGAAATTTTGTACATCCGTAGATAGACATCCATACACTAAAATTGGCGACCCATGTAAAAAACATCCTAGGTTCGCCAATGTGCTTATGTTATATGAACTATGGTTAGGTTCGCCAATGTGCTTATGTTATATGAACTATGGTGCTTCAAATACCCCTTACTTGATCCTTTTCTTCTAATTACTGAGTTTGCAGCTTATGGTTTTCATTCAAGTAATCAACATCTTCTCCCAGTAACAAGGTTGATTAACTTACAACCTATTAAAATGTAATGTTATACATACCAAAATGATTCAGAAACAAAACACACACACACACACACACAAAAAAAAAAAAGAAACATTACAAAGGTGCATAAAGTTATCCAGAAGAACTTCGTGGCTATTCACCTAGGACCAGATAGAACAGAATCCAACAATGGTGTCATATCTTTCTTATGCTCGACTGCTGTGTTTTGCATTCTAGGATCAGTGAAGTTGTAATCCAAGTTCTAACACCATGACCACCGATGACATTGAAGGCCTTCTCATAAAATTAGTTTGCAAACACCATGCAGCCACTTTCATCATCTCCACAACTTCTGAACCGTGTGTCTGCATATCTTCACTGTACTTGTCAACAATATCTAGCAAAGTCCCTTGTTCCCAACATTGTTGAAAGACGCCAAGTAAGTGCCAACTTTCTTCAGGCTGAGATCTATCAAAGTTCCTCCTCCCACACAAGATCTCTAAGAGAACGATTCCAAAGCTGTATACATCCACCTTTTCAGTTATAACTGAGCTTAACCATTCAGGAGCCATATATCCCGGGGTCCCTCTCATTCTTGTCATCACATGGCTTTGATCTCTGTCGATAAGTTTAGACAACCCAAAATCAGATACTTTGGCATTAAAACCTTTGTCTAGAAGTATGTTTTGAGGTTTTATATCAAGGTGGATGATTTTTTGTGTACATTCTTCATGAAGATATGCTAATCCTTTGGCTATATCAAGAATGATTTTCTTTCTGCATTCCCATCCTAGTACGCGCTCTCCATTTCCATAGTAGATCCACCTATCTAATGATCCATTACTCATGTAATCATACACGAGAAACCGTTGTGATTTCCAAGCACAAAATCCTCTAAGTTTGACCAGATTCACATGGTCAATGCTTCCAATGGATTCAACCTCAGCTATGAATGATTTGTTAACCTGCCCAAGACCATCAAGACATTTTACTGCAATCTTTGAGTCATCTTCAAGGGTCCCTTCGAAAACTGATCCGAATCCTCCTTGACCAAGCTTTTTACAAAAATTCTCTGTGGCGGTTTTTAGTTCTTCGTAGGTGAACCGAGTGGGCAGTCCTGGTACCGCATCGATATACTCTTCCTCCATTTGAGCGTTGGATCTTAGCTTGCGATTTAAGAATGTAATAAAGCCTACAACCACAAGCAGAAACAAAGAACTTCCAGTGATGGAAGTTATAATTACTGCAATTGGGCGACTTTTCTTTGGTTTTTGTGATCTCTGGACTTTTATGAAAGCTGTAACATTAAAATTTGGATCGACGGTCATCATTGTAAATATCTCTGAAGGTAAAAAACAGGCTCCACTTGAAGCATTTAAATACTGAAAAAAAGCTGCTTTGCAGGAGCAATTGTTGAGACATGCTTGTTTGCACCTCTCCATACTCACATTCTCCATGTATGTAGTGGAATAGTTGTAGTGTTCTGTGGTGGAATAGACCGAATAGTCATAATAGGTGACGTTCTGAAGTGAAATAAAAACATGATCTTGGATGGCATTACATGTGAGAGGAGTAACTGCAGAGCAACCCAGGTTTGGCAGCCGATCGTTCACTGCTCTGAAATAGTCTATTGTGTGAGGGTTTCATACTGGACAGCTGCACTGCTGATAATTCGAGCAAATGGCATTTCTCCCACAAGCCAAAGGATAAGTACAATTTCCATACTCTTCATTGGTAAGTAGATCAGCCACCCCAGACCATCCTTCTTTCCAATCAAACACTTTCAAATGCCCATCAGGCATGAATCTCATATATTGAGCCGATGATGCAAATGGTAGTTGAATATAATCATCAGGTAGTATACCAAATGAATAAGCCGAGAAGAAAAAAGACAAGCTCCCATTCAAGAACATAATGTATTTTCTTTTTTTAATTGCATAGCTGCGAAGGCTCGGCCGGGTTTTGTAATAGACTTGAGGTGGGTTTGATCCCACATATGCTACCAAACCTTCATCAGTTACTTGAAGAGAAAACAAACCTTTTTGAGCCGTCCAATTGGTTGAGGAAACACTAGGTATCAGTTTCTGTCCTTGAAACAGTCTCTGTCCTGGCACCAAACAGTCTGTTGGGTAATGAAAAGATTGCCAAACCACAAAGCCTTTGACATCAAACAACACTAGGTTTCCATCACCAGTTAAGTTCATACCAACAACAGACTTCCCGGTCGTGTTGGTACTCCAAACTGTGCTTCCATCAACATCTCGAAGGACAAAATCCCCAGTTGCCGTGAAATTCAGTATTGCACCATAACTAACCGGATAGTCACGGTTTGCGGACCAAACGACTTGAGGGGGGCGTAGATTAATAAAATACCATACTTGGTAGTTAGAATAATGAAGACAGCAAAGAGGTAAGATGTGCAGGCTCCATTGCAGAAGAAACCACAGGCAAAACTGGTTCCAAATGTTTCTCTAAAGAGGATGGGTAGAATCTTTGTGTCACCACTGACATAATCAAACGGATTAGTGTTGGTCCATGTGGTGGAAAGATTTGCAGTAGGATAGTAGTTTTGCGGCCTAAGCTGGGCAGTGGTTGAGTAGTGATTTAAGATGAGAAATAAGGCAAAACAATAACAGATGATCCATGCTGCCATCACGATATTAACCAACACACACAAGATGATCAGCCTATGAAGAAAGGTATATGCTTCATGATTTGAATGTGGATCTACTGTAGAGAAGTCAATATAGTCAACTCATTTAATAGATTAGTCATATCATCATTTCCTGGGGTATATGTCATCTTACAAAATGCAATAAGTATAGATAAAGAAACATAGCCGACTGACGTCGATTGCGCAGCTACGTCGGGGGCATTTATGGCGGAAGATGAAAAAGAAGGCAAAACAATAACAGATGATCCATGCTGCCATCATAATATTAGCCAACACACACAAGATTTTTTTTTTTTGCAAAAAGACTTTCATTAGCACAGCACCGACCCGAAAACCGGGCCGGCAAACAAACAAACAACAAACCAAAATTACATAATTACAAATTTACACCAGTCGCTCCATCCTATCGACTGCAAACGGGACCTATGTTTGAGCCAAAAATAACCCATTGATCTAATCTTGCTAAAAACATCTTCCACTTTCGCCCGATAGGCCGCAAAAACCACTTTATTTCTCGCCGACCAAATGCACCAACAAACGATGATGATAATGCCTTGGAGAACCAACGATTCCGAGCGCCCCAACCTGCTGGATTTGTGAATTTCCAAAAGGCCAACACACACAAGATGATCAGCCTATAATTAATGAAGATACAAGCTTCATGATTTAAATATGAGATCTGCTTTAGAAAAGTCAATATAGTTGACTCATTTCAAACGAAGTTTCCTTTAAACTTAATACAGAAAGCCGTGTCCAAGTTCACTATTTGGTTATTGACTGACTGTGTGGTGATTATAATATTATATATTATAATTATAATTATAATTATATTATAATTATTATAAAACCATAAATAAGTAACATTTTTGTCCATAGGGTGTTATACCTCATGTTTTGAAGGTTTTTTTTTTAAAAAATTGATTTTATAACTTTAATCCAAAAGCTTTTTATGATTTGCAGTTTTAACTCATATTTTTTTTTTTACTTTTAACTCAAAACTTTTCATAATTTTCTGTTAGAAGAGTTGGAGAAAGTCTAAGCATCTTATAGACTATTTTCTGAATTAGAGGGTCTGTTCTGTAACTTCTGCATAAGTCATGTTCTTGTTTAGAACATTAAATAATGTGCAAGGGTTATAAGTGTCATTTTTGTAATAAGTTTGTTAAAAAGTTGTTAGGGCAGTTGTTCCGTTATTAGCTGCTACTAATAGTCAGTATATAAGGAGAGATTGGGTATTAGGGTTAGATGAGCACAATCAATTGAGTCTGTAATTCTTCTTGTATCGTTTCATTTGAATAAGAATTGAGTGATAATCTTTGGTGAGAATCTTGTGTTATTGTTCAACAATTGGTATCAGAGCCACGGTGGCTCAATTTTGAGAGAATTTCATCGAAGATTGATCAGTAATTTTCGATTATTCAAGATGGGATCAACAACCAAGTTTGTTCTTGATAAGTTTGACGGTAAAAACGATTTCAGTCTCTGGAGGATGAAGATGAAAGCCCTGTTAGTTCATAATGGGGTTGTAGATGCCCTAAAAGGTGAAGATAACCTTTCTACAGATCTGACAGACAAAGAGAAGAAGGAGATAATGGAGAAGGCTCACAGTGAAATTATGTTGAGTCTCGGTGATAGAGTATTCAGGGAGGTTTCAAAGGAGACTACGGCTGCCGGAATCTGGACCAAGCTAGAAAGTCTGTACATGACCAAGTCGTTGGCTAACCGATTGTATCTAAAGAAAAGGCTGTACACATTCAATTTGGCTTCTGGTAAGTCACTGGAAGATCATACTGATGAGTTTAATAAACTCATTATTGATTTAGAGAATATTGAAGTAGTTATTGATGATGAAGATCAAGCAATTATATTCTTGACTTCATTACCAAGTTCTTATGAACATTTTGTGGATACTCTCATGTATGGGAGAGATTCACTTTCAATGGAAGATGTATTAGCTGCCTTAAACTCTAAAGAATTGAAGAAAAAGTCCTATGAACAAGAAGATGGTGGTGAGGGCCTCGTTGTGAGGGGAAGATCTGAACAGAGGTCATTTAAGTCAAAAGGGCAAAGCAACAGATCCAAGTCAAAGTTTAAAAGAAAGTGTTTCATATGTAATTCTAAGAAACACTTGAAGAGAGAATGCCCAGATAGAAACAAGAAGCAAAAGAAATATGATCAGTCTGCAAGTTCTTCAAAGAATCAAGGTCATCAGTCTTCTGAAGAATCTTTAGATGAATATGATAGTGTAGATGTATTAGCGGTCACTGATAATGGTCCTAAAGATGATTGGATCATGGATTCTGGAGGATCTTATCATATGACTCCAAACAGGAGTTTGTTCAAGGAGTTTAAAGCAGAAAATCTTGGGTCAGTGAAGCTGGGAGATGACAGGGCCTGTATGATAGAAGGTCATGGCACAGTTGTTCTTAAACTTGCCAATGGCACTGAAGTAGAGTTGCCTAATGTCAGGTATATTCCTAATTTGACCAAGAATTTGATTTCTTTGGGAACCTTTGAAAGTAATGGATATATAGTTAGTCTTAAGAATGGGAAGGCCAGAGTTGTAAAAGGGTCAATGATGGTTTTGACTGGTACAAGAAGGGCCAATAACATCTATGTATTAGATGGTTATTCTTTGTGTGGAGAAGTGGCAGTGGCAGTGGCAGAAAGGAAAGAAAATACTGCTATGTTATGGCATAAAAGATTAGGCCATATGAGTAGTCAAGGTATGAAGGAACTGATAAAGCAAGGTGTGATAAAAGACTTAGTGAACTGTGAATTTGGGCTGTGTGAGAACTGTATAATAGGAAAGGCACATAAGGTTAAGTTCTCAAAAGGGGTTCATAGATCAAAAGGGGTCCTGGATTATGTGCATGCAGATTTATGGGAGCCAGCAAGAACTATGTCTTTGGGAGGGGCTTTGTACTTCCTGTACTTGATTGATGACTACTCAAGAAGGGTGTGGGTATATCCTTTAAAACACAAGCATGAAGCATTTGAGAAATTCAAAGAATGGAAGGTGCTGGTAGAGACACAATCTGAAAGAAAGATCAAGAAATTAAGAACTGATAATGGTTTGGAATTCTGCAGTAATGAGTTTCACAGTTTTTGTAGAACCAAAGGGATTGCTAGACATCTAACAATACCAGGAACTCCTCAACAGAATGGTCTTGTAGAAAGGATGAACAGGACCATACTTGAAAGAGTGAGGAGTATGCTGCATCAATCTGGGCTACCTTAAAGTTTTTGGGCAGAAGCTTTGAAGACTGCTGCACATGTTATAAATAGGACACCATCTTCAGCCATTGAAATGATGGTTCCTATGGAGAAGTGGTCTGGCCTACCTGTAACAGACTATGAAGACTTGAAGGTATTTGGTTCCTTAGCTTATTCATATGTAAACAATGGTAAGCTAGAGAATAGAGCTCAGAAATGTGTGGTGATTGGGTACACTGATGGGGTAAAAGGGTATAGATTGTGGAGGTTAGAAGAAGGTAGTCCTAGGGTTATAAATAGCAGGAATGTGAAAGTTATAGAAGAAGTTTCATATAAAGATGTGGTCACTGGTTCAGGTGGTTCTGATGATAAAGCAAAGGGAGTTCAAATTGAGGTGGAGCAAGTGGCAAATGAACAACCTGCAGGTGAGTCTATGCAGCCCAGTACTAGTTATGATCAGCCTGCAGAAACTACAAGTGGTCAATCACCAGACCATTGTATAGCCAGAGATAGACCAAGAAGGCAAGTGTTAAGGCCTAAAAGGTTCAGAACACATGAGGACATTTCTGCATATGTCTTCAGTGTTGCTGAACATGATAGCATTCATGAGCCAATAACTTATCATGATGCTATCAATTCTATGGAAAAGGATAAGTGGCAAAGGGCAATGAAAGAAGAGATGGATTCTTTGTATAAAAATGAAACTTGGCAGCTGGTTGATAAGCCAAAAGATCAGAAACTTGTATCCTGTAAGTGGATAAGTGGATTTACAAGGTTAAAGAAGGGTTACCAAGAGAGTTGCCAAGATACAAGGCAAGATTGGTGGCTAAAGGGTTCACACAGAGGGCTGGTGTGGACTATAATGAAATCTTTTCTCCTGTGGTGAAGCATACCTCTATAAGGTTAATTTTGGCATTAACTGCATACAAGAATTTTGAGCTGGAGCAGTTGGATGTAAAAACAACTTTTCTTCATGGTAATCTTGAAGAAAAAAATATACATGAAGCAGCCTCAAGGTTTTGAAGTTGAAGGTCATAAAGATAAGATTATCAAAGAGACAAAGGATCTTTTAAAACAGGAATTTGACATGAAGGAATTGGTACCGGCTAAGAAAATATTGGGTATGGAGATTCTCAGAGATAGAGATCAGGGGGTGTTGTATTTAAGTCAGAGGTCTTATATGAAAAAGGTTTTGAGCAGTTTTGGTATGGAAAGTAGCAAACCTGTTTCAACTCCATTGGCTCAACATTTTAAACTTTCAGCATTACACTCTCTTCAAACTGAAGATGAAAAGAAAGATATGGGGAGATATCCTTATGCTAATGCAGTTGGTAGTCTTATGTACCTCATGATTTGTACAAGGCCTGATCTTGGATTTGCAGTTAGTATGGTCAGCAGATATGTGTCAAATCCTGGGAAATTACACTGGGAAGCAGTCAAGTGGGTCTTTAGGTATCTCAAAGGAACACAAGATAAAGGTTTGGTGTTTGAAAGAGATGGTTTTGCTGAACAGGTCTTGGGTTATTCAGACTCAGACTTTGCTAAAGATATGGATAAAGGAAAGTCAATGACTGGATATGCATTTAAAGTGTTTAGTTCTCTGGTTAGCTGGAAGGCTGCATTACAACATATAGTGACTTTGTCAACTACTGAAGCTGAGTATGTTGCTTTGACTGAAGCTGTGAAAGAAGCCTTATAGCTTAAAGGGTTTGTCAGTGATTTGGGCTTAACAGTTGATAGAGCAGTGGTTTTATGTGATAGTCAAAGTGCAGTGCATCTGACAAAGAATCAGGTTTATCATGAGAGAACCAAGCATATAAACGTGAAGCTGCATTTTATAAGAGATGTGGTGAAATCAAAGGAGGTGTTGATTAAAGAGGTAGATACCTTAGAGAATGCTGCTGATATTTTCACTAAGATGTTACCTGGTCCAAAGTTTGAATTTTGTTGTGAACTACTCAATGTTAGATAGACTTTATCCAAAGGTGGAGATTGTTGGAAGAGTTGGAGAAAGTCTAAGCATCTTATAGACTATTTTCTGAATTAGAGGGTCTGTTCTGTAACTTCTGCATAAGTCCTGTTCTTGTTTAGAACATTAAATAATGTGCAGGGGTTATAAGTGTCATTTTTGTAATAAGTTTGTTAAAAAGTTGTTAGGGCAGTTGTTCCGTTATTAGCTGTTACTAATAGTCAGTATATAAGGAGAGATTGGGTATTAGGGTTAGATGAGCACAATCAATTGAGTCTGTATTTCTTCTTGTATCGTTTCATTTGAATAAGAATTGAGTGATAATCTTTGGTGAGAATCTTGTGTTATTGTTCAACATTTTCAAGTTAAAATCACAACATTTTTACCTTCAACTTTGGTCCCCTATATTTTTAATCTTTCGCAAATTTTTGTTTTGCGTTTCGTTCTAAATTTTATGAGTTAACATGGCGCAGCGTGCATGTGTCGTTCAACTTTTTTTGTTTCTTTCAAAACTCTACGAGTTAACACGACGCAACATGTGGTTCAATGTTTTTACGTTTATTTCTTTCGTTTGATATGTTTGTCGCAACGCGCGGATCCTGGATTGACTTAGTGTTGGTAGTCGCTGGCGGTGGTGTCGCATTAGTGCTATTTGGCATAGTTTTACGCCCCGCCACAACGCATGGAAGCTTAATTCTAGTTATACATAATATTAAAGAAGAGAAGATGAATAATGTTGTACAACATCTAATGCGTGTTTTATAATTTCATCAATTTTTTTGTCATCTATTCTATTTCGTCATTTAGTGTAAACTTTTTCATTTACAATCCATGTAGTTTAACTTTGTTTTTTTTTCTTTTATATTAATCAAATTACTTTTCTACCCCTAAATAGTTTTTGTTACCTGAACACGTTAACACCGTTTTAGACATTTTTTTTATTTTTCTTTGTTGTAACGAGTGTGACAAAGGTGTTTTTAGTTTCATATATTTTAACGAACACGCCGATACTATTTTGAATATAATTTTTAACTTTTTTTTTCTTTGCTATAACAAGCGCGCCAAAACCAACCAAGTTTCTATCGTTTTCTTTTTCGTTTACCTTAATTTTACCTTCATTATTTACTATATCATTTTACCTTTTGTTATAATTTTGATGTTTAGAGCCGAGTTACGATGCAAATAACATAACCCATTAATATATCATTTTAATAAATTTTACAAATTTATTTATTAGTTGTCATGGTGTGCAATACGTTCTGAGTTCCAATCGTGTCTCTGCACAAAACGCGGATAACTACGACCCCGGTTACGTATGATATTTATCGGTGAAGGCAACGGTTGCTCATTTAAATTATAGTATCCGGTTGTTAAAGGATAATAAAATAACCGAATTCAGAATGTTATTTTCCATATTTGGTTTAATTAATTAGTTTTAAGGGTTTTGATGGACTTGGAAATGTACAAAAAATACTTGTTTTGTTCTAAGCCCTTATTTTTCATTTTTAACTAGCTAGTATCTATAACCCGTGCTTTGTATCGGGATGGTTAAGCCAAACAAAGAGTAAACAAAAAAAATGATGAATCACACATGTTACGGTTTGTTAATTCACAAAAATTAGACTGAAAAAGTAAAACATAGAAAAGAACAACTAAGTTGGTTTTGGAACCGTGAGTTCCGAGGCAACAGTTAAACCGTAAAATATTAGACATAAAAACGTGCGCACATTGCCGCGTGTTAATTCGCAAAATCTAGAACGAATCGTAAAATGACAAATTTGTAAATGATGTAAAGTAGAGAAGACCAAAGTTGAAAGTGAAAAAGTGTAAGGATTAGAAAATAGAAAATGTTTGTAACAAATATGTAAAAGATGAAAACTATAGGGTTAAAAATGTAAAAGATAAAAACTATGGGGATTATGTAAAACATGAAAATGGTTCAAATTTTAAAAGATAAAAAGTGTAAGGATTAAAAAAAGAATAGTATTTTTGTGAGGGAAGAAGATTTTATCTATCTACTATACTAAAGGAATAAGATCAAATACAAAGGAAAAAATAAATAAGAAGGGTAAGAAGGATTTTGGTCTATTGATATAAGATTTGGAGGGTGTGGAGATTAGTTTTAAAGAAAAGAAGATTTTATCTATCTAATATACTAAAGGAATATGATCAAATACAATGGAAATGAATCAAGGATTTACTTACATGGGAAGTGATGTGATAATTATAATAAGGTCACGCGTACCATGTGTTGATTACTTACCCTGGCCAAGTAAGTGGTAAACACATGATACCATGAACTTCTTATAATGAGCGCATGTACGTCCGATGTAGTAAAGACGGGGCTAAGGGAATGAATTAAAAATGTGACACTTCGGGTCTTCCCGCACAACCTTATTGTATGATATAACGATGTGAAGTTATTAAAAGAAAACCTATGATATAATTATCGTGCATTATGTGTATTATGTGAAAATGTGTAATATAATTCTCTAAATTATTGTGTGCAAAAAAAGGTATGTGAGTTGAAACCTCACGATTCCGAGTCGAAACCTCCCGGTTCCGACTTACCTTGGGCCATCGAACACCCTTTCAGCCTATCTTACTGGGCTGCACAATTGAGGTTGAATCCAGGCCCAATGCCACAAGCCCACTCGAAACCCTAAAGAACTGCGGCACTTTCTTGCCTATAAAGGGAGTGATGGCAGCCGACATTCCAATTGTTTAGCAGCAAATCATTTCATTTCTCTCATCAATCCCCAAAGCATTCTCTTATCCACTCTCTCTAGAAAACCCTAAAATACACCAAACATTCTCCATTTTTCTCGGAAATCCGGCGGCATCTAGCTGGAAAGTGCGGATTTAGAAGCTTGTTCCATCATCAGCCTCACACATTCTTGTGTCACATAACATCCGGTTAGTATGCTTTGACTGCTGATGATAATATGTGATGAATATGCTTGCATGAATCTTGATATGAAAGAATGATGATAGCAAAATAGAGTGTCTGTAGCCATATTTGAATAATAAGATAAGAAGAATGCTAGGATGATGTTTAATAATGATGATATGTGATAAAGATGCTAATTTGGTGGATAGTTTGCATGATAAACAATTATATGTATGAAGGATGCTTGTCCTAGTGTTAAATTGATAATAAGTATGCAAACTTGACAAATTACTCGAGTATTTGATGATTCGGATAACCTGACTTGTCTGAAATCTTGTTGTGGTATGATGATGATGCATGATTATTAGGTGTTTTGTTGTACAATGATTGTGTTGGTGTGTTTTAAATGAAACAATATTAAATGATATTGTGGTAGATCTGTTTAGGAGGATAATGTTATGATGAAACAGTGATGAACCGTTTGAATGTTCCAAAAAAGTTTGAAATATCATGTTTTGATCTGATTTAGAGTATGTACGGAAGGGGAATACATGTTAATAGATTTTGATTGGTCTATGCTGAATCAGTTAGGGTTCTAGATGATTCTGACAGTGGTTACAAGTCGAGATCTCATGGTTTCGACTCAAGACCATTTTGTCTACAGCTCGAAACCAGACACATCACAATAAGGAGACTCGAGACCAGCTCGGTTGCGAGTCGAGACCTCTCTGGTTCCGACTCAAGGCCTGACTCGAAACCTCCAGGTTTCGACTAATGTGACATAACTTGAGACCTCCTGGTTGCGACTCGAAATCCCATGGTTGCGACTCGAGATCTCCTGTTTTTGAGTCGAGACCTCATGGTTTCGACTGACCTGGTTCACTTAGTTTTGGGCTGCTAATTATTTGGGCCTCACAGTTATGTGGACCGACTTATTCATTGGGCCACACACTACTGTGTTAAGCCCAGACTATATGTACTGTTACTAGTTACTGTTCATATGTTGGGCTAGGCCCAAATACTTTACACGTGATATTTTGACATACATGTTATGTGCTAGATACGTGTAGGATATACGTGAATTATTTCTACCCAAACCTGACCAATACTGGTAACCATAATAGGACGTGGTTGACCAGCAAACTAAACCAAGTAAATTATCTGCCGAGCAAAGCAAATGTGAGTTCACAACTTTTTATTTAAAGCATGCGTTCCAAGTGGTTGGGAAACGGTACAAACAACACTTTCCCTGGTTTGGGATTGCTTACTATCTCCTTGTGTGGGATACGCTGAACGGTACAAACAACACTTTCCCTAGTTTGGGATTGCTTACTATCTCCTTGTGTGGGATACGGTATTACTATCTCCTTGTGTGGGATACGGGTAACATTTTCCCCTTGTGTGGGACGTTTTATTAATTATTATTTATATTAGATGCAACAAGTGTACTAAACAAAACTCTATCACGGAAGTCCCCACTTATGATACCGATTAGTCGTCGGGGCCTAGCGAACGGGTTATTAGTTGATAGCGTTATTTAGGTCTCACCAACCTCACACCGTGCCTGGAGAGGATCGGTCGTGAACTAATAGAATCGGGCAAAACCGTCAATGATGATAAACATTGACAAAACGGGGCAAACAAACATGAGGTCACAGAGTATTCGGTATGATGCAGTTTAGTAACTTACATATCGGGTAGCTCCCCATGGCATGATAAATGAGTAATTAAACAACAAAAGTTTTTGGAAATAAAACTGGAAAACTGTGAACTCGTGAACTCGCCAACTTTATGTTGACACTCTACTGCATGTTTTGCGGGTTGCTCACTACAGCTTTAGACGGACATTGCAATCGGCTGGAGTGCGTGGTTTTTAAGTTACTTGATTTATGTATAATTAACGAACTTGTGGTTTTAAATTAAAAATGAGTTTTCTTTATACTTCCCCTGCTAAATTGAATTGTGTTTTCGGACGTTTAAATATGTAGACCAATCGTTTTTATTTGGAAATATTTATTTCCTAAGTAAACGGTTCAACATGATTAATGGTTAAGATCCTGGTCAGTCACACACCTCGTGGTAGTATTCCGCGTGTGGATTTTGAGAGTGTGACAAAAAAGGAGCCCAAACGGGTCAAATAAAGAATAAAGTTTAATTGTTCATAAGTGATGGATTCCATACGAACAAGTCTTTCAGGTCAAAACGAAATCCTAATGCATATCGAAATGGTTGCATTAAAGATGACTTCGGTAAAATACCCGGTTGATGGGTAGGATTTTAAATATATGCGTAAACCGAGAAACAGGAACGTGGATTAAAAGTCAAAAGACTTGGATTATGAGTTATGATTAAGAGATGATAAAAATTTCACAAATAGAAATTGTGATAATTATGTTCAACTATTTTGAGGTTGAACGGGTTGAATAAAGAATAAAAGTTTGGTTGAATAAAAGCGATGGATTTCGCTGAAACAACCAAACGGGACAAAATGAAGTCTCAACGCATACCGTAACCGGTGCGTGAATAAGGACTTCAGTATAAACCCTGTTGATGGGTAAAATTTTGAATGAAAGCGCGAACCGAGTAACAGAAGCATGAATTATAAAATAACAATCCCGGGTAATGGGTTATAGGAACAAAAATATTGCTCGAAAGGAAAACGATCTTAGTCATGAACTACGGTCGAAGATAATGGATTTCAAACATGAAAATAAATGATTTTCCAACATAAAAAGGGTGCCTTGACACCAAAATATATTTTTATGAATGTCACGAATAAAAAGAAATGAACTATAGGGGCCTCGCCTTAAAGAGGTGAAAGCCTAAAGAAAAAGCTTACGAGGCTAAGTGAAAGGGCTTACGGGCTACTTAGGCAAAGCAAGGGAACCGGATATGATACCCCGCGCAAACTAAGAATTGAAAAGAATAAAATTCTTGATTGTCAATTTGTTGATATGAGTAATTGACGTAAGTTAAAGAGAAAACGTTAAACTAAAATTCAGTTTTAGTTAGAAACAACGTTTTAACAAACATAAGTATTATAAGAGGAATTGGAAAAGGATTAATGTCAAAAGAAACAGGTCTTGACACCAATAGGTTTAAGATGATAAATTCGAAAAGAAAATTTTCGAAAACGAAAGATTGATGTAAACTTAAACATGACGGAATATAATCACGAATAAGAAAGTATGATGGTATATGGTTACTTTGTTACACGAACTATAGGACTGGGGTCATGAACGATTGTAAAAGTCTTGCGAAAGCAATATGAGTGTACCTAAACTATGAGGTACAAGATAACCGGTGACTAATAAGTCTAACCGATAAGATCGGTCAAGATCGAATTTAAATTTGAAACTAGTGAAATGCGCTTGTCATTTCAGGATTAGCGTGGAATAAGCATGTAGACAAATTTATACGACCGAGCAGCCAAATGGCGACTCGATCAATGTAAACAATAAAGATAAGAGATACAAGATGAAAGTAACGGCACATGAGGCCGTACACATGATGGCCGCATACACTTTGGAGCCCGAAAAGCACTGCCTTACCATCCTGGTAGGATTTTTGCATTTTTAAAATGGGAACAATACTCAAGTAATTACCAAAACCAAGTCCATAGGGTTAAACCCAAGGAACTACGTAAGAAAGGTTCGGGGACGAAACCTCTTTAAGGGGGGGTAGACTTGTAACACCCCAAAAACGGGTTTGGTAATCAAACCACGTTGATATTAATGTACGGGTAAAATACCGTTAGTGGTAAAAATTAACCCGGTAAAAATTAGGATTTAAATAAATAAACCTAATGTTAAATAAAAGGTGAACGAATGCTTTCGAGAAAATAAAGTTTACCAGAGGCCCGAGTTAACGGGACTTAAAATAAAACGGGTTATAACCTCCCCGAACCCACTAAGTTAACTAGGAACGTTTAACCTAGTTAATAAGAGGAAATATTGTTAGAACTAAGTTGGTTGTGGCCTACTTAATAAATAACCAAATATGAGGGACTAAAGTGGGAAAAGTTGAAAGTTAAATAATAAAAATAAAAAATAAAAAAACTAAACACAACACACACAATGTGTGTGTGCGTACGGTCAGGAAGAAGAACAAGGGTGAAACCCTTGTTCAAGCTCAACCCCAAATTGAAGATCAATTCAAGACCCAAATCCATGATTGAATGTATATTAACGATCAACTAGACAAGGGGATCATAAGGTATGTCTTAAAACCTAGATTGGTGAAAGTTGAAATTTGAGACAAGTAGGTTACTTGCAAATAAATTGTTGGATGGTGATCCAAAGATGAAATTAGGTATAAATGTATGCTTAATTTTGTTAGACATTGGGAAATTATGAGATAATTGAGAAAAGATCACTTGTAAGTGATTAACAAGTAGATTATGAATTGGGTTTTGATTATATAATGAAGATGATGATATACATATGCTTAGAATCATCATATATGATAGTAAAAGCAAGATACTTGAACAATTTATAAGTTTGATTACATGTTCATACATGACTCGAAATGGGTTTTGTATGTTATGATGAAACTGGTGATTTTGTTCATATAAATTGATTTTTGAAATCATGTTATCTACTAATGGATATGTAGAACTAGATTATATTAGGTGTTCGGATGAATGTCTAGTAATATGGTGAAACGGGTTTTACATATGGATGAAACCTTTATTTCTTGCATAAAGAATGAATAAATTAGCTTTGATAATCAAGAGCTAAGTTAACTTGATATTAATAATCGCTTGAATTCGTTAAAGTGGTAAAAATGAGGTGAACTTGGTTAGAAATTTAGTTAAAACGGTGGCCTGAAAATAACGCCTACCGGGTACTTGATGAAATGCCTAAACGAGTTATTGAACTCAATTGTGCATTTCATATGTTAAAAGGACAGTTGACTTTTGAAAGTCAAACTGGCCTATAATAAGGTTAAATGATAATTTTCATAGAAAATGCGTAAGGTGGGATAATCGTGTTAGACGATGATTTATCTAACCATCTTACGAATTATAAATCATAGTTTGACGCTTGACAAGCTAGGTGGAAGCTTAGGGAAGAAGCAGGTCAAACGGATCAAGTACGAAGGAAAAGCATATTTGGATGCATGTAAGTAAAGCTTACACCTTTTTGTAGAATACCTATTTAGTGTATGGACTATGAATACGATGAATTAACATTTGAAATATGATGTTCCGACGCGAAATGATACGGGTCGGAACAAGTGAAAATGATGAAAACCCATATTTAATGGTAAAAAGGGGTAAAATGATAATTCAGTCATGAAATGACGAATATATAATGAGTTTTGAATGGTTACCTTATAAGGTTAGCCAAAATGAATAATAAGGGTAAAACGGTAACTTATGTCACGTGTAGATAAATAAAAGTTGAAGTTTAAATGAGACCCTATGGCGTAAGCCATGATGGGTTAAATGTGTAGAAAAGGATTTAAGAATTATGAACATATGGTGAGAATCCGTAATGGGTCAAATGAGAGAAATGGTAAATAAATACCATTTGGTAATCAATACAAAATGTTTGGTCTTTTAGGCCAAACGGGTCAAATGGTGATGTTAACACCATATGACAATAACAACTAATAATTGTTTGTCGAGTCTTATGCTCACAGGGGTGAATAGCGTATGGAATTTGGGTCGCTATTAATTAGCAATTTATTAAAGCAAGATATTAAAACAGGTCAATACTTTGACTCGAGCCAGGTATGTGAAATAGGTCAAATTCTCATTGAGAACTTAAGGTTCGATGAGAGTTAAACGAAGTCAAGAATGAACATTGGGTTACCTTAATAGGTAAACCTAATAATTTAAATTATAGTCATTGCGTTTGGAGAAACAAAATGATTTTTTAATAAGATTATAGCTAAAATTTGCGATTTTGGTCGAACATGTTATTAAAAGTCCTTCATCGTAAAAGAAGGGCTAAAGTTGACCATAATGCCCTTGAATGATAAACCGGGCAAACGACCCTTAAGGGTTGTTTGAAAACAAGTTTTATGATTGAGTAAATCTTTTGGATAAGAGTAAAAGTTAAAGGTATAAGCCATTTTGGTTAAATGCCTCGTAATGGGTCTTTTCCGTAAATTGACAAACTGAAGGGTAGAATTCAGAATAAATAGTTTTCTATATTAAATCCACCACAAAAATAGTTGTGGTGGAAGACAAGTAGATATCTTAATGTGGAAATGAGATATAAGAAAAGGAAGAGCGAGATTTAAGCTTAAATGCTTAAATTCTCTTAACGGGTCAAAATAAATTATGCGCATAACTTGGGTAGTGGCCGCGGAATTAATAAAATTTATGAACCCGAGTTAAATATTTTGGGTTAACTAAGAAGGCTTATGTTTTACGAATAATTTAGAAACAAGTTTGAAGTAAAACTGATAAAAATTGAAGAAGTTATGAATGTTTTTGTGAAAAATGATAAAGCTAGGAGTATGCAGCTCCCAGCTGTCGCAACCCCCGACCCCTGCCCCGGGAGGCGGGTGGCCGCGAGCTCGCAGAGCTGGTGGTATCGTTGTTTATTAATTTGGCAGCGGAAATTTCATCAGGACCGTAGTTAGGAAATAGTTTATTAGAGTAAAACACCACACTTTTATAATTAATAAGTATATGGGAAAAAGCCAAGTTTCCATTACAAACATGTTTTTAGGGATAAACCCTAATTTATTTAAATAAAAATTCTTCTTTATTTAGGTAACTTTTATAGCCACTTTTCCAAGTCTTCAGTGCTCTCCAGCTGGCTTCTATTTGGCTTTCACATTTTGTTACTTGAAACGCGTTTAAAAACATTTTATCAGCAAGAAATACTGGCGAGTGAATCCCAGTTTAATTAAAACAAGTTTTATCATTTTACAGCATTGAGGGCAACCCGCAATTACATTTGTTTATATCTACTTTAATTACCACCCACGGTACTGTCAATCCTAACTTGTGGTAATGTTACTACTCACAGTGTAGTAACAAGTTAAGTATACAAAACCCCAACATACCGACGATAATTGTAGAATACAAATACTCAAACACTGTGTATTGTAATTTAAAACATTTGAGGTTTTGTAAAACACTTTGTGAAAAGAGGAATTACTCACATTGCTAATTTAGGTATTTCCTTGTGACTTCCGGGTTATAATCTATTTAAATTAAACAATGCACACGCGTTAGTATAATAACCCAAATTTACATTAGCTATACCCTCCCCCCGAGACAGAACTCCAACGACTGAGTCGGGCAGAGCCTAGAGATGCGTTACGGAGCTCTAGATCAATCGGACAAAGTAACTAATATGTAACCGGGGTTATAATACTTACAACGAGGCAGAGCTTCGCTTTTTAGTGGGTATTATGCCCGGGAATTACTTTTACTATTTAGAGAATTGAGAGAGAGATCGAAAATTTGAACGAGGAATGACTGAAGCCTGAGGCCCCTATTTATAGTTCTGATCGACCAGCGGGTCGCAGCCCGCGACGGCCGCTTCTGTCTTTCTCGTGGCCTGCGAGGCCTGCTAGGGTAGGCCCTAGCTTAGCTGATTCAACTACTAGACTCGACACGGCTGGGACACGTGGCGGCCTCGGGGCTTGCCTGGTGTCTAGCTTGTCGCGCACCGCGAAGCACACACCCATCAGAGTCGCGGCCCGCGAGCGCCCACCAGAATTTATTTTATTTGATTTTTAAAGTTATAAAGGTATTCGGGGCCGTTTTTCGTATACGAGGTGTATTTTAGGACATATAGGGGTTTTTATGAATTTTAGGAGGGTTGTTATATCTTCCCCTCCTTGTTTTAGAACTCGTCCTCGAGGTCTACTGGAACAGGTGTGGATATTTCCTCCGCATTTTTTATTCGAGCTCCCAAGTGTATTCTGGTCCTCTCTTGGAATCCTATTTCACTTTGACTATAACTAATCTCTTGTACATGAGATTCTTGATCTTTCTGTCTTTGATTTGTAGGGGTTTCTCTATAAACTTAAGTTTCTCATTTACCTCTATATCCTTAAGAAATACCATTAATGATTCATCTGCTAAGCACTTCTTGAGATTACATACATGAAATACATCATGTATTCCTGCCATTTCCTCTGGCAGTTGTAGCTGATAAGCTACTGGTCCTATTCTTCTAATAATCACAAAAGGTCCAATATACCTGGGGCTTAGCTTTCCCCTCTTGATGAATCTGACTACTCCTTTCCAAGGAGAAACTTTTAATAACACCTTATCTCCTACTTGAAATTCCAACGGTTTTCGCCTGTTACCAGCATAATTCTTTTGTCGATTACGTGCTGCTTTTCGTCTTTCCTTGACTTGGATAATCTTATCCGTTGTTTCTTATACTATCTCTGGTCCAGACAGTTGCTTTTCTCCAATTTCTGCCCAACAGACTGGAGTTCGGCACTTTCGTCCATAAAGTGCTTCAAATGGTGCATCATTGATACTGGTATGATAGCTGTTATTATAGGAAAATTCTATTAATGGTAAATGATCGTCCCAATTTCCTCTGAAATCAATTACACAAGCTCTAAGCATATCTTCCATTGTCTGAATTATCCTTTCACTTTGTCCGTCCGTTTGAGGATGATAAGCTGTGCTTAGATTTAACTTGGTTCCCATTGCTTTTTGGAAACTAGTCCAAAAATGAGAAGTAAAATAGCTATCTATATCAGACACAATAGATAAAGGAATTCCATGTAATGAAACTATTTCACTTACATATAGCATAGCTAACTGTTCCATACTGAAAGTTTTCTTCATTGGTAAGAAATGAGCAGACTTGGTTAATCTGTCTACAATTACCCAGATTGTATCATTTCCTTTTCGTGTCTTGGGTAATTTGGTAACAAAGTCCATTGTTATCAATTCTCATTTCCATATTGGCATTTCTAGTTGTTGCAATAAACTGAGGGTTTCTGATGTTCAGCTTTAACATGTGAACAGGTTAGACACTTGGCAACATAAGCTGCTATATCCTTTTTCATTCCTATCGACTAGAAATTCTTTCTTAAGTCTTGATACATTTTATCACTTCCAGGATGTATCGTATATTTAGACTTATGGGCTTCTTCTAATATTCGGTGGCGTAGGTTTCCTTGTTTGGGTATCCAAATTCTTTTCTTATGGAATCTCCAAATTCCATCTGTTCCTTGTTCTAATTCCTTAATCATTCCTTTTAATTTTTCAGTATCGTCCTTGATTACTGATTCTTGTACTTCTCTAATTTGATCATTTAAATCTATCTGCAGATTTAACTTAAGAGTAACCAACTGGGGTAGCCCAGTTGGCCACTGACACCCACCTCTTCCAGAGGTCCCGGGTTCGAGTCTTGGGAGTGGCATATGTCGCCCAGGGTAAGAACTCGGTATGGGGAATTCACCGCGGAGCTAGCTTGGTCGGGTAGCGGCTCCCGGAGTGGGATCACTCCGGTGGTTAGGAGGACCGTGCACTATCCCTGTTAGGTCTCGAAAAACCTGAGATATCACTCCACGGTTCAATCGAACGCGGAATATAAGATCAAACCGTACGAACAAAAAAGAAATTTTTCAATACAAAACTTAGTGTCGCTGCTTAGATCGCACACAGTCTCAAGAACTGTCTGGTACGATCTCCGAGAACCTTGCACACAATCTCTAGGATTGTCTGGTACAAGGTTCTCATTTGGGGATTACATTTTTACACAATGGAGAGCTCTACCACTAATAATCTAATCATGACTATTTATAGAAGCCTCTACCCCATTGGCCCACATGGCCTAGCCCAAGCCCAAATGCTAATTTAAACCAAGCAAACATAAATAAACGTAATAAAGATAAGCGTAAAACTATGGACCTAACAATCTCCCCCTAGTTTTATGCTCTCTTTATTACGGTTTAGCCGATCTCGGATGACAAACAAGTATCTTGGATGTCGGACGATGTCGAATGAAAAATGGTGTAGCTCGGATCAGGTCTCGGATAAGTTGAAGTGTGTCTCGGATGATGTTGGATTAGACGTGTTATCTCGGATGCAAATGTATTGATTCACTAACAAGAACACACGGATTCAAAGTGATCCGTCTGGTATTCAAGTCGCGCAAAAACATAAGTTTGCACTCGAACCAATAAGAACTCCATCAAAACTTAACCCATACCTCTTGTTCCTCATGATTCAGCCCAATATTCTTCCCAGTTATATCAACAAGGTCCACCGGTTCATTATCCAGGCCCACATTTGGTGTTGGCCCATAAAATAATCTTGTACTCCTGGCCCCAAATAAATAGTTGATGCTCACACTTGATAGTCAAAGCCCAGTCCATCGATAATTATGTCATATCATTGGAGGGCCCAAAGTTATAAACCAAATCAAAGTTATAAAACATTGACCCATCAACCATCATACATCCAACCCCATGCAATCGTGTACCATTCAGACCTACCCATCATAAAAATAATCCCAGTCATCAACATCCATGCACATTCTCATCGGGTGGGCTCAATAAAAAAATTACACTCCTGGGGAATTCTAATTTTTTAATTTTTTTAAACATGTGCAGCCCATATTATGGATTTAATAATGAAAATGGGGCCAACACATGTATCAAGCCCACAGAGAGAAAATCACCAATCATTGAAAGACCAACAAAGGCCTATGCATCTTAGCAGCTCAAATTTAATCACTTGACAACCATTTCATTATGCCAAATATCTTGAATTTTATATCCATGTGTGGCCTAGAAATTTATGATATTGTGGGCCCAAAACAAAAACAAAAGGGAAACCAATCACCTGTTGAGTGTTGACGTATTGTATTGTTGAGAATATAAGGCTGCTCGGTATGGTTCCCGTCTCCACCCCGGCGCCGCCACGTCACCACCGTCCTCCCATGTCGCCGCCCCTCCGTCCCCCTCCGTCCCGTCCTCCCCGTCCGAGTTGTGCCGTTTGCGACGGACCAAACAGGTGGGCCTCCCCCTCGGCGACGCCAGTCCTCCCATGCCGCCCCCTCCGTCTTCATCCCGTCGCCAGCTTCCCTCCATCACCATACCCACCAGCCTAATCCCACCATATTAAATCCTATAGCAATTTCCTTTTCCTTGCTGCAAACAAACAAGTGGGCCCAGGGAATAATAATTAATCATGTGCTAATCATTGGGCCATTGTCATTCACAGCCCATCCAAATTATTCTGTTGACAAACCCTAGCTGCAACCTTTTGACAGCCGACAACATGCAAGCGTTCCAATCTTGACCGTCGATCAGCTCCATCATCCAACGATGTAGCTTTTCTAGGTTTTTTTTTGACAATTTTGATGAAACATCATGTGCAGCCGCCGTAGAAGGTTCCCCTGACGTCAGCAACATGAAAAACCCATCTTTCTCATGACTTTCCAGAGACAATCATCGGAAACTATCCACCGGCCGGAACCGACGATCTCCGAATAACCTGCAACCCATCCTCTGGTCACCATCATCTTTCTTCTCCGATGAGCATTAACCGCCGCTTACACTAGTTTCGTCACCATTAACCACTGTTCATACACCGCAACCCGCAGCTATCTTTATCCATCATCACTGTTCGACACTTTCCGTCGTCATCAACAGATACCTGCATCTTTCACGTGAGCCACCATCATCCGGCTGTAAACCGGCTCGTGATTAACACAGAAATCCAACGGACAACCGACTTCAGCTGCCGAAACATCACCGACAATCAGAAGACACCGACAACCAGATTTCTAACCCCTGATCTCTCTCTACACAGCTCTCTTTTTACAAAAACACACAAACACCGAGCACCGATTCGTGATTCACCGTGACTCACCAGAAACCAACGGCACCTCAGATTCCGAAAATCAAAGTGAATCGGCGACACTGTGCAAAAATTCTTCTCGTTCTTCGAGTGATATCAAAACCGAGCCTTTGAAAGACTTCAATGGCTCTGATACCACTTGTTAGTCCCGAAAAACCCATTACATCACTCGACGGTTCAATCGAACGCGGAATATAAGATCAAACCGACAAGAACAAAAATAAATATTTCATTGCATAACAAAGTGTCGCTGCTTAGATCGCACACAGTCTCAAGGACTGTCTGGTACGATCTTTGAGAACCTTGCACACAATCCCTAGGAGTGTCTAGTACAAGGTTCTCCTTTGGGGATTACATGGTGACACAATTGAGAGCTCTACTACTAACAATCTAATCAAGACTATTTATAGGAGCCACTACCCTATTGGCACACATGGCCTAGCCCAAGCCCACTACATAATTTAAACCAAATAAATATGAATAAACGTAATAAAGATAAGCGTAAAACTCTGGACCTAACAGAATCTTTTCGCTAGTCTTCTTACTAACCGACGTTTTATTGTTTAAGGCGATGCCTTATTTTCACTCCTTTATCGTGATACCACGATGTCCTCCCTTCCTCATACTGAAACCTTGATCAGATTTCCCTCTAGTTTGGGGAAATTCAGCAAGCTCGACTTCTAGACAATAAATTTCTTGAACCCTGAAAATTTGCGACGTGTGATACAATCATATCCTTTCAGACATGTTTTCATTACCTTTCATGGAAGTCTTTCGACGACACAAGCACTGCTTCGGACTCATCCTCACGACCTAGTCAGTCCATTCAAAATTGGTTACTTACCAGTTTGGGAACTCACAAGCTCATTTTTCGCACACAGCCCAGCTTAGAACATATTGTTAGACGTTTTAGTAAACCTTAACCCTAGAGACCCGTACGACAACTATCCTTCCCTTAGTTTTTGGTTATGCCACTCATATTGACGTAACACTCCTTATCGTCAAGCGATGTTCTTCATTCGAACCCCATACAACTTGTGTACGACCAGCTATATCATCGACAGAAGATAAACCCTTACTCTCGATCCCCAAGGCCTTTATATTTGCCTCAAGTTGAACGCATCGATTACGAATACCCTTCTTGCATATTTTCGCTACTCGTGTTGTGCTTCACAAATTCTATGATTCTTACCCCACTTTATCCTGCGCAAATCTCCGTTTAGACGAATTTCTCTCTACGAACGTTACTCGATGGAGCAACAAGCCAAGGATACCCCGGAGGTGAAGGTATCGCAAGCGCTGTCCTTCGAACTCGATACGATCAACACCTAGTCACGACATTCGAATTTATCCCATCCTGTCAAAATTCGATGCTTGTTTCCTTCGACAACATCTGAACCTACTCCGAGAACCAGTAGGGATCTGAATGACTCCTACGCCTTACCCTGGAACATCTACGACACAAACCTCTTTACGCTAAGTTTTGAACGCATGACTTTTGACGTCGCAAAGCCCGCTTTTCTCGATCGCTTACGCAATCCCTCATGACTTAAACTCGAAAGAGTATCACCCAGCATTAGAAAGATGTTCAGGAATTCACAATTCCAACGGCTGGAAAATAAGCTATGAGGTGCTCCTATCCTTATCATGTCCGAAGCATTGGTGAAATATTTGCTCGCAACAGTACGCAGCCAAAGAAACCGACAAATTTTCAAATCCTGCAAACATCTACCTGAAGGAAGTAGTTAATGGGCACGATGCGCCGATTTCCATTGTCTCTTATTTTGACTTACGTTTCGCATAAGATTTGTGGCAAGCCAAGCACAAACCCTTCGGCTCACAAGCGCCACTTAGCCACCCCCCCCCCCCCACAAACGAGTGGTCAATCTGAACGTACCATCCAAAACTCTCAAAGACATGCTGAGAGCATGTGTCATTGACTTTGGTAACGGGGGGAACGACACCTACCAATGGTAGAACTTTCTTATAACAACAGCTACCACACTAGCATTCATGCAGCACCATTTGGGGCATTGTACGGTCATAAAAGCCGGTCACCTTTGTGTTGGGCGGAAGTTGACAAAGGCCAAATTACCGGCCCAAAACTCGTACTTGACACTACGGAAAAGATTGCCCAGATCAGGCAACGAATGGCGGCAACTCATGACCGTCAGAAAAACTACGCTGATAGGCCTAGGAAACCTCTGGAATTCCATGTCGAGGACCGGGTTCTACTAGAAGTCTCACCTTGTAAAGGTGTGGTACGTTTTGACAAAATGGGCAAGCTTAATCCGCGTTATGTTGGACCTTTCGAAACTACCAAGAGAATCGGAAAGGTAACGTATAAACTAAGCCAGCTCGAAGGGTTGAGTGTGATGCATGATGTTTTTCACGTGTTGAATCGGAAGAAGTGTCTGTCAGATGAAACACTCATCATTCTTGTTAGGGAACTCACGATCGACGATCAACGATCAACTACGCTTCGTTGAGGAACCGGTTGAGATCTTGGATCAAGAAATCAAAACCCTCAAGCGTAGCAAGATAACAATAGTCTGAGTTTGTTGGAACTCGCGCCGTGGCCCAGAGTTTACCTGGGAATGGGAAGACCAGATGATGCGCAGGTATCCCCAGTTGTTTACAAATAATACTTCCAACACTGAGGCTACAACTGAATTTCGGGAAGAAATTCAAAACAAACAGGGGAATGATATGACGCCCCACGAGAACATTTAACACACTAGCTTCTCAGTGGCTACACTCTAAATTTCGGGATGAAATTTCTTGAACTTGGGGAAAATGTGATACTTCTGGTTTTCTGTACATTTATTTGATGTTATAATTAATTTCGTGAAATTCTATACTATGTGAAATACGTACAAACTCTGTGAATCTTGTGCTATGTGACTTTACATACTATGTGATCTTATGTGCTACGTCGCTTATATATTCGTGTTGTAAACTTTCGTGAAACTACATGTGATGGCGTACGATCATGGATTATTAACGAATCTACAATTAGAACGTACTGTATATCTTAGCTTAAATTTCGAGGACGGAATTCCAGTAACATGGGGAGAATGTGACAACCCGTGCTCTCGATCCCAATTATCGAGAGAAGGGTATTTTAGTATTAGTATCATTATTATTATTATTATTAATTATCAAATAATAGTAACCAGCGACGAGAAAGACGAACCATTTAACGAATGACCAGAACCAAGTTTATATGATTAAGAGAACGTATTATATCAACCGTTATATTTTATTCGTAAGTTATGCGGATCCACACACTTGGGCCCAACCCCACTCCCTAAACCTAAACCCTACACTATATAAATGATCTAACTCTCACCCACACCCGCACTCACACCCTCGAAACCTTTCTTTCCCTTACACCTCCACCTCCGACGAAACCCTGTGATTCTGGTATGTTGATGATGGTGTTTGCTGTGGAAAACGATCGATGACGAAGATGTTATTGTTGTTGACAGTGTCATAGTAACAACGGCAGCAGCCGGAACTACTGGCGATGACCGGTTAACCAGAAAATGACTGCAGCGATGGCGGCGTTTTCATCTTCTCCGATGATGATGAAGCTGTGAAGACGATGATTCAGCAGCATATTCTGAGTGGGTTCAAGCTGGGTTCAGACCTGGTTCAGACTCGGGTAACCTGTGGATGTTTCGGGTTAGTATGATTCGAGTTTTGGCTTCGGGTTATGATGCAAGAAGACAGTGGCAGCACAGAGATGGTGCCGATGGCAGTGACGGAAAGGAACAGTGACACACACCCCCTCTTGATCCTCCTTAAATCTCTCGGTCAGTTTATACCTGTCAACATTTGTGTAAATACTCTTTGTGGGTTTTGATTAATGAAATGAAAGTGTATATTTTACATGTTTTATGTTGAAAATGATAGATAGGTTTTTAGTTGAATCTAGTTAAAGAAGTCTTCTATTTGTTTGAATATTGGTGATTCTTGATCTAAAGAAATGAAAGTATGAACATATTTGGTAATCGTTTGGTGTGGATAAAATTAGTGTTAGATTAAGCGTAATTATTATGAAGGTATAGGAAATTTGATAAACTTGAGATGTTTGAGATGCTTCATCTGTTGCAATAAGTGTTGACTATAACAATCTTTCTGTTTAAAAATGAGTATTGCTATAGTATGATGGTTAGATTGCCCGTAATGTGTGATAATTTGGCATGATATGTGGATGTTTAAATGATTGAACGTTTTCATGATGAGATATACGAATGATTAAGATAGGTGCTTTTGATAATTGGTGATACATTGGATTTTAAGGTATTAGGATTAATGATATGTAAGAATAAGAGTGATTGATTTGTTGTTTTGATCTAAAAACCTGAATGATGTAAACTATGGATTGAACTTGGTCGCACATTAAAATGTACAACTTATTATACACCACAAACTCCAGGGGGTCACACACTTGCAGGTGTACAACCCTTAATGCACATTGTACCACGAGATACCGTTGGGTCGCACACTCTTGTGGACCGTACATTCACGTGGTACAAGCATATAAAGCATAAAGTACGACCATTTAAAGCATGACCGCACACTACCAAGTGGCCGCACACTCCCATGTGAACCGCACACTTGGTAGTGGGCCGCACAAGTATCATGATTGGGCTTAATCAAGTGGACCGCACACTGATTTAGTCCAAACTCATATATAGTCGCACACTTAATGCATGAACCGCATATTTACTGTAGTCTGACGGGTGGTCTATGGGACAACCCTTAAGTGTGTTAAAAGACGAGTTAAACCCTCATTTAATTGTGTAATTATCTTGAATTAGATAACTACCGTTGTTTGTGTCTTAGGTGTGTTCGGAGCCTAAAAAGAGGGAAAATGTTGCTTTGGATGGGAATGGATTGGAACGAGTTTCACTTGGATTAGAATGAAGAAACAAATGAGAAGTTCCAGGAGCCTACCGTAAATTACGGTGGCTACCGTAATTTACGGTAGCCCCTGACAGCCCAAATTCCTACCGTACTCCAGTAGAGAACCAGCGTAAAGGTTTGCTAGCTACCGTAATTTACGGTAGGCTCTGACGCAAAATATGTAACTGCCCATTAAAAAGACGTTTTCAGGAGCCTTTTCATCTATCTCATCATTCGGGACGTTTCTCAGCAGTTTCAGGGCGATTTTTGGCTTGTGCAAGTGTTTGTGAACAATTCTTAACATTTCGGTTTGTGTTTTGATTCGTATGAACTTTAATCTTTGTGTTATGATGATTTACCAAACAATGTCCGGCTAAACTTTCGGTGATCATCTTAGGTTGAAGGTTTTTCTATGACTCTTGTGTGTTTATCTTTATTTCTAGAATAATGAACTTGGTATGTTTGTTATGTTTATTATGGTGCATGAATGTTTGATGGTAAATTGTTAATTGATGTTTTGATCTTAGTCTAAACCGTACGTTCTTGGTGTCGTTGACAATCGAGATATCACGGGAGGGGTTAGGGTTGGATTTTAGTTAATTGGTCATCAGGTAACAACCTCGCATTTCTCTAATCCGAGTACTTAGTTCCCTTTTATCACAACAAATGTTTATGCATGAGTCATGTCTATGTGACTCTTTCTAGTTGGATTGAGACACAATTGTTAAAGGAAACCGGAAACCTAAGATGGTCATTCTCTCTTAATCTGTTTTTACAACCAATCTTGACTTGCAATTAGTTTAGTAATTTAGTTCTTAAAAATCAAACAATCAACTCTTGAATTTTAATTTCTGCAATTTTAGTTTAATTTTCGTTAAGTACAAAACTACATAATCAACATACTTTCCACAAACTCCCGGTGTTCGATACCCACTTGTTGCTATCTATTAGTTGTAATTGGTTTAAACTTGCGTGAGACTACGACTTCACGTCAAATTTTGGCGCCGTTGCCGGGGAGTAGTGCGCAACGTGTGTTAATTTAGTAGCTTTTGTTTGTTATTTTCGAGTTTACGCTGGTTGTGTTTAATGTGCAGGTACTTCAGGTGTATGCATACTAGGAGCTCTCACAAGTCATCACCACTATCGTTTGATCCGGAAATTGAAAGAACTTTGCGGCAAAACCGAGTTTTGGTACGAGAAAACAAGATCATTGGTTCACCCACTTCACCCATTACACCTAGAAACATCATGGATGAATCACAAGTACCACCCACTATGGGTCAACCAACATCATCTTTCGTTCCTACATCATCACAACCTTCACCAAATACCAACATACCAAATTCCACCACCAATCTTACTCCACCGTATGAAGTTAGCCTAACCAACACCACATCACCTACTACTACCCAAATTGAACCTACCCTCACCTATAGCCCTTCCTCGATGATTCCACCACTTTCACATTTCTTTCCAGCTTCTAGTCAATCATCCTCTACCTATCCAATACCACCAAGTTCAACTATCATACATACTACTTCTACATATCGACCACCGAACCAACCGGGTTTCCAATATTCATCCTTTCCATTTGTGCAATCTTCAGGTATAGGAGGAGATGGATATGATGATGGATATGAAGAAGAATTTAGAGGATACGAAGAAGCGGGATTTTATTATGGAGGTGATGGAGGTAATTTGGGACCTCAAGGAGGAACGGGTTAACAAAGTCAACCATTGCAACAAGTTCAAGATATGGGTAGGCCGCCAACAGGGGTACAACAAATTCGGCCACATGGGCCACAGTTTCAACGGCCAATGCCATTACAACAAGCTCGTCCTCAATATCAACAACCTCAATTCCAAAAGCCGATGCAACAACCGCAAATGCAACAACCTCAATTTCAGCAACTGTTTGCACCTCAAAGGCCTATACAAGGGCAAATGGGTCATCCAAGAGTACCGTTGGGTGCTCCACGAAGACATCACCGAGAGGTGGTGTGGGGAATTGAAGCTCATTTTAGACCGGTTATCACTAATAATCCTTCTCCAGTAGTGATTCCTCATCACCCGGATGGAAGGACTTTTGAGGTTAGAACAACCGCACTCCAAAGTTTGCCAAAGTTTAAGGGGTTAGCAATGGAAGAACCTTACTTTCATTTGGAGACATATGATTCAATTTGCAACACTATTGGAGGTCAAGTTTTTTCTTCGGACGATGTCAAGTTGGTTCTCTTTCAATTTTCATTGGAAGATAAAGCAAAAAGATGGTTTAATACTTTGCCCTCCGCGTCAATTTATACATGGGCCGAAATGCAACAAATATTCTTGGAAGAGCTTTTCAGGGCTCAAAAGACAAATGATGTAAGGAGAAGCTTGAGAAGCTTCCAACAACAACCGGGGGAGATGTTTCATGAGGCTTTTGAACGGTTTAATATGATGTTGAAAAATTGTCCTCATCATGGTATACAACTTTGGGAGTTGTTGAATGCTTTTCATGAGGGGTTGCGTTCAGAGGATGCTCGTGACTTGATGTCAATTACTAATGGTACTTTTGGTACTAATTTTGAGCATGATGATTGGACATTTTTAGAGCAAATGGTGGTTACTTCGAAAAGGAAGGCTCAATCTTCTAGGAGAGCAAGGCATGTGATAACAAGGCCACAAGTTCATGGGGTAGAGAATGGAGGTGTGCAAACCACGAATCAAGTATACAACGTGTGCACTAATTGTAATGAAATAGGCCACACGGCGGAAGTATGTTTGGTGGGAGTGGTTGAAGACCAAGTGGAGGAAGTGAATGCTATTCAAGGGGGTGGTCGAAACTTTAACATGAATTCGAACACATACCACCCCGGGTTAAGAAATCATCCTAACTTCCGTTATGGGAACCCGGCGATCCAAGCTAACCCAAATTTCCAAGGAGCTCAAGGTAATTTCACACCTCGTCAACAACAATATATCAAGGTAATTATCGGGGTGGAAACAATTTTGGCTCCCAAGGTCAATTTCAACAATCGGGTGGTCAAAGTGGTTTTTCGGGTCAAAGTGGTTTTTCGGGTCAAAATTCATCAAGTGGGAATGAAGTTATGGATATGCTTCGGGTAATGCAACAAGACATGCAAAAGAGGAATCAACTTGATGAGGTTGGGATGCAAAAGGATGAGGTTCGTGACAAGAGCATCCAAACGTTGACAACTCAAATGGGTCAATTAGCAACGGAGGTGGCGGAGTTGAAGAAAAGCAAAGGTCAACTTCCTAGTGACACTAAGGTAAATCCTTCCCATAGTTCATCACGTAATAATATTAATATCAACCATGTTAGTGTTTTAAGAAGTGGAAAAGAATTTAAAGCAAACTTGTCACCGGGTTTGGTTGATGGGGTGGTTGAGGATATTACGGGAAATGAAAGTGAAGAGGATGAAGTTTCACCACCTATTGTGTCTAAGGAGTCTAATGTTGAAAAACCGGGGTTGGGTGAAATTTTAAAAGATAAAAATGAGGAAGTCGGACCAAGTCAAGTCCCATTTCCATCGGCTCTACATGACCCGGGTAAGAAAAATTTTATTTCAAAGAGGGGTCCTCAAAAAGAGGAGTTGTGGGATGTTTTCAAACAAGTAAAAGTTAACCTCCCATTGCTTGATGCAATTAAACAAGTGTCCGCCTATGCTAAATTTTTAAAAGAATTATGTACACAAAAATGGCAACAAAAGAAAAAGATGCCTAAGCGGGTCGACTTAACCGGGCAAGTTAGTGCGGTACTTAATGGGGAGCTTCCTCCTAAGCTCCAAGATCCGGGACGCCATTAATAAACATTCAAGTTGGGAATTTTCAAATGTCAAAGGCGTTGTTAGATCTTGGAGCCGGAGTGAGTATTTTATTATACGACCAATATGATTTTGGTCCATTAGCCGGAGCCGGAGTGAGACAACGGTTGTTTTGGCCGATTTGTCTCATAAGCTACCTCAGGGGATGGTGCAAGATGTCATAGTAAAGATTGATGAGTTTTATTATCCGGTTGACTTTTTAGTCTTAGATTACTCATCTGCGGACCCCAAACAACAACAAAATGTCATTTTGGGTCGGCCATTTTTTAGCACCGCGCATGCTGTGATTGACTGTCGATTTGGTACGGTCGACATGACATTCGGAAACAGAAAAATGAGATTGAATGTGTTTACTAACAATTCTAATTCTATTGGTGTTGATGAGTGTTTTATGGCAGATTTAGTTGATGGATGCGACCCCGCATGAGTATGAGGAAGATAGCATGGAAACTTGTATTTGTGATTTTTCTGAACAGGTACATGCTTGTGCATTAAGGGTTGAAGAGCAACAACAAGATGCTATGGTACTTAAAGAGTGTCGACCACCATGGACCCATCAGTTCGAGAGCTTACCGGTGGAAATCAATTCGGGTACTAAACCATCTTTGGAGGAACCACCGAAATTGGAGTTGAAAGACTTGCCGAGTCACTTGAAGTATGCATTTTTAGGGGATAATGACACTTTACCGGTCATTATTGCCTCTAATTTGGAGATGGCTCAAGAGCAAGCATTGTTGGAGGTGTTAAAAGCGAAAAAAAAGGGCTATTTGGTGGACAATTGCCGACTTGAAAGGAATTAGTCCATCAATCGTTATGCACAAAATCATCACCACCGAGGATGCAAAACCAACAAGGGAGGCACAAAGGAGATTGAACCCAAATCTACGAGAAGTGGTAAAAAAAGGAGGTAATTAAGTGGTTAGACGCAGGGATTATCTATCCTATTTCGGATAGTGCTTGGGTAAGTCCTACCCAAGTAGTACCTAAGAAGGCCGTCATTCAAGTAAATAAAGATGAAATATAGTGAATAAATCGCCACCCGACCGGTCACCGGGTGGCGTGTTTGTATCGATTACCGAAAATTGAATGCTGCCACTTCTAAGGACCATTTCCCGCTACCTTTCATTGACCAAATCATTGAAAATTATCGGGTCAAAAATATTACTGCTTTTTAGATGGTTACTCGGGTTACAATCAAATTGCAATTCACCCGGATGACCAACACAAGACCACCTTCACTTGTCCATATGGCACTTTTGCCTTTCGGCGAATGCCATTTGGCTTGTGTAATGCACCGGCAACTTTCCAACGATGTATGATGAGTATTTTCTCGGACATGGTTGGGGAGTCGCTTGAGGTATTGATGGATGACTTCTCTATTTTTTGCACAAGTTTTGAGTCTTGTCTCGATGAGTTACAAAAAAGTTTTAAAAAGATGTGTCGAGAAAAACTTGGTGTTAAGTTGGGGAGAAAAGTCATTTTTTGGTGCAAGAGGGTATTGTGTTGGGGCATATTATTTCGGAAAGGGGGATGGAGGTGGATAAGGCAAAAATTCGGGTAATATCATCTTTGCCTCCACCGAAAAATGTGAAAGGGGTAAGGTCATTTTTGGGACATGCGGGTTTTTACCGACGCTTCATTAAAGGTTTTAGTGTCATTACTAAACCTTTATGCAATTTGTTATTAAAAGATGTTCCCTTTGACTTCACTAATAAATGTTTGCAAGCTTTCAACATTTTGAAGGAACAATTGGTGAAAGCTCCCATATTGCAACCACCGGATTGGTCAAAGCCGTTCGAGATTATGTGTGATGCAAGTGACACAATAATTGGTGCGGTTTTGCGTCAAAGAATCGATAAAAAGCTGGTGGCAATTTACTTTGCAAGCAAGACATTGTCCGAGGCGCAACTGAATTACACCACAACCGAAAAGGAGTTATTAGCGATGGTGTATGCCTTGGACAAGTTTCGGTCTTACATATGGGGAAGCAAGGTGATTGTGTACTCGGATCATAGCGCGGTTCCGTATTTAATGGAAAAGAAAGATGCAAAACCCCGTTTGATCCGTTGGGTGTTGTTTTTGCAAGAATTCGATTTAGAAATTCGGGATAAGAAAGGAAGTGGAAATGTAGTGGCGGATCACTTATCCTGAATTCCGGTGGAAGGGGTTGATGATTTAAGTGAGATAAACGAACGGTTCCCCGATGAGCAATTGTTGGCCGTGTCTACTTTCGTTGCACCTTGGTATGCTCATTATGTGAATTACCTAGCCACGGGTGCAATCCCAAGTCATTGGACCAAGAAAAGAAGACAACAATTTATGGTCCAAGTGAAGCAATATATTTGGGATAAGCCGGACCTCTTCAAGATTGGGCCCGATCAAGTCATTCGAAGGTGTGTGCCCGAGACGGAAGTGTTAGAGACTTTGACACATGCCCATTCATCCGCTTGTGGGGGTCATTTTAATGGCCATAAAACGGGCTACCGGGTGCTTACATGTGGGTTTTATTGGCCTACGCTTTTTAAAGATGCATGTGAGTTTGCACGAAACTGTGTCAATTGTCAAAAGATGGGAAGTATTTCAAAGAGGGACGAGATGCCTTTACAACCGATTTTGGTGGTTGAAATATTCGATGTGTGGGGCATAGACTTTATGGGTCCCTTCCCGAGTTCGAATGGGTTTTTGTACATCTTAGTGGCGGTGGATTATGTCTCGAAATGGATTGAAGCCGTTCCTACAAGAACCAACGATCATTCGGTTGTGTGCAAATTCGTTCAATCCAACATCTTTGCTCGTTTCGGTATTCCAAGGGTTATTATTAGTGATGGTGGCTCGCATTTTAAGAATTTTAACTTCGGAAAATTGTTGAAGCGTTACAATGTGAACCACCGAATCGCTACACCGTACCATCCGCAAACAAGTGGACACGTCGAAGTGTCCAACCGTCAAATCAAAGAAATTCTCATGAAGACGGTGCGAACGGATAGGAAAGATTGGTCAAGTAAATTAGACGATGCATTGTGGGCATATCGGACGGCATACAAAACTCCAATTGGAACAACTCCTTACCGGATGGTGTATGGGAAGGGATGTCACTTACCAATGAAGTTAGCTCATCGGGCACATTGGGCGATTAAAACGGTGAACACGGATTACGACTAAGCGGGAAAGATGTGGAAGTTACAATTAACTGAGATAGAAGAGATTCGGGACGAAGCTTACGAGTGTGCATCGGCATACAAGGATAAACTTAAAAAGGTTCATGATGCGAAAATTAAGAAGTGAACCTTTGAAGTAGGCCAGAAAGTGTGGTTGTATAATTCAAGATTGAAACTATTCGTGGGCAAGATGAAAAGTAAATGGATGGGTCCTTATGTCATTAGGCGAGTGGGTCGATTTGGTGATGTCGATATCCAAGATGTTCAGACAAAAAAGCAACAAACGGTGAACGGGCATCGGCTCAAGCCGTATTTGGAAGGAAACGGCATCAACAATCTCGAACTCGACAAGGTGGGCTACATCCTACGCCCGGGGGATGAGGAACAAGCATAAGAGGCCCAGGTTTGGTAGTGTACATAAGTAGTTTAGTTTAGTTTAGTTGTTTTGTTTTGCATAATTACTGTATCCGCTTCAAACTTGTATTCGAAACAAGTGTGGGGATGTTCGTACGAATGGCTCTAACATAGTGTTGAGGACAACACGGGTTTTTCAAGGGGGTAGGGTAAATTTCCATGTAAATTTCGAAAGAAAAAAATACAAAAACATAAAAAAAACAACAAAACACTAAATTACAAGTTTTAGGCAAAGAATTAATCCCCAGGTGCTACCGTAATTTACGGTAGCCTGGGGAAATAAAAGTTGTTACGCCCATATGCTACTGTCTTACGTTGGAGTTTTTGTGCCAGATGCTACCGTAAGCTACGGTAGCTACCGTAACTTACGGTAGCTGCTGGCAAACTAAGGGTCGCTGTGGGTTCGGTATTATACATAATATATATATATATATATATATATATATATATATATATATATATATATATATATATATATATATGTCACGTGCACTTAACCCTAGCCACACGAAAATCTGCATAATCCCCATCCACATAACATCATCCATCACTTTCATCTTCCCCACAAAATCCCTCAAGAAACCCCACTTCTTCAAATCTTCAATCCTTCGTAACTTTCTCAAATCTTGGCCAAATCGAGTGATTTTTGGGTCTAACTTGGCTAAAATTTCACGAGCTTTCTGATTTTGGGTAGAGATTTGGAAGAAAACCTCGTTTTCTTGCCCGATTTTGAAGCCCTAGGTGCCGAAATTTTGGGGTTTTGAAGATTTTTCTTGTTTCTTGGTGTTTCTTTGTATCTTTGCATCTACAAACTCAAGGTATGTAATGTTTTTACTGTTTTTGATGATGCATTGTAAGATTGAAGGTTAATGTTTCTACTTGTTACAACACACACTTGTTTGTTCATAGTTAATGTTATACAATTATTAGTCTGGAAGATTGATATGGTTATAGATGTAGGTTGATGCTAAATTTTTGACCTTTTGGGAACCTTTACATTGTAGAGGCATCGTGCCCAAATTTTGTGAAAATATAATATGAAACTTTGTGTTTATTGGCATCTACAACCATAATTACAAGCAAGTGTGGGGATTTTTAGATGAAGGGGACTGATTTTGTTTGTTTGTTTGTGTGTTGTGGTTATGATGTGTAGGAATATGGGTCAAAAAGGAAAGGAACATGCGGGATCTTCAAGCCAACAAGCTGAAACACAACCAAAGAGGCGACGATATCTTGGAAGAGATGATGATAGTGATGAAGAGGAAGAGCAATATCTTGATCCGGAGGACAAGCCGGTATGGGAAGCGGGTCCATTGGATGACCAACCGATAGAGTGGCAGCCAACCTTGTTCAATGACCGTATGAATCGTTTGAAAGACAAAGCGGCTGCGTTCATTTGTGAGAAAGAAGTTAAGGAGGTGGAGTTTGGTCCATTCAATGTGTCTGCTAGATTCTGAGCTTTGGGTTGGGAGGCAGAGTTGAATTATTATGATAAAGATAACAGGAACTTGTTCAAAGATGAAATCCAAGAGTGGATGGCCACTCTCACGTGTAACAAGTATAGCAAGCCCCAACAAATGAAGCTAACGGGTACCGTGAATGGTATTGAAGTAGAGATGTCGTTTGATACTTTGAGGAAGTTGGCGAAGTATGATAGTTTGCCCGCATGAGACTATATGATCCCGAGTCTCGATGATTTGCTTCTCAAGCCGGAATCCTACCCAAGATGGAACGATTTGTGGGAAGCTTTGTTCTTACCGGGTACTCGTCATGGCACACTTTATAGGAAAAATTTGAATATTGAGGCTAAGTTTTTGCTTATGATTTGCATCTACAATGTGATCCCGAGGAGGGGGGATAAACAAGAAGTGAGATTCCAGGAGATCCCCATTCTTTACTCTTTGCTTCATGGGTCACCCCGTTTTCCATTTCGGTATTTGGTGATTAACAATGTGTGGATATGCCGGAACAAAGTTGGAAGAAATATTGTTCTTTATTACCGAATAATCACGGGGTTGCTGAAGATGTTTAAAGCTATTACACCGGAGGATAAGGGTGCCATGAAGAGACATAGGCCGTTCGACATTCGAAGAATGGGAATTGGGTGGACTTATGATGAATCGGAGATATATCAAAAGTTAAAATCCGAAGGTCAGCGGTGGCGTGCATTGAAGGTTGATGCAAGAGCATTGTTACCAGGCGAGGCGGATGAGCCCGAGAGTGATGATGAGCCCCGAAGTGGGGATGATGATTATGCTGATGAGCCGGATCCCGAGCACATGGATGTGGACCAAGGGGGTCCAAGTAGGGGTCATGCGCGTGGTGGGGGATTCTTTGATTACACAGAGCGCTCTTATGAGCCAAATTGGGCGTATCAAGGAACCATGCAAGATATTATTGAAAATCAACATCCACCATCATCGGTATTTGATACTTGGTCGGGGCCGAGCGGACATTCTTTGATCATCAAACTTGGATGGGAGCGAGCATGAAGCGGGCTTTGAAGCATAGCTTTGATCGACAGGAGTCATGGAACCACACTCATGCGTACGCTTTTGAGCAAGAAATGGACAATAGGTATATTGATGATCGGAATCGGCGAATGCATGATGATTGGCATGCGGGGCGGCCGATAGTTGTGGATCCACCACCCGTGGACTATTCGACATTGCCACCTTATGATGGTAGTGTTTCATACCCAACACCGCCGCTACATCATTCACAATGGGTGGACCCCCGACAGGATCAACGGCATGGCGCCATGCAACAAGGAGGAAGTGGTAGTGGAAGCGGCTCGTTTGCTTTTGGGGAATTTTTGGAGATGATGACTTCCAACTTCGGTCCTCCTCAGCTGCGTTATTATTAGCCAGGTGGTGCACTTTCTTGTACATTTTTGTAGATATTTGTTTGCTTATGTTCATGATTGGGAGGATGGGTGGTGTATTGGTTTTGATGTTTGTGTGTCGGGTTGTGCTAGTTTGGTGGTGTTAATGTGTTTTTATAAAAAAAAAGATAAAAGATAAAAATGAGAAAAGAACAAAAAGAAATTTGGGGTTTGAGTGTCTAAGCTAATGTTGATGTTGAATGGGTTTTTAGCGATCTTTTCCTTCCAAAGCCATACATTGGGGTCAATGTATCCCAAGTGTGGAGATGGGGGGAAAATTTGATGGTTTTGAAAATTTTTAAATCAAGCGAAACATTGTTGAAATTTGAACACTTTGTACTAACCCCGAGTGACACATCGGCAACCCTTATTTACCCTTTATCTTGGTGAGAGTTGAAGCCACTAATGTAAATAAATAATTTCTATCTTTGATGAGAGTGGCAATGGGTGGGGGTGCATTAGAACTTGTGCTTAAATACGGTTTGAGGCTTTAGCTAAACATGAATGTGGAAAGGATAAGGGCACTTAGGTAGCCTCGTCATGGTGTGTGCGGGTGTGGGATTTGGGGGGTTGGACCTCATAAGTTATATATATGAGCTTGGTAGTGAGAGGGGTGGGGGTTTGGACATTTAGTTGCCCATTTTGAGCCTAAAGCCAATCATTTGTGAACCCATACCTAGTTCCCCAAAAAAAAATTATCCGATTTGACCCGGTCTGGTAGTGTTAGTAGTTTGTTCTAGTTGTGTTTATTTATGTTATGTTTGGTTGATGTTTGCTATGTTAAAAAATAGAGAGAAAAGAAAGAAGAAAAAAAGAGAAAAAGCAGAAAAATGAAAAATGATGAATGAGTTGTCTTATATATAGAAGTTTATGTTTTGCTTTGTTTACTTAATGTGTAATAAAAAGACAGTTTCAAGTCATTCACTACTATACATATATATTTCCATTTCCTACACGTATGCCTAGCCACGTTACAACCTTCAAGTCCCTTTGATTTGCATTCATGTTTTGACACTTTTTAGGTGGAGGACCGATTTAGGTACAAGCATATAGTTGTGCACTCACCCATTTGCCTTGTGTGTGTCTAGCTTATCTTTGCTAGTTTTTACTTGTCACCGAGAGGAGAGATATAGTAAGGGATGTGTTGCAAGGGTGTCAGGAAAAGGTTAGTAAAAAGACGACATGTTTTTGCTTGGTTTATGTTGATCGCTTGTGCACTTGAAAATGGTTTTCGATGGGTTGCGGGGGGCAAGCAACGGTTAAGTGTGGGGATGTGACGGGTGGTCTATGGGACAACTCTTAAGTGTGTTAAAAGACGAGTTAATCCCTCATTTAATTGTGTAATTATCTTGAATTAGATAACTACTGTTGTTTGTGTCTTAGGTGTGTTCGGAGCCTAAAAAGAGGGAAAATGTTGCTTTGGATGGGAATGGATTGGAACGAGTTTCACTTGGATTGGAATGAAGAAACAAAGGAGAAGTTCTAGGAGCCTACCGTAAATTACGGTGGCTACTGTAATTTAGGGTAGCCCCTGAAAGCCCAAATTCCCACCGTACTCCAGTAGAGAACCAGCGTAAAGGTTTGCTAGCTACCATAAATTACGGTACCTACCGTAATTTACGGTAGGCTCTGACGCAAAATATGTAACTGCCCATTAAAAAGACGTTTTCAGGAGCCTTTTCATCTATCTCGTCATTGGGGACGTTTCTCAGCAGTTTCAGGGCGATTTTTGGCTTGTGCAAGTGTTTGTGAACAATTCTTAACATTTCGGTTTGTGTTTTGATTCGTATGAACTTTAATCTTTGTGTTATGATGATTCACCAAACAATGTCCGGCTAAACTTTCGGTGATCATCTTAGGTTGAAGGTTTTTCTATGACTCTTGTGTGTTTATCTTTATTTCTAGAATAATGAAATTGGTATGTTTGCTATGTTTATTATGGTGCATGAATGTTTGATTGTAAATTGTTAATTGATGTTTTGTTCTTAGTCTAAACCGTACGTTCTTGGTATCGTTGACAATCAAGATATCACGGGAGGGGTTAGGGTTGGATATTAGTTAATTGGTCATCGGGTAACAACCTCGCATTTTTCTAATCCAAGTACTTAGTTCCCTTTTATCACAACAAATGTTTATGCATGAGTCATGTCTATGTGACTCTTTCTAGTTGGATTGAGACAAAATTGTTAAAGGAAACCGGAAACCTAAGATGGTCATTCTCTCTTAATTCGTTTTTACAACCAATCTTGACTTGCAATTAGTTTAGTAATTTAGTTCTTAAAAACCAAACAATCAACTCTTGAATTTTAATTTCTGCAATTTTAGTTTAATTTTCGTTAAGTACAAAACTACATAATCAACATACTTTCCACAAACTCCCTGTGTTCGATACCCACTTGATGCTATCTATTAGTTGTAATTGGTTTAAACTTGCGTGAGACTACGACTTCACGTCATAGTCGCACACCTTAAACTTTGACCGCACACGTAGACCTGACCGCACACTCGCTTGTATGACTGCACACTTGTCAATGGACCGCACACTCCCGTGTGGGTCACACACTTGACAAGTGGGCCGCACATTAAACATATATTGGGCCTTATTCTGGTGGGCCACATACTAGAAAAGCCCAAAACTTTTTAAAAGGTCGCACACTCACTTATCCATATTATTATTTCATGATTAACTTGTAACGCCCCAAAATCCAAATGTTATATACTCGAAATATGCCCTTATGCATTATCTTATGAAATAAATAACTAGGCCATTTAACCTAGTTAAATGCCCGGTGTAGACTATTGAAAGAGAAAAGTAGTGCACGTTATGTTTTAAAGGCAAACCCGAGGGACTAAAGAGGGATAAAATGAAAGTTTAATTATGAACTTAAAAGAATATATCCACACACATTACACACACTTCGTGTGTGAATGTTCTGGATCGATCAAGAGCTCCCCAAAGGAGCCAAACCCTAAACTCAACCAAAGCATCAAATTGAAGGGTGAATCGAAGCTCAAATTCACAACCGAACACGAATAAATGATCACCTTCACGAGGGGATCATGAGGTATGTTAAATTTTGATGTTTAATGAAGTTGAGAAATCTTGATAATCATCACTAGTGGTGATTTATATATGAATCATGAAGGTTATGGCCAAATTAGTGATGTATGCATGTTTAGGAACAAACCCTAAGCGAAGACTCTGAGTAAGTTGCTAGAATTTAGGTGTTTGGATCAATTACCACAATTAGTTAAGTGGGTTTATGTTTAATCCATGAAATGGTATGAACTTGATTAGGAATATGTGTATATGTGATGTGTATTTGTATATAGAGTGATTATGGTATGTAATTTGTATGATGTTTACTTGAGATGATAAATGAAAGTGATAATTAGGAAGAAACACATGAAATACTTGTACATCATGCTTAGAAAGCAGTACGCACACCAAGTGTTTGATGAAATGTCTAAATGACAGTAATATGTGAAATTGTATGCAATTAATGGGTAAACATGTATAGAGTGTGGTAATAATGAAATTGATAGTAAACTAACATGAGGAATGCATTTTAGATATAGTTCATGAGAAGGTTATGTTAGGTCGATGTTGAGTATGCTTCATGCTTGTTTGAATAGACTAATGAAAGTCATACATGAGATATGAATTTGAGATGATCGTTCATACGTACTATCATGTATGCTAACAAGAATGTGAATGTAATGACATGTACGGATAGGAGTCATGTCAACGCGGACATAAGCATGGAAGGGCAACGGGTCAAGGATAAACATGGAAGCTATGCTTGAACTCGGACGCACAAGGTAAGTGATTTCCGTAATCACTTCTTAGTTTGTTTAAGTAATATAGTGTTTTTAACAAAATAAACATGACGTTTGAGTTTAGTTATATGTTGAAGCTCTTCGTTGTAAATGATGAGGTTAAAGTTGACTAGAACGCCCTTGATGGGTATATCGGTCAAACGACCTTTAAGCGATGTTAGAAGCAAGTCATTTGGTTAAGAGAATGTTTTAGGACAAGTATGAGAGCGTAAGGTATGATTTTTAGGGTCAAAGACACTAAAATGCACAAATACCCTTAACGGGTCAAAATAAGCAATTAAGCGTAAACGGAGTTTATCACGTAAGGAACCCGTGATTTGAGAATAATATGATAGGAGGTATGAAATAAGGAGTTTCACGAGTTAAAAGCTTAAATAAACATGTTGGTGTGATAAGATTATGAACGGGTGAATTCTTGGTAAAAAGGGTAGTAAGCCGAAGACTTAAAAGTCTGGAATTTTGTTAATCCGGATGTCGGATCTTAACACCATAAGATGGAGAATTAAATTACGGACGCGTAGGAAAAAGAATCGGGTAAAACGGACCTATAACGAAGAAGTTATGACAGTTTCCGTGAAATTCGGTTGCGCTGAAAATCTGCAGCACAGCAGCAACAACCTTCTGTCTTTTTGGGGGAGTCGCGTAGCGCGACGGCCCGTCGCGTCGCGCGACGGGTCTTGTTTCTCCAAAAATTTGTTTCGTGCCTCGTTTTGTCTTGGGGACTCGTTTAAACGCGTTTCAAGTTACGAATGACTAATTTAACTTACGTTTTATGAGCGATAGGGTAAGCACGCTTGTAGGTAGGTATGTATGTATGTTTGTATGCCTCTATACATGTATGTATTCGTCTAAATACGGATTTAAACATTTGTAAGCTAATTATAACCCTCCTATGTTATGTTTTAGGTATGGTAGGTATGTACGATGGTATGTATGTATTTATGTATGCATTTAAATGCGTATGTATGATTATATGGGCGTAAGTAAGTATATGCGGACGTACGCGTGTAAGTAAGTATGTACTAGGGTAAATACGAATGGATTTGATATGTGGGTAGGCATGTAAGTGGGCAGTCATGTATGTATGTATTTATGTGTGTAGGTATGCATGTAGGTATGTAAGTACAATGGTATAATTGTAGGGGTGTATGCAGGTTGTTAATATGATTGACCATTAATGTTATTAATGATGTACCTTGAGTATAAAATATAATGCAGGCATAGGTCGAAATATCACCAGGAATTGATGGTCAGGTGGAATGTTTGAAAGTAAAGAGATAACGGAACGAAGAATGTATAAGGATAAATATTGTCTTTATTTCTGATATGTACTAATGTTACGACCATTTATGATGAGTGCGGGTTGTACAAGACATGGGGAATCATCGAAGAGCGGAGATCGAAGATCAAGTCACTTAACGGATTATACGGAAGTTTATGAGGGTGTTGTTAATAAGTATAAATTATGTTTTCTTATTGTAGATGAGTGTAATAAACGTATTTAAATAAAAAGGTTTAACCTTAGAATTGATTTCAAGCGCGTCAAGGTGCTGTAATGCAAAGAAAATTTTATGGTACGAATTTCCGCTGCGACTTTAGTCATATATGAATTAGGGTCTTACAAGTTGGTATCAGAGCCCTGGTTTGAGGGAATCAAGTACGAAAAGGTAAGTACTTGAACTCAAACTTATGTGCTCTTGAGATAAGAAACATGTACAATCTAAGACTCGATCAAGATCCAGAGGTAAAAGCTAATGTAAGTATGTACTTATGTATACGTATAAAGAAACTGACGGTTTGGTAAGTGCAAGGTAAGCATAAGTGTTTGAAGAGGATTGTGTCACACCCCCAAAATCCACCTGCGGATTACTACCGCTTGGAGGCGTGACTGACCAGGATCCAGCCACCAATCATATTGAACAAGCAAACACATAGTTATAAAAGTTCAACCAATACAATTGGTGTTCAACAAAACATAGTTAAGTTGCAAGCGGAAGCATAAGTCTTAAGTCAAAACATAGGTTTAATTGTTTCAAAGTTTAACATGGCACACAGTCGTCCATGTCCCACAACGATCCTCCCCCATGCAAGCTCCAGCTAAGAACCTAAGGACCTGCAAAGCATGTAGTAACGAGTCAACAACAAGTTGAGTGAGTTCACGGTTGGGTGTTCGTTTTAAGTTGTTTCGAAAACAGTTTCCTTTAGCTGGCATCCTGCCGTGGGGGTTACCCCATAGTTAAAAAAACGTGACTTGTTTATTCCCGGTTACTCTGGCTATCCAGCCGTGGGGGCTACCCCGTGTTAGTTATCTGGCATTTCGGCCGTGGGGGCTACCCCATGTATACACTAGACTCGTTACCATATCGACTGCTGACTGTAGTCATGTTTATGTGCCCTGAAACTGTCAATGTCTATCATCATTGACGTGCCCCAGATCCATTAGTTCACGCCCGTCCTCTGCGGCACGGTGTGAGGTTTGTCAGACCTAAATAGCGCTATCTAACTAATGACCCGCTCGCCATTGGCCCGGCGATTAAGTCGATATAAAAATGAGGGACTTCGTGATAGAGTTTTGGTCTAGTACGAGTTATCTGTCCGTGAGGACGAGGAATTTCATTCCTGAACCTTTGCTGTCCTACCCAAGGAGGACGAGGAACCCATGTTCCTTAACCCCAATTCCCGACCCAGGGAATCCCATGCTTTGTAGAGGGTGTGAACTCACCTTGGTTTGCTCGGTAGATACACAGAAAAGTCAAACAAGCAATATTGTGGTCACTCACGTCCTATCATAGTTGTATCATACAAGTCAGGTTCAAACCACGTATTGCACGTATGTTCTACACGTATGCTAGCACATTGCATGCAAGTTCATCCAGGGCAGCCCAAATAATCATTCATAAACAACAGCACGTATAAGGTCCATGCATTAGGCCCAAAGGTCCGGCCCAATTACTTAAGTCCGAAATGAGGTGCAAGTCCAAACAGCGTATACCTGCGTATAGTCCCGAGTCGCAACCAGGCGTTCTCGACTCGCAACCTGAGTCGCAATCATGGTCTCGGTTCATACTGTTTTGGTCTCGAGTCGCAACCGGACTCGTAACTGAGATTTCGAGTCATAAGGTTTGTGTGCTGATCACGTGTGGTTTCGAGTCGCAACCAGGCGTTTGCGACTCGCAACCGATGTCGCAACCGGGGGATTTCGACTCATCATGTGGTGGTCTCGAGTCGCAACTGGAGGTTTCGGCTGGGAACATTTGCTGAATTCAATAATGTACTTGGCCAATAAGATTTCACTGTTGTGATTTCATGTACTATCCAATAGCAATACACTAACATGTCTAATTGTCTAACACTTAACCAAAATAGATCAAACATGGCAATTTCAAATATCCAAAACATGTTCATATCACATTCAAGTTGTTCTTCCTATGTTCATGTAGTTCATCATCATTCATATGAACCTCAATCAAACAAAAAATCATGAACAACTTATTATCATCTAAGATATCCACACAATAATCACCCTAATAGTAAGCTTTCGGTTCTTAACACAAGAGTATACAATCCGATTATATGAACATCAACAACCATGGTTTAACTCACATTTAGACACAAAACATCATGAGTCCATTATGCCACATATCCGAAATCAAGACTTGTTAACCGATTATCATCATCATACATACGATTCACAAGCACATCATCATTGTACAAACGGTTCTAGTTCAATCATGTCATCTATAACATCAAACATCATAAACACTAACCATCAAACATCATAAACACTAACAAGCATCATAAACACTAACAAACATCATAAACACTAACCGGTTGATGAGGAGTGTGTGAAGGAGAGTAGGTTCGTCGTCCAAAGGTTCCGAGTGGAGAATACAAGCAAATCCGGAAGTTTTTCTTGCTACTCTTGATCCGACACAAGAGGAGAAGGTGATGTTGCTAGGGTTTTAGTGAGAGGGAGTGTAGGAGAGTGTGTGTGTTAACCAAAGAAAATGGCAACATGGATAAACACCAAGGTTATATACTTGTTTCACCTTGTGCGCCCTAATGGGCTTTTCGGTTAGACCAAGGGGTGTGTGGCCCGATCCGGCCCACTGTTTCACTAGTTCACTCGAGACCACATGGTCTCGAGTTGGGTCCTTGTGTCGCGGTTCATACTAATACACACATACTATACATACAAGCATACATATATGCACACAGTTACACACAACACGTAATCGCATGAAAGGTTCACTTATCATTAGTCACACGAATTAACTAGTCACACGTTCAAGCAAGTACATCGAGATATAACGAAAGGTTCTAAATTTCGAGTTGTCACAGATGGTCTGTGAATGCAGTCCAGGATAAATACTGAGGCAGGCAAAGAGGTAATAAGCAAAATTTGAATCCAGGTACGTAAATTCGATATGTGGTTATATGTAATAGTAAAACTCATTAATAGAAGGAAAAATGTTAAATGAAGGATAATGATAGTATAGTAATGAAGTATGGAAAGTGATATACGCGCCGAAACCTACGTCTACGGACATAAGGTGACAATTACATGAAGGCACGAAACTACTATGTGGATTGTGTACCTGGCCAGTACACGAGAAACGTATGACGTTCGTGAGATCATGATAATTGTTACAGGTATGTCCGGTAGAGTTGGGTAGCGGGCGGGCGTGTGGGTAAAATAGGAAGTAAGACTCTCGGGAAATTAAGAATACTAAGTGTGGGTAAAATAGGAAGTCACACGTTCAAGCAAGTACATCGAGATATAACGAAAGGTTCTAAATTTCGAGTTGTCACATCATCCCCAAGTTGAAAGAAATTTCGTCCCGAAATTTGGTAGGCACTCACTGAGGAAGCTAGTTAAGTTGTATGGTGTTCCCGGTTTTCCTGGGGTGTCACATCCACCCCCCGTTGATCTGGAATTTCGTCCCGAAATTCCGTAGCTTCGACCTCAGTAGTGGGTGTACTGTTTGCGAACAGTTGGGGATACTTTTGCTTCATCTGATCTTCGCGCTCCCAGGTGAACTCCGGGCCGCGACGTGAGTTCCAACGAACTCGAACGAGAGGTATTCTAGTGCTCTTGAGGACCTTAACATCCCGGTCCGTGATTTCGACTGGTTCCTCGACGAATCGTAACTGTTCGTCGATAGTGAGTTCCTTCAGAGGAACTACGTGGGTTTCATCTGACGGACACTTCTTCAGATTCGACACGTGAAAAACGTTGTGAACTGCACCGAGTTCTGCTGGTAAGTTCAGTCTGTAGGCCACCCTGCCTATTTTCTCAATGACCTCGAAAGGTCCAACGTATCGTGGGTTGAGTTTGCCGCGTTTACCAAAACGAACCACACCCTTCCAGGGTGAAACTTTGAGTAGTACCCGCTCCCCAACCTGGAGCTCAAGCGGTTTCCTGCCTAAGTCGGCGTAAACTTTCTGACGTTCGCGAGCTGCCGTCATGCGTTTTCGTATTTGAGAAATTTGTTCGGTCGTGTCTACCACATATTCTGGACCAGTGATCTGACTATCTCCCACCTCTGCCCAGCAAAGAGGTGACCGGCATTTACGTCCGTACAATGCCTCAAATGGAGCAGCTTTAATGCTGGTGTGGTAGCTGTTATTGTACGAGAATTCCACAAGTGGCAGATGCTTTTCCCAGCGGTTACCAAAGTCGATTACACATGCACGAAGCATGTCTTCTAAGGTTTGAATGGTGCGCTCGGACTGCCCGTCCGTCTGAGGGTGATACGCTGTGCTCATATCTAATCGTGGGCCAAAGGATTTGTGCATCGCTTGCCACAGTTCTGAAGTAAAACGCGCATCTCGATCCGAGATAATAGAGGTGGGCACCCCGTGCCTCGAGACAACTTCCTTGAGGTACATTTCTGCAAGAGTGGAGAATTTATCCGTTTCCTTGATAGCCAGGAAGTGTGCAGATTTTGTAAGTCGATCCACGATCACCCAAATAGTATCGTTCCCGCGCTGGGATCTAGGTAGGCCAGTAACAAAATCCATGGAAATCTGCTCCCATTTCCATTGTGGTATCTCCGGTTGTTGGAGTAGGCCTGAGGGTTTCTGGTATTCAGACTTGACTCTCGCACAAGTCAAACACTTGCTGACGTAAGTTGCTATGTGGGCCTTCATGCTAGGCCACCAGTACGTAGCCTTGATATCGTGGTACATTTTATCCGAACCAGGATGCACAGAGTAGCGAGACTTGTGTGCTTCGTCCATCACAAGCTCTCGTAGGTTGCCATAGAGTGGAACCCAAATGCGTCCCGTTACGTAGTAAGCACCGTCTTCCTTTTGTTCTAATCGTTGCCTTGATCCGCGTAGGGCTTCAGCCCTGACGTTTTCTGGTTTCAGTGCTTCTATCTGAGCAGCTCGTATCTGGGAGGGAAGACTAGAATGGATCGTGAGTTGTAAAGCTCGCACGCGCTTAGGCGCGGTGTCCTTCCGACTGAGGGCGTCGGCCACAACATTGGCCTTGCCCGGGTGATACCTGATTGAGCACTCGTAGTCATTTAGTAGTTCGACCCATCGTCGTTGCCGCATATTCAGCTCCTTCTGCTTGAAGATATGCTCGAGGCTCCTGTGGTCGGTGTAGATCGCGCACTTGGTACCATACAGGTAATGCCGCCACAACTTAAGTGCAAAAACAACAGCTCCCAGCTCTAAATCGTGCGTAGTGTAGTTCTTTTCATGAACTTTGAGTTGGCGTGAAGCGTAGGCTATAACTTTATCTCGTTGCATCAACACGCAACCAAGACCCTGAATTGATGCGTCGCAGTAGACCACAAAATCGTCTGTGCCTTCCGGCAAGGAAAGGATAGGTGCGCTACAAAGTCTATCCTTTAGGTGCTGAAACGCCAACTCCTGTGCGTTTCCCCAGCGATAAACAACGCCCTTCTGCGTTAGTGAGGTGAGAGGCTGTGCAATCTTAGAAAAATCCTTTATGAATCTCCGGTAGTATCCCGCCAAACCCAAGAATTGGCGAATTTCCTTCGGTGTACGAGGTGAAGGCCAGTTCTTAATCGAGGCTATCTTGGATGGATCAACGTGAATCCCATCCTTGTTTACCACGTGGCCTAGGAAATGGACTTCTCGAAGCCAGAAGTCGCATTTCGAGAACTTTGCATAAAGCTGTTCTGTTCGAAGGAGTTCTAGAATAAGTCGCAGATGCTGCTCGTGTTCCTCCCGACTCTTGGAATAGATTAGGATGTCGTCGATGAAGACTATAACGAACTTGTCCAGGTAAGGCTTGCACACTCGGTTCATCAAGTCCATGAAAACCGCAGGTGCGTTTGTCATCCCGAAAGGCATGACTAAAAATTCATAGTGCCCGTATCGAGTTCTGAAAGCTGTTTTGGAGACGTCCTCTTCCCGGACTCTCAGCTGGTGATATCCCGATCTCAAATCGATCTTCGAATAGTAGCTTGACCCTTGCAGCTGGTCGAATAAGTCGTCGACACGCGGTAGAGGATAACGATTCCTCACCGTCACCTTGTTGAGTTCCCGGTAATCGATGCACATTCTGAAAGTACCGTCTTTCTTCTTCACAAATAGCACTGGAGCTCCCCAGGGCGATGAGCTTGGACGAATAAAACCCTTATCCAGGAGCTCTTGTAGTTGCGTAGAGAGTTCCTTCAACTCTGATGGGGCTAAACGATAAGGTGCACGAGCTATGGGCGCAGCCCCAGGAGCTAGTTCGATCTGAAACTCGACTTGGCGATGAGGCGGAAGACCAGGTAATTCCTCAGGAAATACCTCCGGAAAATCGCGTACAACTGGAAAATCTTCTATTTTCTTCTCTCTTTCTGAGGTGTCAGTAACGAGAGCCAAAATGGCAGTGTGGCCTTTTCGCAAACACTTGTGGGCCTTAAGGAGAGAAATGACGTTCTCAACAGCACTCCTCTTGTCACCATGAATCATGAGAGGTTCACCACCGGGACCTGGAATACGGACAACCTTCTCGTTGCAAAGAATCTCTGCTCGGTGTTGGGATAACCAATCCATCCCAACGACTACGTCGAAACTACCCAAGACAATAGGAATGAGGTCGATAGAGAAGGTCTGGTCAGCGAGAATAAGTTTACAACCCTTGACTATGTGTGTGGCTTCTAAACTCTTACCATTTGCTAGCTCTACGGTGTGCTTGTTGTTCAAAGGTGTTGGAATACGTTTAAGCATTCGACTAACTTCTAGTGACATGTAGCTAGTATCGGCACCCGAATCAAATAAAACTGAAACATAAAAGTCGTCGAGAAGGAACTTACCCGCCACAACATTGGGGTCGTTCCTTGCTTCACCTTGGCCGATCACGAACGCCCGCCCCCTGGCGCCATTGTTGTTGTTGTTCCCATTGTTACCATTCCCCTGATTGTTGTTGTTGTTCTGGTTCCTGTTCAGTTGGGGACAATCTCTCTTGAAGTGGCCCTCAGCTCCACACTGAAAGCACCCTTTGTTATCACCTTGCTGTTGCTGCTGACGCTGGTTCTGTTGAGCTGGCTGACGATTCTGATTGGCGGGATATAAGCTCCTGCAATCCTTTGTAGCGTGACCAGGCTTGTTGCACCGATGACAGTTGCCCCTGGTGCATGGCCCACTGTGGTGCAGGCTGCAGCGATTGCATTTGGGGTGATTTCCTTTGTACCCACCATGACCCTGACCACCAGACGATTGCTGATTAGGGCTCTTGTAGTCATCAGTCTTTCTCTGCTGAGACTGGGACTGAACCGAAGTCGAACTCTTACTTGAAGTTCCATCCCATTTCCGTTTGTTGTCGCTAGAGGTACCAGAAGTAGTTGCAGCGCCTATGCGTTTTGGTAACTTGTTCTGCTCCACCGCTTGATCCGTGAGACGGTGAGCCAACTGAACAGTTTGCTGGTAGGTGGCGAGGTTCGCTGAAGTCACATGACTTTGGATTTCCGGCACTAAGCCCTGAAGAAATAGTTCGATGCGTTTGATGGGAGGATCCACCATAGTAGGACACAGAATTGCCAGTTCGTTCGACCTTTTCACATAAGCTTCAATTTCGGACCCCGTCATCTTGAGGTTGAAGAACTCCACTTCCAGTTTGTGAATCTCATCACGACTGCAGTATTCTTCCTTGATCATCTCCTTAAAATTTTCCCATGGGGTGGCGTTGGCAGCAACCAACACCAGCATTTGAACCTGGGCGTTCCACCACGTGAGGGCTAAACCCTCGAGAGTACCAGTAGCATACTTCACCCTGTGCGCCTCAGGGCATTCGCACATTTCGAATACAGATTCTAGCTTCTCAAACCAGTGTAGGAGACCTACTGCTCCTTCAGTGCCACTAAAAGTAGTTGGTCGGCAGTCCATGAAAGTCTTAAAAGTGCACACGGGTGGCTGAACATGATGACCTATCGTGGGTGAAAGAAAAGACAGAGTTTAACACAAAGGTTGGTTCGCGAGAGTAGGATTCTAAAGATCCTAGAAGGAGTTCGGACTGCAGGATATACCTCCTGCGGGTGCAGCTGCAAGTGCTGCGGCAACTCGTTCGTTGATCAGAGTCGTCAACTGGGCTTGTGTCAGGTTAACGCGTCCAGACATGATCTTCATATCAAGAAGAACGTGAGTGAGAGGGGTTCGCGAAAGTACGACGATAAAATAGAGTAAGCACGCACGTGTTCAAGCAACTGTAGTTATACTAACCAAGCATACCATAAGCAATGTACTATGTAACTAACAAGTAGGCAATATATACACAGTTTATATCACCTAGAAGGTCGAGCCTTGCATGTGGAGTGAAGCGTCGTTGTGGACCGTTGAGCACTGTACAGGTTATAGTCTGATTTTAATAAAACCCTTTTTCCTTTATTAAAACCAAGTTCTCTATAACCAATGGCTCTGATACCAATCTGTCACACCCCCAAAATCCACCTGCGGATTACTACCGCTTGGAGGCGTGACTGACCAGGATCCAGCCACCAATCATATTGAACAAGCAAACACATAGTTATAAAAGTTCAACCAATACAATTGGTGTTCAACAAAACATAGTTAAGTTGCAAGCGGAAGCATAAGTCTTAAGTCAAAACATAGGTTTAATTGTTTCAAAGTTTAACATGGCACACAGTCGTCCATGTCCCACAACGATCCTCCCCCATGCAAGCTCCAGCTAAGAACCTAAGGACCTGCAAAGCATGTAGTAATGAGTCAACAACAAGTTGAGTGAGTTCACGGTTGGGTGTTCGTTTTAAGTTGTTTTGAAAACAGTTTCCTTTAGCTGGCATCCTGCCGTGGGGGTTACCCCATAGTTAAAAAAACGTGACTTGTTTATTCCCGGTTACTCTGGCTATCCAGCCGTGGGGGCTACCCCGTGTTAGTTATCTGGCATTTCGGCCGTGGGGGCTACCCCATGTATACACTAGACTCGTTACCATATCGACTGCTGACTGTAGTCATGTTTATGTGCCCTGAAACTGTCAATGTCTATCATCATTGACGTGCCCCAGATCCATTAGTTCACGCCCGTCCTCTGCGGCACGGTGTGAGGTTTGTCAGACCTAAATAGCGCTATCTAACTAATGACCCGCTCGCCATTGGCCCGGCGATTAAGTCGATATAAAAATGAGGGACTTCGTGATAGAGTTTTGGTCTAGTACGAGTTATCTGTCCGTGAGGACGAGGAATTTCATTCCTGAACCTTTGCTGTCCTACCCAAGGAGGACGAGGAACCCATGTTCCTTAACCCCAATTCCCGACCCAGGGAATCCCATGCTTTGTAGAGGGTGTGAACTCACCTTGGTTTGCTCGGTAGATACACAGAAAAGTCAAACAAGCAATATTGTGGTCACTCACGTCCTATCATAGTTGTATCATACAAGTCAGGTTCAAACCACGTATTACACGTTTGTTCTACACGTATGCTAGCACATTGCATGCAAGTTCATCCAGGGCAGCCCAAATAATCATTCATAAACAACAGCACGTATAAGGTCCATGCATTAGGCCCAAAGGTCCGGCCCAATTACTTAAGTCCGAAATGAGGTGCAAGTCCAAACAGCGTGTACCTGCGTATAGTCCCGAGTCGCAACCAGGCGTTCTCGACTCGCAACCTGAGTCGCAATCATGGTCTCGGTTCATACTGTTTTGGTCTCGAGTCGCAACCGGACTCGTAACTGAGATTTCGAGTCATAAGGTTTGTGTGCTGATCACGTGTGGTTTTGAGTCGCAACCAGGCGTTTGCGACTCGCAACCGATGTCGCAACCGGGGGATTTCGACTCATCATGTGGTGGTCTCGAGTCGCAACTGGAGGTTTCGGCTGGGAACATTTGCTGAATTCAATAATGTACTTGGCCAATAAGATTTCACTGTTGTGATTTCATGTACTATCCAATAGCAATACACTAACATGTCTAATTGTCTAACACTTAACCAAAATAGATCAAACATGGCAATTTCAAATATCCAAAACATGTTCATATCACATTCAAGTTGTTCTTCCTATGTTCATGTAGTTCATCATCATTCATATGAACCTCAATCAAACAAAAAATCATGAACAACTTATTATCATCTAAGATATCCACACAATAATCACCCTAATAGTAAGCTTTCGGTTCTTAACACAAGAGTATACAATCCGATTATATGAACATCAACAACCATGGTTTAACTCACATTTAGACACAAAACATCATGAGTCCATTATGCCACATATCCGAAATCAAGACTTGTTAACCGATTATCATCATCATACATACGATTCACAAGCACATCATCATTGTACAAACGGTTCTAGTTCAATCATGTCATCTATAACATCAAACATCATAAACACTAACCATCAAACATCATAAACACTAACAAGCATCATAAACACTAACAAACATCATAAACACTAACCGGTTGATGAGGAGTGTGTGAAGGAGAGTAGGTTCGTCGTCCAAAGGTTCCGAGTGGAGAATACAAGCAAATCCGGAAGTTTGTCTTGCTACTCTTGATCCGACACAAGAGGAGAAGGTGATGTTGCTAGGGTTTTAGTGAGAGGGAGTGTAGGAGAGTGTGTGTGTTAACCAAAGAAAATGGCAACATGGATAAACACCAAGGTTATATACTTGTTTCACCTTGTGCGCCCTAATGGGCTTTTCGGTTAGACCAAGGGGTGTGTGGCCCGATCCGGCCCACTGTTTCACTAGTTCACTCGAGACCACATGGTCTCGAGTTGGGTCCTTGTGTCGCGGTTCATACTAATACACACATACTATACATACAAGCATACATATATGCACACAGTTACACACAACACGTAATCGCATGAAAGGTTCACTTATCATTAGTCACACGAATTAACTAGTCACACGTTCAAGCAAGTACATCGAGATATAACGAAAGGTTCTAAATTTCGAGTTGTCACAGATGGTCTGTGAATGCAGTCCAGGATAAATACTGAGGCAGGCAAAGAGGTAATAAGCAAAATTTGAATCCAGGTACGTAAATTCGATATGTGGTTATATGTAATAGTAAAACTCATTAATAGAAGGAAAAATGTTAAATGAAGGATAATGATAGTATAGTAATGAAGTATGGAAAGTGATATACGCGCCGAAACCTACGTCTACGGACATAAGGTGACAATTACATGAAGGCACGAAACTACTATGTGGATTATGTACCTGGCCAGTACACGAGAAACGTATGACGTTCGTGAGATCATGATAATTGTTACAGGTATGTCCGGTAGAGTTGGGTAGCGGGCGGGCATGTGGGTAAAATAGGAAGTAAGACTCTCGGGAAATTAAGAATACTAAGTGAGAATGAAAAACCTGCCTGATAAGAAGGAAGAATGTTGAATCCGTGATTAAGTACGGATCAACAAGATATGAATAATATGTTTGAATCCGGGAGACGGATTCAGTGAATGAAAGGTATGAATGCAATGTTTGAATCCGTGAGACGGATTCAAGGATGAAAGGCATGAATGATATGTTTGAATCCGTAAGACGGATTCAGGGATGAAAGGCAGGGATGATGTGTTTGAATCCGCGAGACGGATTCAGGGAATGAAAAGCATGAATGGAATGTTTGAATCCGCAAGACGGATTCAAGGAATGAAATGCAAGAATTATATGTTGAATCTGTGAGATGGATTCAAATCATAGAAGGAAGAAAATGTATGAATGGTAGGTTAGAAACCGCTAGACGGATTTAAAATATAGAGGCAATAAAAGGTATGGATGTTACAGTTGAATCCGCGGGACGGATTTAAATCATATAAAGGATAAAATTTATCCACATTAGAATTGTGTCAATAGTTGACGGTAGTTATGTCAAACGAGTCCTATAAGTAAATGTAAAATAAATGAACAAAAGAATGATCGTAATGGACACGCAAACCTAAGTGTTAAAATGAAAGAAAGAAGTTTTGAACCCGTGATGTGTTAGATGTGTTAGTAATCGACTCGTAGGAGTTATAATGTAGGGCGGGCTATGACCTGGACAATAAATTAAGTATGAATAAGAAGGGTAAGCTTGGTCATGAGTACCGAAATAATGTAATGAATGTCTTTGCAAGTAAGCATGAATGGAAAGAAGTACGAACGTGTACCTCGATGCATCTATGATAAGTAAGAATTGTCAGTTGGACTTGAAAAGTCAAACCGCAAGGGTTGACAAAATAAGTAACTAGAGTAAAAGAATTGTAGGTAAGGAATGAAGTATGGAATGTGTTATAGCATGTACGTGGGAAGTTGTAGAAGAATTATGGGTGCGTATTCACCTAGTAAAATAAATGTTTGAATGAAATGTGCACGAGCGGAAGCTCATTACAAGTATGAATGAAACATGGCCGGGTAAGGTTAGTACTCGTGAAGAGGCGGATCGATCTGGTTTACGGATCGTTGGGTTATGAAATGAAACCGAGGTCAGTAAAATTTTCAACTTATGCTGAATGTGTACGAAGTAGAAGATTGGAAAGCGACCTATGAAGTGAAGGATAGGATAGGTATGGTATGGTATGTGACGTTTGACTTTTAACAGTTAACATAGGAAGAAAATGGTAAATCCCAAAAGTTTGAGTGAAAAATTCGGGTAATGATTAAACTCTCGTATAATGAACTGGCATGATACACTTACTTATGTAAATTAAATAATGCATGAAGTGAGAGTAATTGTAAGGTGAAATGAAAAAGATGGGTTAAAGGTAACGTTAAGGTATGTAAGGTACAAGTAACTGTAGAAAACGTAGGATAAGGTTAACGTTAGAGTTAAGCGCATAGGTGTGACTATGAAATAGTAGTTTTGTTATGGTAACAAAACAAAAGTTAAATGTTATACAAATGCATGTATGATTACGGATTGAGGAAGGGTGTATATTGACCCGTTATTAACCGGTCAAGGAAATGAGAATGTTATGAGAAGGTATGGTATGAAAAGTATGGACTTGTTAAGAAAAGCCAATTATATGAATAGTCTATGAATCGAGAATGTATAGTTATCAATTACTATGATGTACTAGTTCGAGTTAAGCATATATGAGTATGTACAAATTACGAAGTAAGATAGTATAGGGAATGAAAACGTTATGAATGATGAAATAAACATAAAGGAATGTTAGTAAAGGGAAGTTGCAATTGTTTCAAGCAAACAAAATGATGAATGAACTGCTAAATAAGAAGTACGTTATCAGCAATCATTATTTAATGAAAGAAACATTAATAAGAACTCTGGGATGGGTTCTTGAAATGGGAGGATAGTCGTTGTGATGGGCACGTGGTCGTGTCGAGGGGACGTAGAGAAGGAATAATTAGTGTTAAATAAAGGTAAGAAAGGTTTCGGGGACGAAACCTCATTTAAGGTGGGTAGACTTGTAACGCCCCAAAATCCAAATGTTATATACTCGAAATATGCCCTTATGCGTTATCTTATGAAATAAATAACTAGGCCATTTAACCTAGTTAAATGCCCGGTGTAGACTATTGAAAGAGAAAAGTAGTGCACGTTATGTTTTAAAGGCAAACCCGAGGGACTAAAGAGGGATAAAATGAAAGTTTACTTATGAACTTAAAAGAATATATCCACACACATTACACACACTTCGTGTGTGAATGTTCTGGATCGATCAAGAGCTCCCCAAAGGAGCCAAACCCTAAACTCAACCAAAGCATCAAATTGAAGGGTGAATCGAAGCTCAAATTCACAACCGAACACGAATAAATGATCACCTTCACGAGGGGATCATGAGGTATGCTAAATTTTGATGTTTAATGAAGTTGAGAAATCTTGATAATCATCACTAGTGGTGATTTAGGTATGAATCATGAAGGTTATGGCCAAATTAGTGATGTATGCATGTTTAGGAACAAACCCTAAGCGAAGACTCTGAGTAAATTGCTAGAATTTAGGTGTTTGGATCAATTACCACAATTAGTTAAGTGGGTTTATGTTTAATCCATGAAATGGTATGAACTTGATTAGGAATATGTGTATATGTGATGTGTATTTGTATATAGAGTGATTATGGTATGTAATTTGTATGATGTTTACTTGAGATGATAAATGAAAGTGATAATTAGGAAGAAACACATGAAATACTTGTACATCATGCTTAGAAAGCAGTACGCACACCAAGTGTTTGATGAAATGTCTAAATGACAGTAATATGTGAAATTGTATGCAATTAATGGGTAAACATGTATAGAGTGTGGTAATAATGAAATTGATAGTAAACTAACATGAGGAATGCATTTTAGATATAGTTCATGAGAAGGTTATGTTAGGTCGATGTTGAGTATGCTTCATGCTTGTTTGAATAGACTAATGAAAGTCATACATGAGATATGAATTTGAGATGATCGTTCATACGTACTATCATGTATGCTAACAAGAATGTGAATGTAATGACATGTACGGATAGGAGTCATGTCAACGCGGACATAAGCATGGAAGGGCAACGGGTCAAGGATAAACATGGAAGCTATGCTTGAACTCGGACGCACAAGGTAAGTGATTTCCGTAATCACTTCTTAGTTTGTTTAAGTAATATAGTGTTTTTAACAAAATAAACATGACGTTTGAGTTTAGTTATATGTTGAAGCTCTTCGTTGTAAATGATGAGGTTAAAGTTGACTAGAACGCCCTTGATGGGTATATCGGTCAAACGACCTTTAAGCGATGTTAGAAGCAAGTCATTTGGTTAAGAGAATGTTTTAGGACAAGTATGAGAGCGTAAGGTATGATTTTTAGGGTCAAAGACACTAAAATGCACAAATACCCTTAACGGGTCAAAATAAGCAATTAAGCGTAAACGGAGTTTATCACGTAAGGAACCCGTGATTTGAGAATAATATGATAGGAGGTATGAAATAAGGAGTTTCACGAGTTAAAAGCTTAAATAAACATGTTGGTGTGATAAGATTATGAACGGGTGAATTCTTGGTAAAAAGGGTAGTAAGCCGAAGACTTAAAAGTCTGGAATTTTGTTAATCCGGATGTCGGATCTTAACACCATAAGATGGAGAATTAAATTACGGACGCGTAGGAAAAAGAATCGGGTAAAACGGACCTATAACGAAGAAGTTATGACAGTTTCCGTGAAATTCGGTTGCGCTGAAAATCTGCAGCACAGCAGCAACAACCTTCTGTCTTTTTGGGGGCGTCGCGTAGCGCGACGGCCCGTCGCGTCGCGCGACGGGTCTTGTTTCTCCAAAAATTTGTTTCGTGCCTCGTTTTGTCTTGGGGACTCGTTTAAACGCGTTTCAAGTTACGAATGACTAATTTAACTTACGTTTTATGAGCGATAGGGTAAGCACGCTTGTAGGTAGGTATGTATGTATGTTTGTATGCCTCTATACATGTATGTATTCGTCTAAATACGGATTTAAACATTTGTAAGCTAATTATAACCCTCCTATGTTATGTTTTAGGTATGGTAGGTATGTACGATGGTATGTATGTATTTATGTATGCATTTAAATGCGTATGTATGATTATATGGGCGTAAGTAAGTATATGCGGACGTACGCGTGTAAGTAAGTATGTACTAGGGTAAATACGAATGGATTTGATATGTGGGTAGGCATGTAAGTGGGCAGTCATGTATGTATGTATTTATGTGTGTAGGTATGCATGTAGGTATGTAAGTACAATGGTATAATTGTAGGGGTGTATGCAGGTTGTTAATATGATTGACCATTAATGTTATTAATGATGTACCTTGAGTATAAAATATAATGCAGGCATAGGTCGAAATATCACCAGGAATTGATGGTCAGGTGGAATGTTTGAAAGTAAAGAGATAACGGAACGAAGAATGTATAAGGATAAATCTTGTCTTTATTTCTGATATGTACTAATGTTACGACCATTTATGATGAGTGCAGGTTGTACAAGACATGGGGAATCATCGAAGAGCGGAGATCGAAGATCAAGTCACTTAACGGATTGTACGGAAGTTTATGAGGGTGTTGTTAATAAGTATAAATTATGTTTTCTTATTGTAGATGAGTGTAATAAACGTATTTAAATAAAAAGGTTTAACCTTTGAATTGATTTCAAGCGCGTCAAGGTGCTGTAATGCAAAGAAAATTTTATGGTACGAATTTCCGCTGCGACTTTAGTCATATATGAATTAGGGTCTTACATAACTGTTTTGTACATGGACTATTTATGGTTAAGGTGTTATACAAAAATTAATACTTGTACAACTACCTGCTAAATACGTGTTAGATACGTGTAATTAATACGTGATGTTACTTGCATAACAAACCTAACAAACATTGGTAACCATAATAGGGCGTGGTTGACCAACTATTAAAACAAGTAAATAACCTGTCGAGCAAACCAAGGTGAGTTCACACACACTAAAAGCATGCGTCCCGGGGGGACACGGACGAACTACTATCCTTGTGAAGGATTAAACTAATATTTCTGGGGAAATACGATTGTATATGTTAAACTACTATTCCCGGGGGGAATACGTTTGGATATTATTTATAAATCACAACAAGCAAAACTAAACGAAACTCTATCATGGAAAGTCCCCACTTACAATACCGATTAATCGTCGGGGGCGAACGGGATATTAGTTGATAGCGCTATTAGGTTTGACAAACCTCACATCGTGACAGGGGGGATCGGGCGTGAACTAGTAGGCCTTGCACGTGGTCAATGATGATAGACATTGACAAAGGGGGCACAACAACTGGACAGTCATCAGTTTCGGTATCCGCAATTTAGTGAGCTTACAAATGGGGTAGCTCCCCATAACGTGATTATAAATGGTTTATCTAAACACCATACGTTTTCAAAAACTAAAACTGGTCAACGGTGAACTCGCCAACTTTATGTTGACACCGTACTGCATGCTTTGCAGGTTGCTCGATACAACTTTGGACGGACATTGCAATCGGCTGGAGTGCGTGGTACATAAGTTTCATGTTAATACATAAATTAAGAACTTGTGGTTTTGAACTATGATGAGTTGTCTTTGTACTTCCGCTGCTAAATTAAACTGTGTTTTTAGACATTTAAATATGTATACTAATCGTTTTTATTTGGAAAAAATTATAACGTAAGTAATCGGTTCAACGTTATTAATGGTTAAGATCCTGGCCAGTCACACGACTCGCGGTAGTATTCCGCGTGTGGATTTTGAGGGTGTGACAATTTAAGTGAGGTATTTTTTGTTTTTTTTCTATTGATGATTGATATGTTTGAGTACATGTTTTTAGTGTTAATTTATGTAAATGTATGCAGTTGAACCCTAAATAATTATTGTTGAGACCTGATTTAATCAAGACAAAATTGCACAAATCAACCTTTATATTATATCTAAACCGCACTTCATACCTTTCACAATGAAATATGTCAAACCAACCTTTATGTTCATGTTTTGTTACATTCTATAACCTTTACAACTAACGTCGTCCAAAAACTCAGTTAAGTTACCTCACATGCATTGTATGTGAGGGTATTATGGTCTTTTCATGACCCTTTTATAACATAAAGGTTAATTTTTGGAATTTTGTCGTATTATTATATATTATTAGTTTATTATTAACTATTATTATTATATTATATAAACGCATATAATATTTGCCTACCTTTTAATGGCACGTAATATCCTAGCCAAATTGACCATATAATTATTTTTCAGTCTGACTCGCTGGTTCTATCTAATTTAAAAAAAAAAAAAAAAATTCTCTCTAACAATAAATAATAGTAAAGACATGTCACGTAGTTTGTGTCAAAAAAAACAATCCTCACCAACAATAAATAATAGTAAAAACGTGTTTACACTCACGTAGTTGTTCATTTCAAATAATTGTTACATTGAAAATATTAAAAAAGATAGAACCAAACACCATCCAACTAATTTGACTCACATATTGTGACTTTTTACTTTTAACCCATTATTTAATCAATTTTATTTGTATAGTTTGTTACCATCGATCTATACTTAGATAACTTAATTACTAGATTAATTATGATGTATTAAGTTTACAAGGATTCTTTGAAAATTAATAAATATATACTTATTCTGTATTTATTAATTTAGTTATTTTTTCAGAAATTTTCAAAAAGTATCCCGAAAGTATTAAATGCAATTTTAGTTTCTTTTCAATATAAGTCGTTATAATGTAGTTATGAACAAAGTAGGTATATATATTTTTATAGTTAAATAAATATATTATGTAATTTAATCAAATTAAATGAAACATTAATTTTAGTTGTCTAAAAAAGTTCTACATTTTTCTTTTTGTGGGCCAAGTAGATGGAGTGGTTATGGGACAAACAAACCTGGTGGGCCAATCCGTATCATTCTCTCCTGTTGGGCCGGTTGGTGATGTATCTTTGGGCTTCAACATTGGGTGTTCAACTACATTTAAAAGTAGAAAACGGTCCAGGTTGTTTTTTAACAATTCCCCTGAAGATACATCTTTGTTTTCTAGGTGTGAGATGTCTTCAGCTCAGGGGTTATGACAGAGGAGTTTGGATTTAAACTCTCGGTTATCTGAGGATGAGGTTGGTGTCTTTGTGGCGAACTCGGATCATGTTCCTATAGAACCGGTAATTGTACAGCCGGTACCGATTTCAACCGAAGGTGCCCCTGATGACACGGGACCTCCAGTTGGGGTATCTAGTGAATTGGTGGATGAGGCGTCGGCTATTAATTCTGAGGCTGATGCTACGGTTCAGGTATGTTCTTTGGTGGGTATAAACTTGAATAATTTTGTTGGTGCTGTTACTGAGGAGATTATTGCGGAAAACGGCTCATCGGATTGTCAATGAATTTCCTTTCATTGAATGTCCGTGGGATAAGGAGTAAAGGAAAGGCGGGTTCGGTTAGAGGCTTGAGATCGTCTTATGGTGTGGATTTCATGGCGGTCCAAGAGTCAAAGATTTCGGATCCTTCGCTTTGGTTATTGTCTAGATTTTGGGGTAATTCTGTGTTTGAGTTTGATTATGTTAATTCGGATGGGGCTGCGGGGGGTCTTATTTGTTGGTGGGATCCTTCTTGTTTTCGACAGTAGGGGGTTGTTAGGTCGCGACATGTTTTGGTGGTCTCGGGGTTGTTAGTTCATTCGAATATTCATATTAATGTTGCTAATGTACATGCTCCAAATGATCCTGCAAGTAGACGGAGTTTTTGGAATGAATTGCTGTTCTATAGACGTTCTCTATATGGGTTGTGGATTTTTTTGGGTGACTTTAATGAGGTTAGATGTATTGATGAAAGGATTAATTCGGAATTTTCTTCACAAAATGCGGAGGTTTTTAATACATTTGTTAGGGAAGCTAAGCTTTTCGAGTACTCTATGGGTGGGCATAAGTTCACTTATATGTCGGGGAAGGGAGATAAGTTAAGTAAATTGGATAGAATGTTGGTTTGTAAGGACTTTATGTCGTCTTGGCCCGGGGCGATTTTGACGGCCCTTTCTCGGTTTCTTTCGGATCATTGCCCTTTGGTACTTTCATTTAAGAATTCGGACTATGGTCATGTACCTTTCCGTTTTTATAACTCCTGGTTAGAATTGCCGGGTTTTGTGGATTTTGTTAATTCTGTTGCAGGTAACTTTGTTTTCTCAGGGCCACGGGATGTTGCCTTAGCAGCGAAACTGAAGTGGTTAAAAGGTAGGATTCGGTTGTGGGTGAATGCGGTTCGTAAGCGTATAGAGGAAAAGTGCTCGGAATGTAAAAAAGTGGTGGAAGAGTTGGAAGAAAAAGCGGAGACAAGTGCCTTGACAGATTCTGAGCTAGATTCTAGAGCAAATGCGAGAAAGATTTTGCTTGAAGAAGAGCGTTTAAAAGCATAAGATGCTCAACAAAAATCGAGACTTAGATGGGCTTTGGATGGGGATGAGAATTCCAAGTATTTCCATGGGGTTATAAAACTAAATTCAGCAACTAATAAGATTCATCGTGTTAAATGTGAGGGGGTGTGGGTTACTGATCCGACTCAAGTAAAGGATAATATTGTGGGTTTCTTTTCTGATAAATTCAGTTCGTGTGGTGGGATTCAGCCGAGTTTTTATTGTCCAAATATTAATATACTTTCAGCAGCTGATGTCGAGTCTTTGGATGCGCCTTTTTCCATGGATGAAATTATGCAAGCAGTTTGGGATTGTGATGGTGGCAAGGCGCCGGGGCCGGACGACTTTAATTTCACTTTTATTCGTAAATTCTCGGCCATTCTAAAGCAGGATTTTTTGAATCTTTTTGAGGATTTTTATGCAAATGGGATATTTAGGATGGGTGTTTCTCGGCATTCATTGCTTTAATACGGAAGGGTCGGGATCAGGCAACATTGTCGGATTACCGCCCTATAAGCTTGGTGGGGGTTATAAACAAGGTCTTATCCAAGGTTTTAGTGCTCCGATTGAAATCTATGATGCCACGCCTTGTGTCCGAAGAACAAACCGCTTTTCTGAGTGATCGTAACATACTTGATGGCCCTTTGATTTTGAATGAAACGATTGCTTGGTTGAGGAAGTCGAAGTTGAGTGGTTTATTCTTTAAAGTCGACATTGAAAAAGCTTATGATTCATTGCGTTGGGATTTTTTGGAAGACATTATGGCGCAAATGAATTTTTCATCAAAGTGGCGGGGATGGGTTATGTCTATTTTCCGGAATTCTCGTGCCTCGGTCTTTGTTAATGGGTCGCCCACATGTGAGTTTTCTTGTCAGCGTGGTCTTCGCCAAGGAGATCCACTTTCTCCTTTCTTATTTATTCTTGCTATGGAGGGTCTTACTCGGATTATGAGGCGAGCATGTGAGTTGGGTGTTTTCACGGTATTAGAGTGGGTGGAACGGGTCCTCTAATCTCACATTTCATGTATGCTGACGATGTGGTTTTTTGTGGGGAATGGTCTATAGCTAACGCTGTTAATCTCAGACAACTACTAAGGGGCTTCTTTTTGATATCCGGGTTGAAGATCGGCTCCAAAAAGAGTAGTGTGTTTGGTATTGGAGTAGGGGAATGTGACATCGCTGATATGGCTAGGCTCCTTAAATGCTCACGGGGTCGGTTTCCTTGTACTCACCTAGGTGTGCCGATTGCGTCTAACATGAACTTAGTTAGAAGTTGGGACCCGGTTATTGAGAAGTTTCAAAAGCGGTTGTCAGCTTGGAAGTCTAAGTGCCTTTCGTATGGTGGTAGGATAACGTTACTTAAATCCGTATTGAGTTCTCTTCAATTGTATTTCTTCTCCATGTTTCGAGCCCTGATTCAAGTTATTAATACTCTTGAGAAGTTGCGTAGGAAATTCTTTTGGGGAGGGGTGGAAGCGGTTGATAAAATGAGTTGGTTAGCATGGGATAAGGTGGTCGCTCCGACTAAATATGGTGGTGTGGGTTTGGGTTCTCTTAGAGACGCGAACCTAAGTTTATTATCCAAGTGGTGGTGGCGGTTTAAAGTGAGCCAAGACTCCCTATGGCGAAAGGTGATATGGTCCATTCATGGAAGTGGTCGGGGTTGGACTTACATTCCGGTGAAATTGACCCTGTGCGGTACATGGAAACAAATAGCGAGTGTCCCGGGTATTTTGGAAAACATTAGTTCCAGGCCTAATCTTTTTGTTAAAGGGAATGTTAAAAGTGGTCATAGTGTTTTATTCTGGTTTGATTGGTGGGTCTCGGACGATACCTTAATATAGGATCGTTTTCGGACCCAAATGAGTCGATCAGAAGAGTTTATGCTCAGTACGAAAGGCGGAAACAGTCGTACTGAGGTCAATTCAGCTAGATTCACACTTTAAACTGTCGTATGATTGATTTGACAACAAATTACAGCGAGACGACACTTCGGCAGCACTTCGTTGCTTCAACCGGAATCATTACAACTGATTTCGCTTGAAGGATATTTATAGGCTCATAGTTCCGTTTGAAAGGTGTTCCAAACGAAATTAGATTCCAAGTGGAATCTAATTCCGCGCGGAATTACATACAACACTTTCAAGCGGAATTACCTTGTTCAAGTGGAATTACAAATATTCTCGAACTACGTGCCCTGATCTAACATTCTAAATACAAGACTCGATACAAGACGAAGTCGACAGACGCATGCACCAACAGACTCTCCCTCGAATGTTGACGAGTCTTCAGTGTCGAGTCTTCACATCTTCAGTCTTTATCAGTGTTTGGGCTCTTCTTTGAAGTATCTGACATTGTAAAGCATCCTCAAATCTTTCTCTTCTTCCCAGAAACGCAACCTGACTCTCATACATCTCTTGATCAGGTCTCTTGATTCCTTAAGTTCATCAGCATCAGCAGTTCCAGAATCGTAACCTGGCCTACCTGCACATTCTTAACCCATAAATAAATTTCATAAATTTTACATTTTTACAAATTTATTCTCTGCTAACCACTTGTAGATACAAAACAATAAATGATTTTACAATGTTAATTTCTGATGAACCACTTGAAGAAATATCATTTTTCTTTTCAAACACTTTTTCATTTCAAACAGACTCCCCTTTACTTGTCATCATGTTTAGCACTTGGAATTTTGAAAATCAGCTCTTCAACACCAGTTGTCGAAAATCTTTTTGAATTTTTCAAAATTTATGCTAAAACATACTAAAATCTTTTTGGAATTTTGAATAAAACGAAATGCAGTAAAGAAATATTTACAGACAAATATTTTTGTGAGTTTGCGTAAGAGGATCATATCAGTTTATGAGACAAATCACCAACACCGTTAAGCTTTAAACATTTTAAGTTTTAAACGATTCACTTAGATTGTCAGTATACTGATCCACTTAAATTTTCACACAAAGTTCAACTGTTTCGAGATACGAGATTAATGTTTTAAGCACTTAAACTTATTCGCGTGTCCCACCTCAGAATATACTCCCGTATCCAGATCCTAATATTCAGTCTTACAGGTGAGTATACCACAAATGATATCTGTAAGGGGTTAAAAGCGAGGGTGATGTGCTCTAAAATATACATATTTTATATAATTATTCATACACTTTTGAGTGGCTTTATGGTTGTTTTTTTGATTAAAATCCACTCGTAGTTGGTTTGTGGTTAAAGTTTGATGATTTTTAGTGAAAACGAGCAAAATAATGAATTCATTTATATAAAGTTAATTATCATCAAGATATTGAATGTGCATTAATAAATGGTTAAATGCATTAATGATGATTAAAAAAATAAATCATGTCCAAGTGTCGTAAGACACCAAAAGAAAGTGCCTTAACTATAATTAAATAGATTTTTGATGCTTAATAAGTTCTTATGATAAATGTAGGCACTATTATTAGTTATGGGATATGGATACAAAAGGAATCTTTGGATGCTTTGAGGACTTGGGTGCATACATATTTTTAAGTTTTAACGATGGCAATTCTTAAAGGAAAAAAAAAAAGAAATGCAAGTCATGGAAAACAAAAGAATAGGGTTCATGCTTTTCTGTTGACCGAGTAAAGAGGTGTTGACCAAATTCTAACCTGTTGACCGTCATATTATAGACTTGTAGTGTTTGGGCAGACCAATAAAGTGCACATGGCCCACTCGATCTTAGCAGCTCGCTAGAAGCCCATGTTGGGGAGAATTGTATTTTGAGTCCAATGCAGTATATCCTATGAGGGGTGAAAATTCGTAATATTATATACCACAAAAGGAGCCTATTAATAAAACGCAGACGGCAGCAGCAATAGACATATTGGAGAGCAGCCGCACATCAGACGAAAAGCAGGAGAAGACGAAAAGGGTTGATTTTAGGAGGAGGAGATTCGTGTTCGTTCGAGTTTCAAGATCAAGAGTTCAAGATTCGTGTCAGGATCCGCAATCGAGTTGGTTTAGTTTTTATTACTTTGTGTTATTAAAACTATGAACTTGATTTATTTATTATTTGAGACTCGTTTCTTTTTCTTGACTATGATTCTTGACTAGTTATTTTTCCACCCGGGTTTGTGATGATTATTCGTGTCAATTAGTAATTTCTCGGTTTTGGTAATTTTATTGATGGATTAATATTAAAGTAAGAGACCTAAATATTTTTGACTAGATGTGTGTGCATACTTTATTCTAATTTATTATCGTTGAATCGTTCCTCATGTGTCTTTGTGAATGTCTTTCATGCATAGATGCATGTTAGGTTACCTACTTTGTGTTTGTAACTAGTTTATGGTTTACTGAGCTCGTATCCCATAGGAACATTGTTTGATAATTTAGAGGAGTTTAGTGTTCTACCTATTCTTGAGACCGGGAGGAGATAGATAGTTAAGATTGTCTTTGGTGCTAGGTATTTAGGTGCAGTGAGACCGGGAGGAGATCTGTCTAAGTGGCCTAGTATTATTTGTTTTCCTAAGTCTTGTCAAGTGTTTTTAGGTTACCCCGTACACTCTAGGGTGTATTGTGATTAGTGAGACCGGGAGGAGATCTAGTTTTTGGGTACTTTAGTATTGTTGGAGAGACCGGGAGGTGATCCAACTCATACCAGTGAGCTTTATTTTACCTTAGGACCTTAGGAGAAGTTGATGAGACCGGGAGGAGATTCAACCTGTCTTTAGTCTTAAAGTGTCATATTATTAGACCCTGGTTTCATCATAGTTACCATTGCCGAGAGAAAACCGATAGTCACGAGTATGATTCCAAACCTGGGTAGTACTTTCTCATCCTTGATTTCACCTTAGTAGCCTTCAGCTTACGTCTCAGTCCGTCTTAGTTCTCGTTTATTTAATTAGATTATTAGTTAATTAGTTAAAACCTCAAATCCAATAAAATCAAAACCAGTTAAGTAATTAGTTGAGTCAGAGTCTAGTTAGCGTCGCTAGTGTCTCGTGGGTTCGATACTCGGACTTCATTAGGCTTTACTACGTACGATAGGTACACTTGCCTGTCAGTGGTCTAGCATTTAGAGAGTCTTAGTTTATAAATTTAAAACTAGGGTGTCTAGATTAGGTTAGTTTTTTATAGACCATAATTTGCACATCAGAGGGCCGTGTAAGCTCATGTCAGAACTTCCGTTCAACAGAGAGATGACGGCTTCGACTTTTGGTGGATCCCCTTTAGAGGATCTTTTTTTCAACAGCACATGATTTGCATTTTGCAATGTTTCATCATTTTTTATGCTGAGGGTAGGCTATATTTCAAGCAAGCGTAAAGTATTCTCCGGGGGCTAGGCCATTGCTTCCGCAAAATCAGAAGTCCCGGGATAATATCCCAGATATCACTGAGCATAAAGACCTAGTATCTCAGAAAGAGAGACCTTTCAAACAAGATTTCGGGGGTTACCCATATATCCGAGAGATGTTCCCCACGATATAAGTAAGTTTGAAATTTAGGTTTATATCTCGTCACAATCTACTAAATGTACAAAAACCTACTGGCATATCATCAGTGTGACCGTTTGTCACATTTTAACTTTCCAATTCTTTAGCATGCTGTGATCGTCCACTGATGTACTATCATTTCCTCTTTTTACAACAAAAACTCATTTTAGATTTTATCATGTTTTTTACTTTTGTTGGTACACTTTATGTGGACCCGACTCGACTCGGTTCGACTCGGTTAAGTTCGACTCGGTTAGGTTCGGCTAAAGCCCGACGTAGCGACATTCCTCCTGCGTGCGCCCCAGAGTTCGACACGCGAAGCACGGAGAGCCGCGAACCGTTCCCGCTGACACCTCATCATGACATCACCATGATGATGTCATGATGAAGTCATGTAGAAGGAAATGCATGCAACTATTGAATTTACGTGTGCTTTCAGTGGAGTTTAATTGTGATTGGGCCAATCACTTCTTTGAAGAAACTCTAATGGGCCAAAACCTTGCATTTGGGCCGAAACCATAAGATCTGCATGTTGTCGACGAAACTCTTACAATTTCATCGACCTTGAAGTTTCGCCATGTTTCGTCGACTCCCAGCTTCAGTTTCGTCGTACCTGGTCCTATATAAACAAGACTGAAGACAGAAGACAAACCAGAGAGATAGTTAGAGAGAGAACCGAGAGTTTAGTTATGTTTCTTTGTAATATCATTCTGTAACGAAACTCTATCGGTATCAATATACAAACGTTAAACGGTATATCTTTGTGTTGTGTCTATCTCTCGCTCGGTTTGTATCGTAACGTGGATTCCGCACTCGTTACGGTATTCGAAACAAGTTCTCGTAGTTGTCCGGCAATCCGCAAACGGACCTACAATTGGTATCAGAGCCTAAGGCTCGATTTCTTGTTGAAAACCGAGTTACCGGTGTGATTTTCGAGTGGGTTTTGAGTTATTCTTCGATAATTTTCAAAAACCCAGTTCTTGTTCGATCACCGTTTCCCAACTATATCGCCGAACCACAATAGACACTTGGATCGAATTGAGGTTGTGTTGTGGAAACTTGAGGTTGAGGTTGGGCTTGTGATGATGGTTTTGGAATATAGGCATTTGGATCAAATTTAGGTTGGGGTTTAGGTAGCCACGCACTTATTGATTGTTGAGGCACGGAATTCATTAAATATGCGGCCATCGAAGTCTGATTTTGACCTGGTCGTGGGTCCGTACTCCAATCCCATGGACTTGTACAACTCATGATTGGTGTATGAAATTGAAAACCTGGTCACACACTTGAAAACAGACAGTTAAACCACCTTTACAAGTCCTCTGTTGAAATTTGACAAGTTTCTTGACGAAACTCTGATGTTAATGAACGACGAAACTCAGGCTGAACTATGGTCGACGAAACTTTGTTAAATTTACTTAACGACGAAACTTGTTTGATGAAGATTCAGCTCGACGAAACTCCAGAAAAGAAACCAAAATTGACGAAACTGAAATTGTATGACGAAACTGAATGATATTTGATGAACGACGAAACCCAAAAGACTGGACGACGAAACTTGATTTATTTGTATTGCGACGATATTGATTTGAATAATTGAGTTCGACGAAACTTGTTTATGATCTTTGTGTTTGACGAAACCTTCCAAAGAGATAAGATCATAAAAGTTGGTGAGAATTTTCAACACAAAATCTTATCCTTTCTGACACTAGTACACCGATTTCAATCCTTCACCATACCTATCTTACTTTGAAAGTATGGCCACTAATATTTTAATTAACTTCTAATTTTCAATGCACCAACAACTTGAACAGTACATTTAGAAAGGATCAAAAAGTTGATATCATGAAGAACACTTGAAGACTTGAATTTTCCGGCCACTAACGAAATTTCCAAACAACAGATTTTGACATAGAAACTCGACACAACTTGTACCTTCGATAATCTCCAACACTTTTAACAAGTTTTAAACCAAACAACATCAAACAAACACATATTTTTCGAGTTTTAAATCCAGATTTTTTATGAACAAGAACTGGGTTTTTGAAAATTATCGAAGAATAACTCAAAACCCACTCGAAAATCACACCGGTAACTCGGTTTTCAACAAGAAATCGAGCCTTAGGCTCTGATACCAATTGTAGGTCCGTTTGCGGATTGCCGGACAACTACGAGATCTTGTTTCGAATACCGTAACGAGTGCGGAATCCACGTTACGATACAAACCGAGCGAGAGATAGACACAACACAAAGATATACCGTTTAACGTTTGTATATTGATACCGATAGAGTTTCGTTACAGAATGATATTACAAAGAAACACAACTAAACTCTCGGTTCTCTCTCTAACTATCTCTCTGGTTTGTCTTCTGTCTTCAGTCTTGTTTATATAGGACCAGGTACGACGAAACTGAAGCTGGGAGTCGACGAAACATGGCGAAACTTCAAGGTCGATGAAATTGTAAGAGTTTCGTCGACAACATGCAGATCTTATGGTTTTGGCCCAAATGAAAGGTTTTGGCCCACTAGAGTTTCTTCAAAGAAGTGATTGGCCCAATCACAATTAAACTCCACTGAAAGCATACGTAAATTCAATAGTTGCATGCATTTCCTTCTACATGACATCATCATGGTGATGTCATGATGAGGTGTCAGCGGGAACGGTTCGTGGCTCTCCGTGCTTCGCGTGTCGAACTCTGGGGCGCACGAAGGAGGAATGTCGCTACGTCGGGCTTTAGCCGAACCTAACCGAGTTGAACTTAACCGAGTCGAACCGAGTCGAGTCGCGTTCACATAAAGTGTACCAACAACTTTTTCAAATTTTCAAATGTTTTTGGATTTTCTGAAATACTTACTCCCCCTAAAATGCGAAATCATTTAAAGGAAATTTGAAAACAAACTGTACAAACAACGTGACAACTGATATCGAATCGCTTCAATTCGCCATCCACTTGGCATAAACAAGAAGAACTCCCCCTCACAACAAACTATTTTCCCATTATGATTTCAAAACACTTAAGTTTGTTTTAATCAAATGGTTTTTTCCGGAAAATAAGTTTTGTTGATTTCATAAAACCTCTTGTAGGTTAGGGGATCTCATCACATTGTTCTTCTTTTACCACTTGAAAATTTTAACAGTTTTAAGTTCAAACATCAAACACTTATAGAAAATCAAGTACAACTTAATGTCCCTGATTTACCACTTGTAAGAAACCAACCAATAACCACTTGTAAGACGAAATCACTTTCGTGAATTTATCAAGAAAGATGCCGATACCTGCTCCACGCTTACCAACCTGGGAGCTCCGGCAAGTCCAAAATTTTACTGATCATAATAAGTTCCATCCCAGTCACAAACCTGGGACGAAACACCCTTACCTGGTTTCTTAATTTTCTTCTCATAGAACTCTTTAACCCCTTTGACTTTTCTGTCAACCATTTTTCCAAAAATATGTTTCACTTTAGGGTTAAAAGCCTTTTCAACATCAAAAACCTTTTGATCAGAATAAAATTGGTTTGAAATTTCAACTTTACCGATTTTCTTTTTAAAATTTTCAGCCCGAAGTGGTGGAAAATTCACATCATCCACAGTCGGCACTGAGTTTTCACCATTTTTTCTCAACATGTGGCTCATCTGACGTTGTGGAATCAGATTCATCGCCAGAAGTTAGCTCCTCTGATTTTGATAAATCAGAATCATTGCTAGAACTATCATCAGATTTCTTAACAACCCATTTCTGGTTGTCAAGATTTGCACTTTTCTTGTAAAACCTCTTTGAACATTCACCGATTTCAAATTTTGAATTTTTCAAAAAGTGTAGTTCTCTCAATTGGTGGTTCAAACTTAACCATTTTTTCTTTCAGTTTAGAAACTTCCTGTTTGGTTTGAATTGCCTTGGGACAGTTTTTGGCAATATGACCACTTGTTTTGCATTGAAAACAGGTTCTTGTTTCTTTCATCTGATCAGCAAACTTCATCTCTTCTTGCTTCTTCGCAAGGAACTCTTTGTTAGATTGCTTCCAGAATGAACTCTTTTGTTCCTCCTCGGCACTTGTTCCTGAAACAAATACAGTTTTTGGTTTATAAGTTTTTTCATTTTTATAATTTTTCGGTGGAATAAATCCAAGTCCTTTTCTTTTGAAATTACCGTTATGGTTTGGTTTCTTTTGAAAACCTGAACCAGAACTGTAACCTTTTTTCTTATTTTTTCTTTGTTGAACTCTTGAGGTGTGCTTTTTAGGTTTATCATTAAGATTTATATCTTTTATTTCAGAAATATTAATTTCTGTTAGTTTGAAAACCTTTTTTTATCATTTCTGTTTTAACACCTCTAATTGGGAATTCCTCATCAGAATATAATTTGTCAGAATCATTCAATGTATATACAACTTTGAATGTTTCGTCATTCAAATTAGATTTTGATAGAAGAAATTCTTTATTGTAAACTGATGCGTGTGAAGTGTTATATATATTAGGTGTATATTTTAAGCCCTTTTTAACACTTATTTTTAGCCAAGTTTTAAATTTATAAAACACGATATTTCACTAACACTAAACACACATATGGGCAAGTGCACCCATCGTTGAGCGTAGTATAGTGTTGGTAAGATACCGAGGTCGTCCAAGGACACAAGAGCTTTTTGTACCGGTTTATCCTCAACGTCTAATCAAAATAAAAAGTTTAGAAAAAGGTTTTAAACTAAGAAAAATAAAAACTAACTAAAATGCTGAAAAATAAAAATAAAATAAAAACAGATAGACAAGATGAATCACTTGGTTCCCACTCGTATCTAGTATAACCTTTGATTATTTCCGCACTTTTGCACATAATTAAGAGATTATCTTAGTTATTGTAGTAGGCCCCTCTTTTGAAGGTGACGTTACCCTCACCCCAGTAGTTTGAGTCAGCAAGGATACAATCCTAAAAGGGTGGATTATTGGAAGATAATGAATTAAGTTATTAATGCAGTATTGTGGTAGGCCCCGCTTTTGGCGGTGACGTTACCCTCGGCTAAGTAGTCTGAGTCAGCAGGGATACAGTCCTAAATAGCCGGGTTATAGTATTAATAGTAGTTAACTTATGAGGGGATCAAAGAGTTTGGACCCCCGCCATCCAATACCGTGAAGTATTGAAGGAGGTCCTACTAAATTTGACCCAGGTCCATTGCAGGACCTCTAAACGCTGAACAATGGCAAGACCTTTACCAAACCGTTCCCTTAACCCCCGACCAGGTAGCCAACATACCTCCATATAGACCGTGGAGATATGAATGGTGAAAATCCTTTATTTTATATAGACAGTAAAATAATGCCAAGACACCACGGACAAACGATAAGGAAAGATCACCTTCAACATAAGTAACTAGTTATTAAAGTCATTAATACAAAACCAAATAAAAAGTGCAAAAGATTAGAAATAAAAAGTATTATACTAGACACTTTGTCTTCACCAAGTGATGTAAGAGACTTAGGCAAACATGGCCTTGATTGTCAAGAACTCTTACGATAGAAAGAATTAGGAAAGAGAATGAAAAGCTAATTCACGAAAATCGTCAACTTTCAGAAAATTTTGACAAACTAAAACGAACGGTAAAAGATTCTGATGAAAGAAACGGTAAAACCAATAAAGAAAATGAGCATTTAACTGTAGTTCTTAGATACAAAGAAGAGCAAATCAACCAACAACTGGATGAGATTGCTAAATTGAAGCTTCAGTTTGAAGAAGCTAAGATTGAGAATGAGCGTATCAATCTGAAATTAACCAGTTACAACTCCGCAAGCTTTGTTTTACAACACATTGTTCCTAAACCTATCGGGAAAAACAAAGCAGGCGAAGATGTTTACTCGGATGGAACTGGGGTTGGTATCATCAGGTTCCACCGCCAGTGTTAAACAATTTTTCAAAGAAAACATCTGGGTTGGTTAATGATGAAGATGAAACAAATGAAATAAAACTTCCAGAGGCAATTGATGTTACATTTTCTTGATCTGATGATAGTGTTCAAACTGAGATTGTGCAAGGCATGGCTGAAAGTGTCTTGAAGTCTGATAGTGATTCAGTTGAGGATGAAGAGTGTTTTCTGAACAATTACATTCCGAAACCAAAATCCAAAAACAACTTAAATGAAGAACCTACTCTTGTCATGTACAAGATGTCGGGATCGGATAAGTTGTATTCGGATTCTAAGTTTCCACTGGAGAATGTTAATGTTGCTAAATTGACAAATGTGTTCAAATTGGTTGAAATTGATCTGTCTGAGATTGAAGGTCTAAAACAGACGAAGAGGCAAATGAATTTTGAAAAAGATAAAGCTTACTACAAGAAAACTATTGTTCCATAGCGTTTTTATAACAACAATCGAAACAGATGGTCGGGTGGTTATCAGGGTGGTAAGAATTATCAGAAAAAGAATGTTCAAAACAAGAAGTTTGCTGAGAAAAAGGTGTTTGTAAACAGTTCAAGTTCACTTTCTGATGAAGAATCTGAGATTTTTTCAAAATCAAACAAAGAGTTCTTTGAGAAGAAAGCATCGCAGCCTCAGTCTGAAGGCACAAGTCGGGTAGTTGACACCCGAACATGCTTCAAATGCAATCAAGTTGGACATATTGCACGAAAGTGTACCAACTTGAAGCCTAAGACTGAAGTTGTGATGAGTTCGAAAAAGAAGATTGATGCTAAAGGCAAAGCTCCAATGGTTGTTGAGAAAATTTTGAAAAATTAGAACACAAAATTCAAAACTGAACCTGTTAAGAAGTTGGAAACTAAAAATGACAAATTTTATAAACGGGTTGCTCCATCTCAACAAACATGGAAGCCAAAAAGTTCTCCAAAACCAAAGGTTTCAGAGTCAGAAAAACAATCGTCTTCTACCACTCCGGTAAAGTTGGATGTTCCTTTGGATTATTATGAACAATTGGAGAAACAATCTTCTACTCCACCAGAGAAGAAGAATGTTCAAAAGAAAAATCAACCAACCAGTCAACCTAAGAAAGATGAGTTTTTCTTATACAAAAAGGTTGAGGTTGGGTCTAAAGAAAGCTTGAAGATGAATGACAAAAATTTTCCGCCACTTTACATTGCAAAAAATCAACTTAATGTCAAGTTACCCGAGTCAAAAGAGGCTTGGGTGGCATCAAAATCTCACTAAATTTTTTTGAAATGTGCAGGAGCTTCCAAGATCCGTTTCACAATGGATTATGGATAGTGGAGCTTCTCGGCACATGACGGGGAAGAAAACCCTGTTGTACGATGTTCGTGGTTTTAATGGAGGTTATGTGGGATTCGCAGGAATTCAAGGTGGTCGAATAGTTGGAGAAGGAACTTTATCGAATGGCATTGTCACGTTTGAAAGAGTTAACTACATCGACGAGCTTGAAAACAATCTTCTAAGCATATCTCAGATTTGTCATCGTATGTATACAACGCACTTTGCAGACAAAGAATGTTTGATCTTGAAACCAGGATTTGTTGTTCCCGAAGAGTGGATTATCATGAGGGCACCTAGAGTGAATGATCTGTACGTGTTGGACATGAGTGTAGCTACTACAACCACGAGTCAGGCTCATTGTTTTATGTCAAGAGCAACAGAAAAAGAGTCAAAGTTATGGCATCGAAAGATGGGCCATATTCATCTCCGAAAAATGAATCACCTGGTGCATAACGACTTAGTAACTGGTGTTCATGGGAAAGGTTTTCATCTGGAAGGGGAGTGCATTAGCTACATCAAAGGCAAGCAAAAGAAGAAAGCACATCCTAAAAAGAAAGTCAATTCAGTCTCAAGACCGTTAGAGAGACTTCATATGGATCTTTTTGGTCCAGTCAATGTCAAAAGCATAACTGGAGATCTCTACTGTCTCGTAGTAACTGATGATTATTCCAGATTTTTATGGGTTTCTTTTATGAAGAAAAAGGATGAAACGTTTAAAAGTTTGTTGGCGTTGTTCAGGAAAATTGAAAACTTGTACCAAACTCGAATCAGAAGAATCAGGAGTGACAACGGTACTGACTTTAAGAACAACAAGATGGAAGAGTATTGTGATGAGAGAGGTATATTGCAAGAATTTAGCGCTCATTACACTCCGCAGCAAAATGGAGTAGCTGAAAGAAAGAACAGGACACTAATTGAAACGGCCAGGACGATGCTTGCTGATTCAAAGCTACCAGTCAATTTTTGGGCAGAAGCAGTGTCAGCCGCTTGCTATACACTCAACCGGGTTCTCACTGTAAAGAAATTCGACAAGACATGTTTTGAGCTGATCAATAACCGCAACCCGAACCTGAAGTATTTAGAACCGTTTGGGTCTCCCTGCACTGTTCTAGAGCCTTTTGGAAAATTTGGTGCAAAGAGCATTGAAGGAATTTTCGTGGGTTACTCAAGTCCATTAAAACGAGTCTTTGTTCCAAGCTTGAAGCGGATTATTGAAGCACACAATGTTGAATGCCAAGGTCATACAATGCCACCGCAGAACCCAGGCGATTCATGGCGTTTTAATTACGATACTCTGTGGGATTCGTTTGACATAGAAGAAGAAGAACAAGATTTCTTTGACGATTTGGATATTATAAGAGAGTATGAAGAATCGCAAGAAAGATTCCCAGCAGAAACTTTCAGTCGTCTACGACAAGCTTCGAATGATGATGAAGCAGGTCCAAGTAATGCTGGTGAACATGATGATATTCAACAATCTCTTGACAATCAGACGGCAGTCAACGATAATCAAGAATCTGATGATAGACCAGTCTTTGATCGTGGTGATTCAGATTCTAAGGGGGAGCAGATCCAGATTTCAAGTCAAACAATTCCAGTCAGTGAACAAGGTGCAAATCAGAATGTTACAAATTTGGAAGGCGAGGTGGATGTTCCAGGCGAGGTGATGCCGAGAACTCTTTCATACCATCCAGAGGAGATGATCATTGGAGAATTGCAGACAGGCGTTCGCACTAGACGTCAAATTGACCAAGGCCTTACATGTTTTTATTCTACAGTAGCTCATTTACAAACTGAGTTTTCACTAAGTTGTTTTATTTCGCAGATCGAACCGCGAACATACAAAGAGGCGCTAACTGAAGATTCTTGGGTCAATGCTATGCAAGAAGAGTTGAGTCAATTCGAGAAGTTAGGAGTGTGGAAGTTAGTAGACTTGCCTGATGGTCACAGGAAGATCAACACCAAGTGGGTGTTCAAGTGTAAGAGAGACGATAGAGGGGTTATTATTCGTAACAAAGCTCGACTCGTTGTCCAGGGTTTCAGTCAGCAGGAGGGTATAGATTTCACCGAAGTGTATGCTCCAGTGGCTCGACTAGAAGCAATCAGAATCTTCCTGGCATTTGTATCTTGGAAAAATTTCAAAGTTTATCAGTTAGATGTAAAATCGACGTTTCTCTACGGGAAGGTAAAAGAGGAGGTATATGTCGGACAGCCACCGGGCTTCACCGACCCAATCCACAAAGACAAGGTCTACTTGCTAGACAAAGCGATGTATGGTTTACACCAGGCCCCGAGAGCTTGGTATGAGACATTGTCTCAACACCTGCTAGCCAACAGCTTCATTCGAGGAAAAGTGGATGCCACTCTCTTCACCAAAGAGGTCGACGGTCATCTTCTGATTGCTCAGATATACGTGGATGACATTATATTTGGGTCTACAAATGAGAATCTGTGAAAAGATTTTGAAAGAGTTATCAAGCAGAAATTTGAAATGTCATCGATGGGTGAGATGAAATTCTTTTTGGGACTTCAAGTTGATCAACTGCCTAAGGGAATTTTCATACATCAAACAAAGTATGTTCATGATATCTTAGAGAAATTCGGGATGTCGGGTTCTACTCCAGCTTCCACCCCATTAGCAACGAATCATGGGATAAACCTTGATCTCACCGGAGAGAAGGTAGATGAAACGTTGTATCGTTCCATGATCGGATCGCTGATGTACTTGACTGCTTCCAGACCCGATATAATGTATCCAGCCTGCCTCGCAGCACGGTTTCAGTCTAATCCCAGAGCTTCGCATATGGTGATTGTGAAACGGATATTACGCTACCTGAAAGGAACTCCATCACTGGGGTTGTGGTATCCAAGAGAAGGCGATTTTATGCTCGAAGGGTATTCTGATTCTGATTTCGGTTGCTGCAAAGTTAACGCTAAATCAACAACAGCGGGGTGCCAGTTCTTCGGATCACGCTTGGTCACCTGGCAATGTAAGAAGCAAACCTCTGTGGCTCTATCCACATGTGAAGCTGAGTATGTATCTGCTAGCAGTTGTTGCCCTCAGATCTTGTGGATCCAACAACAGATGAGCGACTACGGTTTGCAATTTCTTAACACCCCTATCTTTGTTGATAATGAGGCAGCGATAAACATTACTAAAAATCCAGTTCATCACGCTAAAACGAAACACATTGAAATTCGTCATCACTTCATTCGCGATTGTTTCGAGAAGAAGTTGATACGAATTGAGAAAATCCACACTGACGAACAAAAAGCTGATTTACATACCAAAGCGTTTGATAAAACTCGTTTTCAATACTTGTTAAAATTAAACGGTATGAAGCTTTTATCGGTGTTGGATGAGATTCTTGGCGTTGACGAAGGAGACATTGTAGATGATGTTGAGAAGCAATCTGCAATGGTTTGTCGATTTTTTACTTGTTTTGGTATTTAGGGGGAGAATAGGGTAATATTTTCAGAAAATACAAAAACAGTAAAAAAATTTCAAAATCCAAAAACAATAAAAAACCAGAAAAGAGCTTGTGTAAAAAGGGAAAATGATAGTACATTGGCTTGACAGTTACAGTATGCTAAAGATATGTAAAGTTTAAAAGTTTTAAACAGTCTCGCTGATGATATGCCGATAGGTTTTTACACATTTAGTAGGTTTGTTCGGGATATAAACCTAAAATCCTTACTTGCTTATTTCGTGGGGAACACTACTTGGATATATAGGTAACCCCTGAAATCTTGTTTGAAAGATCCCTCTTTCTGAGATACTAGGTCTTTATACTCAGTGATATCTGGGGTATTATCCCGGGACTTCTGATTTTGCGGAAGCAATGACCTAGTCCCCGGAGAATACTTTACCGCTTGCTTGAAATATAGCACCGCCCTCAGCATAAAAATGATGAAACATTGAAAAAATATGTAAATCATGTGCTGTTGTAAAAAAAGATCCTCTAAAGGGGACCCACCTAAAGTCGAACCGTCATCTCTCTCCTGAACGGAAGTTCTGACCTGAGCTCTCACGGTTTCGCATTTAACCCCTTTACAGATATCATCTGTGGTATACTCACCTGTAAGACTGAATATTGGGATTTGGATACGGGAGTATATTCAAGAGGTGGGACACATGAATGAGTTTAAGTCTCTAAAACACTAAATCCGTATCCTGAACAGATTGAAATGTGTGTGAAAATTTAAGTGGATCAGTATATCGACAATCTAAGTGAATTGTTTAATTATGAGTATGTAATTAAAGCTTAACGGTACTTGTGACTTGTCGAATAGCTGATATGATTCCCTAACACGCTCACCAAAAATATGTTTGTAAATAGTTTACTTTCATTGCATTGCATTTTATTTCTGTATTTCATTTCTAGTTTAGAAGCTTTATTAAAAATCCAAAAAGATTTTTCATTTCTGCTTTATTTTCCGACAAACCAAAGGGGAAAGTTGATCTTCAAATTCGAATTAAAGCAGATGCAGGAAGTTTCTGGGCTGGAGGATGAGTTTGGAGCTAATCATGTTAAAACTTGAGAAATTAAAAAGCCAAAACAAGTTCATTAAGTTGAAACTTGTAAATTTCAGAAAATTGTTTGAACTTATTTGTACAAAATGTCAGTGTGATTTATCTCAGGTCAACCAAGGTCATTAAATTGGACTTGGTAGACAAATTAAGTAATCAGGGTCATTAATTTGGACCTGAATACTTAAGTGGATTTCTAATTCTGACAAGATCATCAAATTGAAGATGAATGGTAAGTTTGGATTGAAACTGTTATTGTCATAAATCTTATATTTATTTAGAGATTGTGCAGGTAACAGATATGAATTTGAGAAAGCAGCTAAGCAAAATCCCAGCCTACTAATAGGGGGAGTTTGAAGACTTAAAGTCAGATACAGTTCCTGGATCCACATTCAAGGGGGAGCTTGAAGATTGTTAAAGATTCAGATACTGTGATTTATGCTAGCTGTTGATTGAAGATAAAGATTGAAGGAAGCTTTTACAATGTCAAATCAATTTGGAAAGAGACAAAGACTAAAGACTCAACGCCGAAGACTTCGTCAACATCCAAGGGGGAGTTTGTTGGTGCACTAGTGTCTGTTAACTTCGTCTTAATCGAGTCTTATGTCTAGATACGATAAACTAGCACACAACAGGGTTGAAATTAGGGTTTGTTCAAGTGAAAGTGGGTAATTCCGCTTGAAAGTGACAATGTTCAGTTCAAGCGAAATTAACATGTTAATTCCGCTTGAAATGGACAGTGTCATCTTCAAGCGAAATTACTAATTCCGCTTGAAACTCACATGTCATGTTCAAGCGGAATCAGAACTCTATATATAGGTGTGTGCTATGTTCATTTGGAGCGGAATTAGAGTCATTGTTTGAGAGCCGAGGTGCTGCCGAATTGTAATCTGATCTGTAAAAGCTCAGGAAATCATTAATAGATCAAGATTAGAAAGTATCAAGCTGTGTTGACATCATTTACATTGATTCCGCCTTTGTTTTTGATGATGAACTACTCAGATTGACTCGTTAGGGTCACACAACGATCCAACAGTTTTTAACATTCTTTCTATATTTTCAGGAGCATTCATACACAATGAATGTAACACCTCGAAAATTTATGTCCAATAATGTATCGACACGTGTCATGAGCTTTAAACGTGTAAAAGATTACTTATGAAGGACTAAAGTTGACAAACAAAGAAAGTATGTGAATAAGAGGGTTCAAAATGTAAACAATGGATAAATGTACCTTCTAATAAACCTACATGATGTTTATACTCTTAAACGAATGAATCATGGATCATACGAAGCTAATTGTGATAGAATGTGAGAAATTACAAACTACAGGGGTTAAATGTGTCAACATATTTAAAGTATACCTCTGATTGACCTTTTAGCAAACCCGAAGCTTTGTAATGATTAATTATGCTCACTAGAATAAGTGATAAAAATTTCACAAGGTTTCGATAAAGTATGAGAAAGTTATGACAATACTCGTATACGAGGTATTAAAAGCGTCAACATTGAAATCTAGGGCCTTACGAGTGATCACAAAGTTAACCGAGGACTTAACGAAGTTTGGTTAAGTCTTAAGGTCCTTAAAAATCAAGTTAGAGGGCTGAAAATGCAAATTTGGAGCTTAAAACCACGTTTTAAAGGACCAGGGGCTGAATTGCAATACTTGAAACTTGTTTGGCTGGTTCTGGAGGGCCAGGCGGCCTGCGTAAGACTTCCTAAGAGTCTACGCGGCCCGCGTGAGCATGCCAGCGACAGAAAACTCCTGGCAGCTGCCAGTTCAGGTCTGTAACCGACTTAAAAGCTTGTTTTCTTATACCAGGGACTCCTCCAATGGTTTAACATGCAATAGGGGCACCTGTAATGATCCCATAACATCAATAGACTTCCTTGTCATGATCTTGTTGCATCAAAATCCATATATAAGGAGCTCCATTGTTGCAACACTTCACACATTCACTTGCAAACTTTCACAAGCTTATTTCTGGAGCCCTCTGGTCAGCAACCAAGTTTTCTTAGGCTTCCTAATCGAGCATAGGACCTTTGTAAGTGTCCTTAACTTTCGTTAATTCAGTTTTGCTTAGTTAATTAGCTTAAAGTCAAACCGTCGTAATTAAGATTTGACTTCGAGATTACTCATAATTTGTCCAGTCAAATCTCGAATTGAAAATACCTATGATTTGGTAATTATGTGGGTAATAAACCCTTAAAAAGGGTACTCTCTGATTCCCACTCTAAGTAGGTCAAACGTCGAGTCAAAGTTAACCTTAAAAAGTCAATATAAAGCTTATTTTCAAATTAATGCATAATTAGCAATGTAGGAGCCATGCAACCTGTTTTATCATTAATATAACTTGGTAATTAATGTAAGAACATGTCTAAACATGTTCAACCCGACAATTTTCAGTTTAAGCTCGGTTTGGAACCGAAAGTCGCATAAGTGGACTTTTACTTTGACTTTCAGTTCTGACCCATTAGAGCATAGTTTAGAAATGCCTTAGAGATTTATTAGGACCAGGTTTCTTGTTAGTATAACCCTCTGTGATTATACAACTTGGTTCATTAGTTATCCGATTCATATGCATGTTTTCGTTAAATGCTTAAATGTGGACTATTATGCCCTTTTGACCTTAAAACATGATTTTTGAAAATGTAAAAGAATAGAAACCTTAGTTACTGATTTATAAACTTGTCCCTAAAATTTAACATCAGTTTGAGGTCTAGAATAGAAGTTATGCTCATTAGCGTAAATGAAAAGCTTTTTAGTAATTAAACGGCGTAATTAGCGTATATCCTATCTAAACCCAATTTTTGATATCAAACTTTTACCCACTAATGTAAAATAATATTTTGGGATTTTTGAAGATTTTTATTTATTTTTAGGCTGAGCATAACATAGGGTTCTAAGCTTGATTCGGTAATTGCCGGTTTTGCCCTTTTAGCCTATAAAATGAGTTTTACAAATTATTTTGACCCCAAACCTTTTGCTACTGATTTTATATAATAAATAAAATATTTTAAGCTTTTTGGAATGATAAAAATATCAGCTTTTCTTATAAAACCCGGAAATTGCTTAAAATCGCCTTTTTAAGCGTTTTTAACGCGTAGTATGTATTAAAATTATTTTAAACATATAAGGTTTGATACTTACTAATATTTTCAGTAAATTTTTATATTTTAACAATAAGCAAAAGTTTTAAACTCATATTTCCAGTTTTGACCTTTTAAGCCTATGTGAAATTACCAAAATGCCCCTATGGTGCATAACTTGGTTATAAATGATAAATTTCATATATATGTAATACCGTACTGATATAACTTATTAATTTAAGTATTTTTACTGATTATATCAGACCTGAAACTCAGATTTATATTAAATCTCTTTTATAACCTTTTAAATGACCAAAATACCCCTACGGGGCATAATTTGAGTTAAAATTCGTTTTGGGCATAATAGAAGATATCTTACTGATGTCACAACATATTTAAGGCATATTAACTTAGGAAACCTGTATATGACTCATTTGGTTACCCGTTACGCACTTCTCGCGTTCTGATCGGTTTATGTAACTAGTTTGCATATAATAGCCTAAACGGGTCAGACCTTATCATCTTTGTCTCAAAATCCAGAATGTGTTTAGTTTACCCATATTATACAAGTCTTCAAACTTGTCGGGTCTAAAACACATTCTATTCCGGTCTTCGCTTAGTCATGCGTTTGAACCGTATCTTCCTTTAAAACTAACCGGTCTAAGTTTATGCTTAATTAAAGACCCGTTAGAAATCTAATAGGTTATTAAAAACCTTCGTTCCAGATTAGGAGCCCGGTAAAAGCTACGTGCACTTGCTGTTTGTGATTTATACTTTGCTCAGGTAAATACTTTTAACTTATTTTCCCTATACGGGCTTGGGATACGGTATTATAAAAATACCGCTTGGTCGAGTGTGTAGTCATTTAAATCGTATTGTGATTGATGTATTTACATAACTCGTTTTAATCTGTATTATTTGGTGTATGGCCTTTGGGGGTTAAATGACCATGTCCCGGATATCCTTGGCATCATTCAAAGAAATGGCCACGACCTAAGCACGGGGTGTAGGCGTACACCTGACAGTTGCATATGTAAAAACTGGTAACCCACTTAAAGGAATCAACCTTATGGGCATTATACCTGTGGCGTGTCAGTTAACTTAAGCCGGCTCTTCTAACCGGTACTAATGGACGACAAATATGTAAAACTGTATACAAGATTATTTTTAAATAATTGTCCCAAGTTATAAATAATATTTTTGCCTAAGCGCATTCAAATTAATTTTCCTAAAACTCTTTTCAAAATGAGCCAGTTAAATTGTATTTACCAGTGTAAACTGACGTATTTTCCAAAAAAGGCTAAGTGCAGGTACTATACGAAATAGGCTGGCTACTCTAGGCATCAATAATCAAGTCTCGCAAGCTCTAGATGTTAAAGTCTTTTGAACAAAGTTTCCTTTTTATTCGATCCGCCTGTGGATCATTTTCAACTATCTTGTGATTCTTAATATTACAATTTATTCGGTTGAAATGAATCTATCTTTTGCTTCCGCTGTGCATTTAATTTGTGTTGTTTGACTATGGTGATATCAACTACGTCACGATACTCCCCACCGGGCCCACCGGTAATACGTGGAAATATCGGGGTGTGACAATGAAGCTGCTACCATTGCTGCTGGAATTCCGTACCCCCTAACGATGAAACCAATTCTTATTCTGATGATGATGATGATGATGATGATACTGATGAAGATACATAGGATGATTCTGAAGACCCTGCACATATAAATGTACATGAACAGCCCCTTAGACGTTTATCCAGGCGTCATAAAGCACCCAACCATCAAAATTTTGATTAAGTTCGTCGTCAAAATATTGATCATTTTGTTTTATTATTCGTTTTACATTTAATCTGAACTGTTTACATTCAAGTTGCTCACCTACGTTGAACTGTTGTTTACACTTAATTTGAAACGTCTGTGTTTAATTTGATTATGTTGAATTATTGTTTACATTTAATTTACTCTGTTTACATTCAATTTGACCTACACGTTTACGTTGAACTACTTGTTTACTTTGAACTACTCGATTAAACATCATTTAAACTATGTATTCCGATATGATGATTACAAATTCCGATGTTTATGATTGCACTTGCACGGATGATACTTTTTTTTATCACTCACATTGTTATTGTTTCTACCAATGCACATGTGCATACATGAATATTTTAACTACATATAATCCGTTTCCTTTACATATACATCAACATATGTAATGTGGTACCCCATACATAATAGGGTACCACATACGTAATATCATATGAAGAAATATACAATATCTTAAAATATACAAATATTCATTACTACCATGTTTATTGTTTTTTATTAATATACAGGTGCATTACCAACATTAACACACTATCACACAACTTTTGTATAACAACAAGTAAATATAACACCCTTATCATAAGGAATCACATAATCCGAACAACAATCGTTATTACACATATACATCACCGGCATATACTATACTAAACAAAATATAACATCCTAAATTAACAAATGTTACCATTCGTAATACATTATACAATACCAATAGTATGTTATTTCAAACTTTGTACATGTGCAATACCAACATTACCTCTACCAAACAACATAATACATCATATATTAACAGACATGATCATCCGTATTGCATGTCCACAAACTACCTACACATAACATTCGCTTTAGTTCACAACCTCACACCTTCTGCTCTTCTTTCCAATTTCTACGCATCTTCCAATACTCCTCATGTTTCAATGCCTCTTCGTCTATCGTTTTCCGATAATTTTTCATCCGTCAACCTATTAATCAAATACGTCCTTGTTGCCAATCCATGAGCAGTTTCGAATAATTTTTTCCTGCATACATTACATATATTACATCAATTATTTCATCTATGCACATGTGCAGTAAACATATTACATACAATATGTACAATGTTTATGTTTTAAGGTAATAATGCACGTTTGCATATGCCGTAATATATTCATATTAACTTAATCTGACAAAATATGCATATGTGCATAACTATGCACATGTGCGTTAACATGACTAACCTTATCAACAGGTTTGTTTCAATAAAAAAAATTAACCCTTACCAAATCAAAATTTGTATTACCACCAATCATATTTAACATCAATTAGTAACAAAACTATTATGACAAACTATGCACATGTGCGTAACTTTTTTTTTTTTTTTTGAAATGCAAATGTTATTCACAGAAGCCAACCTCCAAAACAGAGACGGCCGAACTAACCACTACAGCAAATCGAAAAACAACAACTCAACATAAGAACCTAAAGACCGAAAACTAGCAGCTACCTTATATCGAACCTACACCATTTTCCCCAACTCACGGACCTATTTTTGGACCGATTCTTATACCATAAAAAACCGAAGACTTTATATTACGGATAATCTCTCCGGGAACTTTTTATTGTTCCTGGCTAACCATATACACCAATTTGTCATAAACATAATGCCATGTAAAGCTTCTTTCACTTCTCTATCCAGATTGCAAAACTCAGAGGCAATTACGATATCTTTAGCCGAAAACAGAATAAAAGGACTCACCTTGCACCACTGACTGATGTGATACCAGACAGTTTATGCTACCCTGCATGAACAAATAAGGTGTTCAGCTGTTTCATCGCCATCTTCACACAGATAACATTTCACGTCTCCGCCCCAACAGTTCCGATCCCAGAGTGCAGTCAGAGTGGGAATACGATCTAAAACTGCCCTCCAAACAAAAATATTGCATTTTTTGGGACCCATTTCGACCATTTCACAACGTGTATGTAGCTGAAATCGGAGCGTTATACAGGAAGTTCTTGACAGCATTGACTGGAAAATCAGAGTCATTACCTCCCAACCATTCCTAACCATCTTTGCCATCGAACAAAGTGACATTATCAAGGAGCTCGATCAACTCGTGCCATTACAATAATTATTCGGCAGAGCTTGGGCTTCTCAACAAATTCCAAACCCCCATAAAGTTTATATTATCCTGATTGTACTGGTCCGCCACCAGTCGTTGTTTCTCTTGTTCCATTCGAAATATATTTAGGAAACGGGTTTTGTGCATAATTATGCACATGTGCATTAACATGATTGGCCTTGTTAGCATATTATGGCAAACTATGCACATGTACATCAACATGAATGACCTTATTAACCTATTCTATCAAATTATGCACATGTGCATAACTGTATATCATCCAATGCTACCTTATTATCATATTCAACCATGAGTTACAGGTTCATATAACTACATAATATAATTGATTACATAATAATATAACTGCATAACTGTATGTCATAACAAAAAACAACACCAAAATAACAATACATCTATACTATCTATTAAGGGAGCTTAGATGATGACATAGAAATGCCTACGTGTCAACCATTCAGCTATGCCACATAGTCCAAGGTGATGTCATAAATCTGATTTTTATTAACATAAATTACTGATTTTTTTAGGAGGGAACTTCAAAATCAAATTCAGAATTCAAATTGTAATTTTAATCCTCTCTCTCTCAATCAAATATAGTCCAGCCTTCATTTTTAAAATTCAAAACATATTCATCTTCACACCTCTCTCTCTTCAACTCAGAAGAACATCGATTCAGGATTCTTCCTTTTAGGGTTTTTGATTTCTGAAACTCTGGTTCCGATTCAAGTTTGGATCTCTCTCTCTTCAACTCAGAAGAACATCGATTCAGGATTCTTCCTTTTAGGGTTTTTTATTTCTGAAACTCCGGTTCCGATTCAGGTTTGGACTACATACCTTTCACCTTCATCTCATCCGATTTAGATAATGGTGTTTGGCTGGGGCTCTCTTTCTCATGTAACCAGTCATTTTAGGGTTTTTGATTTCTAAATCTTTTTTATCATGAACCACAACCGAATCACTCTATTTATGCTTCAAAAGCTTTACACTGTGTTCCCGAGTTATGTTAACGAGAGAAAAGAAAGGATTCTCTCATTTTCTTTTCTTTCTCTCCGTTTCTTTCCAAATTGGAAAGATTAGTTTTAGGCAAAAAATCTCTCATTTTCTCTTCTTTTCTCTCCTTTAATGAAACTCTGGAACACAACAAAAAATTATTTCCTTCCAAATCTTTTCTTTTCTCTTATTTAATGAAACTCGGGAACACAATGTTAGTTCAGCTCTAATTCTGCAATTAATTCGCAGTTTGTTCTCTTGAAGAAGCTTATGAAGTTGTTGCTGGTGACTCATTGGACTTCGATTCTTGGGTTTCACTCATTCCAGAGGTTGAGAAAACTTACTCGGTGAGCTTCTTTGCATTATTTCATATAGTTACATATTTTGTATATACTTCATAATGCAAAGATAGTGACATTCCACTTTAGTAAACAACACCAAAAATACCACACAAACTAAAGAGGGCTACAATCGCCATCCCAATAAAGATGAAAGACAAATCAGTCAAAACATATACATTCAATTCCCATCTGGGGTTTGTTAATTTTTGTCAGGGTATAGTGGGTTTAGGTCAAGTTCATCTTTTTTGTTGCCGATGAATGATTCTTGAAAAGCTTATCTGATTATTGTTGTTTGGAACCCTTTTAGCGACTGATTATGAGAGAATTAAAGTGGGGTTACTAATTGGTTTTGATTATGGATGAAAAGAGTGGGGATGCAGGAGATGATCAAGGGTCTGGATGGCTGCAAGTTAAAAAGTTTTTTTTTTGTGATTCTTGTAGCATATTCATGGTAATATGATTGAAACATTAAGTTTTGAGTTTCTTTATTTTATTTTATTTTTAATAGTGATTGGTGAATTGCTCCAATTTTTTTAGCTAGAATTAAGGTATAAACATATCTCTATTTATATGACATGTTCATATTTCTGTTGTCATCGAAATAAGAAGTGCACTTTACTTTACAATGTGTATGCACTATCATACATGTTACATACAAAACTGATAATTGATAAATTTCGTGATATTTATGGTTTTGACATGTTACCAGACACGACGTTTCATTTTTTGCTAGGTTGCGGAGGGAGCGAGGCTATGTGGAGGTAAGAGGATCATAGGTGTTGATATCAACCAAGACAAGTTTGAATTAGGTGATTTAATTTGTAATTTGAATCTTTATAACAATATCATCATCATCATCATATGAGTTTAATTTAAAAAAAAAGTTTGTTTTACGTTTGACATTTTCTTTTATATTCAAGAAAGAAATTTGGAGTGACTGATTTTGTGAACTCCCGTAACTGTGGGGACAAATCTGTGAGCCAGGTAAATTAGCCACAGTTATATCATCATTAGACACCATAACTATGTTGCTATTATGCATTATTATTTTATTTTTATAGCATAGGTGGTTTGGGCCTTCTCTCAGCTTGGGATGTTGGAGTTTATGCTTTTGTGGCGTCTAGAGCTCAGTCGTGTGTATTGCAAGACCACATCCTTCGGAACAGTGGGGTTGTTAAGCTTGACGTAGACTACCAACAGGCCCTCGAGTATTTAAGTGTCTCTCTTCCAGACTTTGACATTGGCGGTTTCTCTAATATGGACACCGCCCCCCCAAAGCCACAAAAAACTTTGGCGAATGCTCTATTTGAGAAAATCGCTCGGAATCTGGGAGAAACACTTGATTTGTCTCCCCTGTAGGATCGTGAAACGACCTAACGAGTCGATCAGAAGAGTGCTCAGACCGAATCAGAGGCGGAATTCATTGATTCGGTCTTCGTTTAGCTTGGATTCACTATTAATTGTCTCGTATATTGATTTCTGAACGTTTACAGGACTGGAGACACCTCGACAGCACCTCGGCGTCGGAATTCTAGAACGTTACAACTGAACTCGTTTGAAGGGTATATATAGGCTAGACCCTTCCGTTTGAAAGTGATACAACACTTTTCAAACGGAACCCTTCAAACAATACAACATTCAAACGGTCAACTTAAACTTTACATTTTCAAACGGACAACAAATCTCAAACGATTATATCATAAATTCTACATTCTATTTTGTCCTTTTGTGAGCATGATGTAACAATGATGTCATCCTTGTGATGTCATCATCAAATATGATGACATCATGCTTGTTCATATCAGTAACGAACCCGAGACTCGACATAAGACGAAGACGACAGATGAATGCACCAACAGACTCCCCCTCAGATGTTGACGAGTCTTAAGTGTCGAGTCTTTGCATCTTCAGTCTTAATCAGTCTCTTCACTTTCTTCGCATATACCAGGATCTTCTCTTTGGTTCTAACCTCGTCAGACTCCCCCTCTCTTCATGATGAGATCGCTGTCTAGAATTAGCTATCACCTTGAGGTCAATCCCTGGCTTTATCTCTGATTAGCTCATTTCCTGCACACATTTTCTCAACACAACATAAGTTTTTACTTAAATCAATAAGAAAAACTTACTGGAAATAGTTTCATCAAGTTCAAATTAATGACCCTGATTAACTAATCTCAACTTCTTTCTCAAAACAAAATTTCTTCAATTCAGCACACACATTCCCAAACCAGTTCATCATGTTCAGCACTCGGAATTTTGAAAATCAGCTCTTCAACATCAGTTGTCGAAAATCTTTTTGAATTATTCAAAATTTATGCTAAAACACACTAAAATCTTTTTGGATTTTTGAAAGTACTGAAAAGCATTAAATGAAATATTTACAAACAATATTTTTTGTGAGTTTGTGCAAGAGGATCATATCAGTTTCTGAGACATATCACCAACACCGTTAAGCTTCATTTCATTTTAAGTTCTAAACAGTTCACATAGATTGTCAGTATGTTTGTCCACTTAAATTTTCACACAAAGTTCAATTGATCCGAGATACGAGATTAATGTTTTAAGCTCTTGAACTTATTCGTGTGTCCCACTACTTGAATATACTCCCGTATCCAGATCCCAATATTCAGTCTTACAGGTGAGTATACCACAGATGATATCTGTCAGGGGAATAAATTATAGTACGAGGGCCGTGAGAGCTCAGGTCGATCTTTCGATACGCAGAGAGATGACGGCTTCGACTTTTGGTGAGTCCCCTTTAGAGGATATTTTGCATTACAACAGCAGCGACTATCAATTTTATTGTTTCATCAGCTTGCTGAGGGCGATGCTATGTTTCAAGCATTTTGCAGAAAGCATTATCCGGGGACTAGGTCAGAAATTTCTTTCAGCAGAAGTCCCGGGATAATACCCCAGATATCACTGAGCATAAAGACCTAGTATCTCAGAATAAGGGACCTTTCAAACAAGATTTCAGGGGTTACCTATATATCCAAGTTTGTGTTAACCCACAGAATAAGCAAGTTTGAAATTTAGGTTTATATCTCGTCACAATCTACTAAATGTGCAAAAACCTACTGGCACATCATCAGTGAGACCGTTTATCACATTTTTAATTTCCAATTCTTTAGCATGCTGTGATCGTCCACTGATGTACTATCATTTCCTCTTTTATGCAACAAAAACTCATTTTTGATTTTATCATGTTTTTGGCTTTTTCAAATTTTCAAATGTTTTTGGATTTTCTAAAATCTTACTCCCCCTAAAATGCAAACACATTTTAGGAAATTTGAAAACAAACTGTACACAAACATGACAACTAATATCGAATTGCCTCAATTCGCCATCCACTTGGCATAAACAATCAGAACTCCCCCTCACAACAAACTATTTTCCCATTATGATTTCAAAACACTTAAGTTTGTTTTAATCAAATGGTTTTTCCGGAAAATAAGTTTTGTTGATTTTATCACTTGTAAAATTGAGGATCAAATCATCACGTTGTTTTACCAATCATATGTAGTAAATCAGATACAACTTAATGTCCCTGATTTACCACTTGTAAAATCATTCCAATTCAACTTCTGAACCACTTGTAAAAATCACAACCATACAACTTAAACCTGCTTTTCAACCAATTTACCATCTTTTGGTTGAATTCTCAAGGTGCCGATTCCTACTCCTCGCTTACAAACCTGGGAGTTCCGGCAAGTCCTGCAAAAACTTCTCAAACATTTTATACAAACATGATAAAGAATGATGCCGATTCATGATCCACGATTACCAACTTGGGATCTCCGGCAAGTCAGGTTTTTCATTTAAACAGATTCACCCAAGCCTGACAGTCCTTGGGTGATTTTGAATTCTTGTTCAACAATGGTGGAAATTTTTCATCATCCATTGTTAGACCAGAATTCTCAACTTTTACCTCAACACACGGCTCTTCTGGCTTTACCACACCAGATTCATTGCCTGATCGTGGCTTGTCTGACTTTGATGAGCCAGATTCATCGCCGACATGTGGCTCCTTTGTTTCCGAAGAAACAAATTCATCACCATCAACTTTCTTCTTCTTATTTCTCTCTTCTGTCCTCAGACTTGTATCTGATGAACTCGTTTTGCTTGACTTTGCAGTTGAGGAAAGCGATTCATCAGAACTCTTATTTTTACCAACAGATGAACCCGAGGACAAAATCTTCTCGAGATACTCTCTCGCCTTCTTTCTCTTCTTCCTCAGTCTGTCTTTTTGCCCTTGAGAAAGCTTCACTTTCGTTTCTTGAACTTTAGGTTCTTGAACTTTAAGTTCTTGAACCTTCTGTTCTTTGGGCTTGACAGAGACCGATTTCTTTGCCATCTTCTGAAAATTAACCCTCAATCTTTCATTTGATCTCCTTGGGCAATCTCTGGCAATGTGACCTCTGATATTGCAATTAAAGCATCTCCTCGTCTCATAACTCCAACCTTGGCAGTTAACAGCAATGTGTCCTTGATAACCACACCGGTAACACACTCTGTTATCGTACCAATCACCATTTTCAGTCCAAACATTCAGATCATAGCACTGTTTGGCTTGGTGATATTCCTTCCTCATGTTTGCTGAATTTGACTTTTGAGCACTGTGGTCCAACCTGCACCACTTATTACCAACAAATTTTGAATTTTCATTTTTTACTTTTTGTAATTTTTGATTGCGATTGGATGATTGAACTGATGAGCTTTTATTTTCTTTTTGAACAATTTTCAAAATTTTCTCTTTTTGTTTTTGTTCCACTTTCTTCTTCAAAGGTTTTTGCTTAGAGCATTCTCCCTTTTCAGTTGATTGTGAAACAGTTTCTTGAAACTTTTCTTTTAATTTCAAAAACAATTTTTGTTTTTCGAATTTTTTATTTTCATCATCAGATTTCTCATCACAATCTTCAACTTTGACTTTGTCAAAGTTTGTGACATTGTCACTTATTGGAACAGAATTGATCGGTTTTGGACATGGGATATTAAAACACTCAGATGAAGTCACAAAACCTTTCAGTTTCTTTTCAAGTTCCTCAATTTTGTTCCTCGAATTCTCAGCTTCACTTTCAAACCGAGATATTCTCCCAAAATGAGTCTTGATTGTTTCTTCATTTTCATGCTTCAAATTTTCAAGAACAGATTTTTCATTTTTCAAAACTTTTATCTGTTCCTGAAGTTTTGATTCATTCGCTTTCAGATTCTTGTTTTCAAGCTTAATCCAGAAATCCAAATCTTCTGAAGATTTCTGTTTACTTTCAAGCTCTTTTTCCAACTCTTTGATTTTCCTTTGAGCACGTTCACCTTCTTTTTCCAAATTTATAATTTTCTGAAAATGAGAATTGATCAACTTTTGCTTCTCAATGTTATTTTGACTAAAAACATTTCTCTCATCTTCAAGAATTTTCATTTGGTTTTGAAATTCTTTTTCACTTCTTGATTTTTCCATTTCAAAATCCTTAATTTTTCCTTCAAAAACTTTTTCTTTTTCTTTCAAAAACTTGTTTTCAAATTTCAAACTGTTCAAACCATCCAACAGTTTGTCATTTTCAGCTTTTAGTTTCTCACAATTTTCTTGCAACATAAGAATCTGCTTATCATCAGCCTGCTTCACATCTTTTAACTTCTTGACTTTCGATGTCAAACTTTCCGCATCCCTCAAGAGTTTGTCATTTTCAGTCTTGAAGCTCTCACATTTTGAGCACACTGATGCAGAACTTGAAGGTCCAGACTCTACAGATTCCTCATCCTTTGGAGTATCCTTTGTTTCCATCTTGTATGTTCCTGCACGAAAGAGTTTAACAAAATCAAAAGGATTCATACTATCATCAATATAACATTTCCTTTTGATATCATATTTCAGAGTACTCTTTGTTGCAAGAAATCCACAAATTCTTTTATCAATTTCAATAAGTACATCCAACTCCAATTTATTTAAATTCTTTTCCATCTCGGACAAAAAATCCCTCCTTTTCTTTTCTTCTTTATAATACTCTGCATTAACCTCATTAAAGAACTGATATGGAAAAAGCTCTGGAAAAAAATCTTTCTGTTTTAGCTCAACCATGAACTCATCCCATTTAGCAGGTAATGCAGTTGTCAATTTCGATATATGTTCATCATTTGTCATTCTAATACCCGTTCTCCACAAATTGTCTGTTAGAACTTTAAATCGTGCTTCCATCTCATTTAATGTTTCATCCTTTTGACATATGAAAAGTTCAAAACTTTTAACCCAAATGTCCGTACTCACATTCCTATAATTGGTATCCACATTTCTCATATACCAATTATTAAAACTTTCAAGATCATTGTTTTCCTTCTCATCAAAAATCATTGCCATCTTTCAAAACAACCCGACAAGTTTCACTCAACAACACACTTTCAATTTTTCAAGTATGATGTGGTCTGCACTACACAATGATTGGACCAAAAATTAAATGAACTTTGAAATGATTAATATTCAAAATGATTGGGCCACAAAATCCACTAAGCCAACAATATGATTTTACATTTAAATTCTATTTATGTGGACCGGTGATTGAACACAATTTGATTTGATAAAAAAAAAATTACTTACCCGACAACTTTTATATGTTCACATGTAATTCTTGAAACAAATCAAAACAATCAATTTCTTTGTATGATGACAAAATCAATTCACGTGATTCTTACACACCTCCACTTAGCCGACTTTCACATGTAAACAATTATACACATTTACCAAGTTTCACATGCCACCTGACATTATCACATGCAATAGTGATATATCTGATCACCTCATGTTGACTGATACACAATTTATGATTTCATTTCTCAATAGACAACTTTATTTAATGATTTCACAACTCAATATACGTTCAAGCGGTGTGTCAGAATCAATCGGTGATATGATTTCAAACGGCAAGGTGTAATTTCAAACTTTCAGGTGCTTGCTTCAAACGGTTAAGTCAATTTTCAAACTGTCAGGTCGGTTTCAAACGATAAGTTCAAACGAGTAACTATTTCAAACGATAGTGATCAATTTTCAAACAGAAAGCCAAGCTTCAAACGGTCAGTTCAAACGTAACACCCTATGACATCAGCATTTAACGAACATTTTCAAACGGAAGTATGTATTTTATCAAGTTTTAGTTCGATTTAGATTCCAAAACTCTCAAGGGTTTGTTAAAACACCATTACACACATTTTGTGAAAATTTCAGCCGATTTTGACCGTGAAAACTTGTAATTTTCGAAAAGAAAGGTGTAGAAACAGAAATATTCCCGCGAAAACGAGCTAAACGGTAAGAACTCTTCCTCCTGAGCTCTGATACCACTTGTAGGATCGTGAAACGACCTAACGAGTCGATCAGAAGAGTGCTCAGACCGAATCAGAGGCGGAATTCATTGATTCGGTCTTCGTTTAGCTTGGATTCACTATTAATTGTCTCGTATATTGATTTCTGAACGTTTACAGGACTGGAGACACCTCGACAGCACCTCGGCGTCGGAATTCTAGAACGTTACAACTGAACTCGTTTGAAGGGTATATATAGGCTAGACCCTTCCGTTTGAAAGTGATACAACACTTTTCAAACGGAACCCTTCAAACAATACAACATTCAAACGGTCAACTTAAACTTTACATTTTCAAACGGACAACAAATCTCAAACGATTATATCATAAATTCTACATTCTATTTTGTCCTTTTGTGAGCATGATGTAACAATGATGTCATCCTTGTGATGTCATCATCAAATATGATGACATCATGCTTGTTCATATCAGTAACGAACCCGAGACTCGACATAAGACGAAGACGACAGATGAATGCACCAACATCCCCGCCAGAAGGCGGTGATTGAGTGCTTGAAAGGCCCCCATGCGCAAGACTTTTTGACTGTTATCCCGATCGAGGGGCTGGGGCAATGCATGTCGGCTGTTGAGTACAGGGCTATCCTCAAATACCGGCTGATGATCCCTATGTATCCAGAAGACGAAACCTGCCCAATCTGCCGTAAAGCCTGCATGGATAAATACGGGGAGCATGCTGTTCATTGCAAGGAGCTCCCTGGTTTCAAATACCGGCATGACTGGGTGAGGGATGTTTTAGGGGACATCTTGAGGAGAGCGGGGATTTCTGCCAAGAAGGAGGCCCCTGTGAATTTCCTTACAGACCCCATGGAAGGGAGATCTACATTGAGACCAGCGGACCTGCTCGTCTTTGGCTGGGCGGGAGGGAAACATGCTTGTGTAGATCTCACAGGAGTCTCCCCCTTAGCTGGTTTAAGGGAAAACGGGTTTGTAGCAGGACAAGCGGTAAAGAAAGCAGAATCTAAAAAGGTGGATAAACACGCTAAAGCACGTGCTGATAACCAACATGCATTTGTTCCCTTCGCCTTCGACACCTTTGGATCCCTAGCTCCAGAAGCTATCCGTTTGCTGACTAGGGTCCAACAGGTTGTCCACAGCAGTGGCTCATCAACAGGGGGGCAGGGGTTTGTCTTTAATAGGCTAGGGTTTGCTATCCAAAAAGGGGTAGCGGCGCAGCTTGTTGCTCGCTTACCTGCGATATTGATGTAAAGGGCATTTTCGTTTAATATAATTGCTTGATTTGTTTGAAAAAAAAAAAAAAAAAAAAAAAAAAAAAAAAAAAAGCATAGGTTGTTGCTTATAACAGGTGATAATGGAGATGACTGATGGCGGAGCAGACGATTGCTTTGAGTGCGTTGGTATGTCATCGCTGGTGCATGAAGCTTATGCCTCTTGTAGAAAGGTCTATTCTATCTCTTATCACAGTTTATATATCTGGCAGTTCAAAAGATGTAGGAGGTGGATTCCATCTCTGACATGTATCGATCTAGGGTTTGACATCTTGATTTTGTAGGGTGAGTTGAGGAAGCTGCTTAAAGTGGAGAATTGGTACAACCTCAATTAAAGATCGCGTTTTGCTTTTCAATCGATTATGCACTCCCTTCTCTAATGCACTTATCTTTCTTTTTGTTCCGCGAGATTACCAAGACATCATGTAAGTAAACCTATTCGATATTTGTTCTTTTGATTTATTAACATTAATACCCGTTTAGAAATAAATGATAACGTGAATGAGTTGAAACTAACACCTCTAATAGATAAACACGTCACATTTAATCGTATTTGGTTGTTAATTTTCAGGTTATTTGAACAACTCTCAAGCAACAAAGCTTACAATAGATAAAAAGGGCTTCGTGCATACCGGGGATCTTGGATTTTTTGATGATGAGGGTCAATTGTATGTTGTTGACCGAATCAAAGAACTCATTAAGTACAAAGGTTTTCAGGTAAAACATGTTTTGTTCAATCGAATCTTTTCATGTATGGCCAAAAGAGTCCTTAATCTTTACTCTATGTTCAGGTTGCACCAGCAGAGCTTGAAGGACTGTTGCTTTCACATTCTGAAATATTAGATGCTGCAGTAATCTCGTAAGCTATAATAATATAATGTTTAAATAAAACTTGCTAGCTGTTTATACTAAGGGTGCTAAACGGGCTGTGTTCGTGGGTTGGCGGGTTGAAACTAAAACAAACACAAAAATTTAACATCAACCTGAACCTGACACAAACCCGAAAAATTATGACAGGCATGTGAAGTGAACCCGCGCACAACAGGGATATACTTTGTGATCATACTTTGGGTCGAGTGGGATATAATTTGGTCAAACGTTATAACTAACCGATTTGGTGTCTGTTATCAATAGGAGGAAAAAAAGACTCTATTTTGGAGTATCGTTCATGTGTTTCGTACTAAATTGATCAGTTTTCGTGAAATCGGATCGATTTCGTTTGATTTTCAGATTATAACAGTGATTTTTTTGAACGATTCAGATATTACAGATCGCTAAAACTGTTTTTAAAAGTTCACACTTGCTGAAAATTTTTGGATTTTGTTCCTAACACGGTTATACGAAACTGTTCCACGTATTGTCTGATCTATATCAAAGTCGAAAGTGTTATTCTGTTGAGACGATTGGTGAAATATAGCGAAACAAGACAAAGTTCAGATCTGATACATGTAAATCGAATCCACTGTCGTTTGTTTCAAAGTTGTTCAAATCTGAATTTGAATTGCAAAAGAACTGATCAGATCTGAAGTTGCAAATAATCTTTGTTGTTTGTATCGAGTTGTCTTATTCTTGAGTTCTTTGTTCAAGATCGATGGAAGTTGTTTAAGATTGAAACTAATCAGATCTGAAGTTGCAAATAATCTTTGTTCTTTGTTCAGATCTGAAGTGATTCGGGCATGTTTATAGGTTTGGCGTTTATCGCCATGCTTAACCTTTTTGGGTTATTTTGGAGTTTGAAGAAAATGGTTATGGATTCCGGGACAAGGGCGTTGGATCATTTGGCATTACAGATTGGAGTGTGTATCGTTGTCGTGTGGATTAACTTGCCGGTTTATGAAGGACTCTTTGTTCGGAAAGACGACGGACAAATGCCGACTTCTGTCACTTGGAACTCAGTTATTATAGTAGATAGATAAGGCTCAACTCGACACGTGTCAGGTGAAATGTTTATGAAGTACTTGTGTCAACTCACCACAAGTACCATGCAATGCAATGCAACTCCACCCCATGTAAATAACATGACATTTTCATTAACTGCAAACAACAACACATAGAAAATAAAAATATGGCCTTATCACTCTCGACCACCGTAGTCCGCCAGCCACATGGCAGCTCGGGATTGGCCCCGAGGGACTGGAGGCCGGTCAACGGGGACTTAATGGGCAAGAAACTAAATTTCATTCAGAAAACTCAAAAGAAAAAAAAAATGTTAAATCAAGCATATGCATGACCCTCACCGGCATTGCTACAGGTGAGGCAAAGGTGAGTTGTTGTTTCACATTTTTTTTTTCAAAAAGTTAAAGTCAAAGTAGCTTCATATAGATGAAAACTTGAATTGATGAACTTACTTAACTGTGCAGTTGAGGGACCTTGATATGGAGAAAAGGGACCCGCGAACAGTTGTGGCGGTTATATTGGGAGGTGGAGCGGGTACCCGTCTTTTCGCTCTCACAAAGCGCAGGGCAAAACCTGCGGTATGCATTATCTTTATTTTATAAAGTTTGACTAAGATACATTGTTTTATTTAAATTGAATGATTTATAATGAATGTAGTAGATTGATGTATGGTAGTTATTTAGGTGCCAATTGGAGGGGCCTATAGGCTGATTGATGTCCCCATGAGCAACTGTATCAACAGTGGGATCAATAAAGTCTACATTTTTACTCAGTTTAATTCGGCATCACTCAACAGACACTTGGCCCGCGCTTATAATTTTGGTAATGGTGTTACCTTTGGAGACGGTTTCGTTGAGGTACTCTTGATTTTTGTTAGAAGTTGGGAAATGGGCAGTTGGGCAGGCTGCATAACGGGTCAAACGGGTAACTTTTTCGTTGTTATATAAACAATGAGTTTAGCGAATATGATTAGAAAGTGGATTAAGGTTTTAAGCATTAAAAGTACAGTTTTGTTGCTTTCAACCCAATTGACATGAATCTTTTTAGCTATTTTCCTTTTAATTTGCCCGTTTGACCCGTTAGCAACAAATACAATCCGATTTTTTTTAACCAAAGTTGACATATATTTCATTCCAATCATCCGAAATAAAGGAAATCCGTTTGACTCGTAGAATTAAGGAAATCCGTTTAGTCTGAAATAAAGGTTCCAAATGTTGAGAGCCCATGTCACAAATTCTAATTATTATTGGTAATCATGTGATATCAGGCACTCTCCGCCAGTGGCGAAGCTTGCCGGAGAAAACGGAGGGGGCTAAAACATATATACCCAAAAATTTCTATAGAATCGGGGGGTAAAAACGTATATATCCAAAAATTTCTATACGAAAACTACATATATAACACTACTGAGCGAAAAATCCCGGGGGTCGGGCAACCCCCCCCCCCCCCCCCGCCCCCAAGAAGCTTCGCCCCTCCGCAACTCAAACTCCAGGTGAGGAAGGTAAGAGGTGGTTCCAGGGTACTGCAGATGCGGTTCGACAGTTTCATTGGCTGTTTGAGGTACCCGAAACGAAATACTTATTTGGACAAACTAACGTATTATTAAGAACACATAATATAACTAACTTTTGAGTCTGTAGGATGCAAGAAGCAAGGATATTGAGGATGTTCTCATTCTATCTGGAGATCACTTGTATAGAATGGATTATATGGACTTTCTTTAGGTGAAATGTTTATTATAAGTTTTTTTTATATAAATTTATATGTTATATCTTTATTTTTGTTACAGAGCCACAGACAAAGTGGTGCAGATATTACAATTTCCTGTTTGCCCATGGATGACAGGTTACTTGTGTTTACTTTCCAAACTGAATGACGACGACAATGACGATAATGATATAAAAATATTTATTTTATTATATTATTTACACATGACAGTCGGGCCTCGGATTTTGGATTGATGAACCACCTGTGTTTGCTACTTGCAGAAGCTGATTCTCTTACAAGTGCAATCAGCTATGGTGGCTACAATCATTTGGCAAGCGATTAGTTCATCGTGCCCAGTTCCTCTAATATATGCGTTTTTGGTCAGAGATATGCTGGAGCTCCACAATTGGTTCAAATTGGGAAAGGTAGAGAAAAAGGCGTTTTAAGGCATTGCCTTTGATGTTTGTTATCTTCGATGAATTGATACTGAAATTACGAGTTTATTATTCAAATTGGTGAAAATTATTTCTATTTTCTCTGAGTTTAACACTAATTATCAGATCTTTGTTGGAGATTTGAAAAGCGATCAAATTATTAGTATTTGATTTCGATCGTTATTAAACCTACCCGTGTGTTCACACAGATTTCGACAACAACTTACGATAACAATAGCAGCCCGTCGTTTAAAGCAAGTAATAGCAGCCCGTCGTTTACTTCTATCGAGAAATCAGGACATATCGATCCAGGAGGGCATCATGGAGGATCATATCTTCTATTGACCAGAAGAAAGAGAGCCATGGGAATGAAGATCATGTCAAGCTAATTAAGGACTATAGGGCGAGAAACGAGACCAAACTAAACAAAATTTATGACGGATCATATGTTTAACATTGTTTTATAAAGATATGTAACTAAACACAGAATTTAAATAATATATTATAATATGTTTTTTAGTATTTGATTCCGATCGTTATTAGAACAAACCCGTGTATTCACACGGGTGTACACCTAGTACAAATTATATATCATTTATGAATAAATAATTAAGATTAGTATTCAAATTAATGTGCATATTAACCAACTATGACAATTTATGCACACGTGCATAACTATATAAAAAACAAAATCACCTTATTATATTGATTTATTAAGTGAATCCTATTCAAATTTATGTACACGTTAACATACGATTACGTTTTATGCACATGTGCATAACAATGTATCAATCACCTCATTGTCTTATTCAGTGTAATCGTAATTTGTCAAACTTTGCACATGTGCATAACTGTATAGAACATAAAATTAGTCTATTATCATGTTCCGTATAAACCTATTATGTATAGGCATGTTATGTTGTGTTAATGCACATGTGCATTAACGGTATATATCATAAAATTATCTTATTATCCTGTTTCGTATAAGCCTATTCTGTATAAGCCTATTATGTCGTGTTAATGCACATATGCATTAACACCACATAACTTGTCGACAGTCATAATTCAGTAGTAAAAACCCTATCATTGACCAAATCAACTTCCGTGTTGCCAATCATATCCAACATTATGCACACAACATCATTCTTTAATAAAAAAAATACATAAAACAACACATCAGTACCACATTACACATAGTTCATCACAACATTAGCCCTTCTGTTCACTCAAAAATCATATATATACCACGATTTTCAATAATTCATTTATGAAACAACAGTTTAAATGTAATAACCACATAATAACATGTCTGAATCAACGGTTGATAGTTGTTTTATCATATACGACTACAAAACAAGGTGTATGAACTTACAATTTCACGGAACGGTGCAACAGAGGATCGATAGTCCGTTAGACGACTTGTGTTCTTCCGATTATCCCTATATGTGCATTACGATCGTTTTGCCCTAATTTAGACTGGAATACGAATGTGCAATCGGTGATTATGTTGTTAATGCACTGATATCGACTAATTTTGATGACGAATACATGATGAATTATAAGATCGAGATGATGAATTTTGGGGGATTTGGAGTGTGACGTGAACTGAGATGACGAATTGTGTAGAGATTGGATCCGGATGTGAACTGAATATAAATGATGGTTTAATCTGATGTTTGAAGTCCAGGAGAAGGAGGAGGTAGCTGATTTAATTTTTATTATGTATTTACAATAATGCCATGTGTTCACATTGGTTCTCGCGGTTCTCACAATAAAGGTGGTTCTCGCATGAACCCTACCTTATATATATATATATAGGGCCAGGATCATTTCAGAACCATAAATATTTACAGAACTCGCAGAACTCCTAATAAACAATCTTTTTATTTATATATTTTTATGTTTAGGATAATTTTATCATTTATTATGTGTATTTTTACGATTACATACATGTTAAGAGTAATTTTATCATTTTTTATATGTAATTTTATAATTACACATATGTAAACTAGTTTTTTTACATATATGTAATCTGTTATGACACATATATATAATTTTGGCAATTAAACATATGTAAACTACTTTTAATATGTATGTAATCAAAGAAATACATATAATAGATGATAAAAAGATCCTAAATACAAAAACTTATATATAAAATGATTGATTATTAGGAGTTCTGAAAGTTCTGTAGTTATTTAGAGTTCTGAAATGAACTCAACCCTATATATATATATATATATATATATATAGGGTGAGGATCATTTCAGAACCCTAAATATTTACAGAACTCACAGAACTCCTAATAAACAATCTTTTTATTTATATATACATTAATATTTAGGTGAACTTTATCATGTATTATATGTATTTTTATGATTACATACATGTTAAGAGTAATTTTATTATTTTTTATACGTAATTTCATGATTACACATATGTAAACTAGTTTTTTTACATATATGTAGTTAGTTATTACACATTTATATAATTTGGGTATTACGCATATGTAAACTACTCTTAACATGTATATAATCATAAATATACATAAAATAAATGATAAAAATACCCTAAGTATAAAAATATATATATAAAGTGGCTGTTTATTAGGAGTTCTGAAAGTTCTGTAATTATTTATAGTTCTGAAATGAACCCAACCCTATATATATATATATATATATATATATACAGAACTCACAGAACTCCTAATAAACAATCTTATTATTTATATATTTTTATGTTTAGGATAGTTTTATCATTTATTATGTGTATTTTTACGATTACATACATGTTAAGAGTAATTTTATCATTTTTTAAATGTAATTTTATAATTACACATATGTAAACTAGTTTTTTTACATATATGTAATTAGTTATGACACATATATATAATTTTGGCAATTAAACATATGTAAACTACTTTTAACATTTATGTAATCAAAGAAATACATATAATAGATGATAAAAAGATCCTAAATACAAAAACTTATATATAAAATGATTGTTTATTAGGAGCTCTGAAAGTTCTGTAGTTATTTAGAGTTCTGAAATGAACTCAACCCTATATATATATATATATATAGGTAGAGGATCCTGTAAAAAGTGCTCAAAGTGTGAGAGGTGTATTATAACACTATATATAATACTATATAACACCATATAAACACCGTATAACAATATGTAACACCATATAATACTATGTAACACTATATATCATTATATAACAAATATAACACTATAGGTTGTCTGATAGCATGTCTATGATAGATGTATAGTGTTATATTTGTTATATAATGTTATATAGTGTTACATAGTGTTATATGGTATTATATGGTGATACATATTGTTATACGGTGTTTATATGGTGTTATATAGTATTATATATAGTGTTATAATACACTTCTCACACTTTAGGCACTTTTTACACTATCCTTACCCTATATATATATATATATATGTGTGTGTGTTCTAAAAAGTAGTTGGTTTAAAAAAATTGGTTAACCTTGGAAATATCTAGGTAATCCATATTTGAGATGGTTTAGAATGACCACGTGATAGATTTTTTGAAATATGGATATGTAGGTTCTAAAATAGTAGTTGGTTTTTAAATATGCACATGATTCTTTTAACTGAATTTTTGCTTGATATTCACTGTACCTAGCAAAACTTACGGGCTGCGCCGGGTGGGGTAACGAATCAGGACGGATTTGTGTCATAACAGGTCACGTTAAAGGTCATGCGCTTGAGCTAGGAACCCATGTCTGATTTGCAGCCACTTTTGGATAGATGGCTAAAGTAACCATAATATGTAGTTGTCAAAGTCAAAGGGGATGTGTGAGTAACTTAATTTATAATATTTTTTTATCAACGACTATACTATAATACATGAGATTATACATGGATATATATTCTAATACTAAAATGGTGCACTTATGAAGACAAATATATATAAATTCTAATGTTTGATCAGGAGTTGTTGGCATTGGAAGAGCGGATTGGTAACATGAACACTGGGTTGACTAAAGAAAACAATTATAAACATCTGAATCAGAAAACATACGCGAGTGTATCGGTTAACCTAAATGCCGAACGTTATTGCATATGTCAGGTACCCCTATTGTTTTGTACTTTTTATTCTCCACGAAAATGTTAGTTTGGTTAGTTTTGGTGTTAATTTTGATGTTTTATTAGCAAGAATACAAGAATGAAGAACGCATCTCTTGTCTACAAGTATACGGCTTCAAAATGAGACTTAAAATGAGGTTTTTTTTTTTAAAGAAAACAATTACTTCATCATGCTGGATTGGATCAAGAAATGTGAACAAACCTAAGATGGAGTTGGTAATATTTTTCCGGTAGATAGTATTCTTCAAATATGAAGTCTGTTTTAACTAAAAATGGGTTTCAAGAAAACTTTCTATTTTTGACGTCTCCATTTTGTTATCTTTGCGGTTTTGTTGTGTTTAACTTTTTTCTCTTTTACTAACGTCATGTTTTTTTGCAAGTATCGTAATGAACATAATAGGATACCGTTATGTTTTTTTTATGCGAGTACCGTAATGAACATAATAGGATACCGATGAAACTCCTTGTACCTCCCCGCCGCAATTCGGTGGTTGTTACATCTAGTTTACTTGATTATCTAACACTATATTTACTTGATTTTGTGAAGTATAATAGCAGACCCATTAAAACATATAAGTCCCCACATTTTAATATATTTTTTTTACCACTAAGTGCTTGGTTTTAATTTTATTTTCTTTAACCAAGTTTTTATGTAGGATATCCGCCACCAAGCTTAATTCACCGGACATCCCGGAAGGGATTAAGGACATATCATCCCCCGTCATACGCTTGTTTTGTAACTCAAGTTTCAAAGTATAAGGTTTTTATGCTAGATCTTGAGTGAAGGTATGTCCGTGCATAGGTTCGATCCCGGAACATCATTTATCTTTACATTTTTCATGTTAAATGATGTTCTCTCGAACACACGAACCTTTGTGTTATCAAGCCAAGGTCTGAAAAAAGTCGTAAGTAACTAGTTTCTAAATTAAATATGGAGTTAAATGCCCGGATAGTCCCTGTGGTTTGCCCTTTTTTCACCTTTAGTCTATAACTTTCTAAAATTACAGCTATAGTCCTCAACTTTTCAATTTTTGTTCCCGGATAGTCCCTGGATCTAACATCAGTTATTTTTCTCAGTTAAGAGGGTGTGAAATGACATAAATACCATTTCCTTAAAATATATAATAAAATATTAATTTATAAGAAATCTCTCTCTCTACTTTCTCTCTACGTTTTCTCCTTTAAAAAACCACCACCACAACCACCTCTACCATCAGTACTCAGCCACCACCAACATCACCCCTACCACAATCACCCCTTGCCACAACCACCGCCGCCATCATCACCACTGCCACAACCACCCTCCGCCACAACCACCACAGCCTCCATCATCACCGGCGCCATCACCACCCCCGCAAGCATCACGAACAATCCCTCGTTTTTCTGAATTCACACATCTCAGTCACCTCACAATCCCCAATCTCGCCGGTAAACACAGACTCTCTACGGTGGTTAACGCCTATGGTTTCGATTGCAGTTTACAAACAAATAAAGCATTGATAAATTGAACGATCGTACCTCCTCAATTGAGAGCCCTAGTGTTTCAGAAAACCTAGACGAATAGATGCGGAAATCGGTGAAGGAGATCGTGAAGAACATAACACAAGCGCCGTTGCTGGTTCAGATCTACGCCAACGGTGAGGTAATTCGATCTATTTCGGTGAATTTCGAACTGTTTTCGGTCAAGTTTCGATAAGATTCAGTGAAAACTTCGGTTATTTTGGACTGATTCAATGAGCTGTGATTTATTTTCTGCTTGTTTCGATTAAGAAGAAGAACCAAGCAGAAGGTAATAAACTAAATCGTGGTTGTTGTTTGAGTGGTTAATTGAATTGAATTGAATTGAATGAATCGTGGTTTTTTTTTTTTTGAGTTTCAGATTCGAGAATATCTGATTTCAAAAGAAAGTAGAGAGAGATATCTTTATAATGTTTTATATATTTTAAGGAAAGGGTATTTATGTTATTTCACACACTCTTTACTGAGAAAATTAACTGATGTTAGGCGCAGGGACTATCCGGGAACGAAAATTGAAAAGTTGGGGACTATAGCTGTAATTTTAGAAAGTCAGGGACTAAAGGTGAAAAAATGACAAACCACAGGGACTATCCGGGCATTTAACTCTTAAATATGTTAGATAGTTTTGATCTTGGATCCACACCATGGTTATACATAAGTATTTGGTTGTTTGATCTACAAATACATAGCTATGAATTCAGTAAGAACAAAAAGTAAATTAAACACATTGTCTTGTTTCTCAGTTCTCACACAAGTTCATCACAACAAGAACATGGCTTGAAAGTGAAAGTATGGAACTTTAACAAAATATGAGAAAGCTTTTAAAAATATATGGCAAGTACATCTGTTGAAAAACAAAGGTTGTTGTAGGTTAGTTTTAGCAAATTTACGAAACAAATGAAGGTATGTGTTGATGCACATTCACGAGTTCGAAAGAGAAGAAGAGGGGTATGTACCGAAAATTGGGGAGTGTAAATGAGGGTTTTGGTGTAGCTTGAAATATTCACCAAGTGTCTCTATTTATAGTGTAGGAGATGGAACCAATGTTAGTTAGGCTTGCGATTTGAGTTAAGGTGTGGTTAAAGGATTAAGGGTGATGGCCGATTGCAAGAGGGTGGGATTGGGTTGTGATGAATGTTGAAAAAGTCAAATGCATGGGAGTATGTACGTATTTTCTTTTTGGTGTAATTCCATATTATGAAATTTCTCACTTGCACCAACTTCTATGACTCTTAATTTACTTTTATGTGGCTAGGTTTTGAATAAAAGAAATGAACGACATGTCTGCCATATGTGTATGTACGTTGCCTTTTCAAATCCTATTTGTGTAAGTATATAAAATATAACATTCGTGAAGAAAAGATTACATAAATATACCTTATAGATATTAAGTTATGTATATGTACAAACTTGTGTGCATATATTTATAAATATAATATATCTATAATCTATATCTATAATCTATATCTATAATACTATATAAAGCATTTTACATGTACAAATTAGTAAATTCTTATCATTTTTTTAAGATGGCATATGAAGGGTTAACTTAAAATGCATAATCTTTTACCATTTTGTTCCATCTCTACCCTTATTAGATTATTAGATGGCTAAAATAGTAAATTCCCTTACCATCATCTGAGAGCATTGAATCGCATCCCTTCACCTCCACGTCCGGTTAAATATTTCAATTTGTAGGTCCACCCGGAGGATCGAGTCAACCTCTATTCCTGTTTTCGGACAAACCCGAGAGTGCGGAATCCAAACGGGTAAGTTAAACCAAGTTACGAACACGTAAAACACAAGATTCACCGATTAACACTCCAATGTATTAATCTAGAAAACGGTTACAAAGCAATGTTTACAAGATGCTCTCATAAACTCTCAGTGTGTGTGTGTTTAAAGTGTGTTCGCTATGAAATCTATTCAGACTTCGTTTCTGTGTGCTCTAAGTGTTTCTGTCTGTTGTCTGTGTTTATATAGTGAAGCCATGACGAAATCCAAGTAGCCCATGAAATCTAAGCGACGAACATCCAAGGTCTTGACGAAATTAGGTGATTTCGTCACATCAGGGGATTTCACCATAAGGGATTTCGCCAATAAGGGATTTCGCTAACATGTGTGTTTTCGTCACTTGTGTTTGGGCTTGGGCCTTGGCTTTGTCAACTGGGCTTCTACATGTTGGGCTTGGGCCATGGGCTTCTGTCTTCATGTTGGGCTTGGATATGTTGGGCCAAAACAACAAACAAACAAACACATAAATATAATCTAATATGCAAACTGCACACACGCAGTTGCATTTACATCGAACGTTACGAAGTAACTAGCATACCGAGTCAAGACAGGAGGATGTCTTGACTATGGCCTTCACTTCGTAGCCGAGTCGAACCGAGCCGAGCCGTATCCACATAATATGTATCAACAAACTCCCCCTTGGATGCTGCTCGCGAGGTTCGTAATCTCGTTCTCCATCTCTTGATGGTTCTTTTTCTCGGAAAGGATCTTCAAAGACTTTACGTGACACACATAGAAAGTGTATTAACAAACTCCCGCTTTTATCTAGGAAGTGTATCAATAAACTCCCCCTTTGATTATGCTTGTGAATCTTTTGATTTTCAATGCTTTAGATCCTTGGGGTGTTGGTGATTGATCAGCGGCAACTCGATCATCTTTATCTTTTGAGTGCCTTCACGTCGTGTCTTCATTCCGAAAATTGTCATCGAACATGTTTTCCTCGCCTTTAGTGTCTGCACATGCAAGAAAGCTAAACGCGTAATGAGAACAAACGCTTGGAATATAGTTAATCATAAACAAACGATGCATATGAGACCAATTCTCATTCAACTACCGTCCGACAATTAGTTTGAAAAGTTAACAGATTTTTCAATTTTGATTATTAACTTTCAAAACTTGCAAACTCTGACCGTTTATGAAGATTCAGTCGTTTTGGTTTTCATCAGATTTCAGGCAACGAAGACTTTGAGTTCCAACATTGGTTAATCAAAACTAAAGCAGAAATAAAATCTTTTTAACTTTTAAAAAGTTTATATTAAAACACACCTAAAATCTTTTTGCCATTTTGAATATTTCAAAGTTAAAGACTGAAAGCACTAAATAAATATATACAGAGTTGCAGAAACTAAGAAAAGTAAATATATACAAACATTCTTTTTGCGAGTTTCGAGGGTAAGAGAATCATATCAGTGTACGGTCATGCCAAAACAACTTGTTGTTCTGTTTGTTTAACCTTTAGATAAGCATCCTATAACAATTATCGGTATTGTTGTCCACATAAGCTCAACTTATCAGATGTAATCATGGCGAGGGGATACGTTAAGGTATGATTTATACTTACCGACCGGTGTTCATCCACATCACGACACATTCCCGTATCAAGGTATGCACGAGAGTTCATCTTACTGGTGAGTATACCATTTATCATCTGTTTTGACGTATATGAAAATGTGAGAAACTCACTTATTTTGATTGAAAACAAGCCCGATGTGATAGAATCACTTATTGATAAGGAACTTGATTTTCAGATGCATGAGGGGCACAAGAGCAAGTCCGTGAACAGGTCAGTACTTTCGTACAACAAAGAGACGAACTTGACTCCCGGATAAATGTGATATATTATCACTTGTTTTGTTTGGACATGTGATTGTTGATCACTTATTGAGGTCGTATGCAGTATGTACACGTATGTATGATATCATGGAAGATCTAGACTTCGTCTCCGTTTGTTTTTCGGTAAAAGAAACAACCATGATACCCAGATGATAAACAACATAAAGACCACATATCTCAGAACCTCGGCAATCTATCAAATGAAATTTCGGTACTAAGACCATATGCCAATGAGCGGTTCCCACTTGGTCTTCAGTCGATTTAAGTTTATATCACCCTGCACACTTTAAGATGATTGTGAGCCTACCGATACATCTTATATAGAGCTGCTTAACATTTTTCATTTTGCATTTCAGTTTAAAAAGGTTTCAACAGACCACTGATGTACTATCATTTTCTCTTTTGCTCGCCAGGAAACTCATTTTTGTTTTTCTATTGTTTTTGAGTTTTGAAATTTTTCGATGTTTTTGAATTTTCAAATTTTGGATTTACTCCCCCTAAAATCAACAAACTTACAATAATTTTAAAACACAAAGATATTTACAAAAACGATTTTCCGATGTGGATTACTCTTGCTTGACCTTAATGCCGTTTACCAAAATTAATTTTAATCAGAATTGATTTATCGAATTTTGGAAAAATCAGTTGGCATGTCGGTAATCGGTGTGGACCATGACAACATTGACGAGTTTCATAGTGAAACAATCACGTGTGAGGTGATATTCGAGTTCAACGTGTCAGGTCAAAGAGTGTTGTACGAGATGACAATAATTCATAAAGCAACTTAAATATCGACAAGTATAGGAGATATTAGAAATTCAAAACCGTATCCTACAACTGCTTCGTGCATTGCAAGGAATCTGAGTGCTCTCCCAAACTGGATATCCAACAGGTGTGGATTTCAAAGTCGATTTTGTAGCTACTGAGAAATCTCTTCACAGCAACAAGTTCATAGACCTCTGGGTCCGGCTGGTCTTCCACATTGCACCAGCGAAGGTCTTTGTCTTTCTCTTTGAGAAGTAGTGTGCGGTTGTTCAATCCACGCCAAGGCATCCGCACACCCGGTTGGTTTGTTCAACAAACACATTTTCTTCAATCACACCGCGAAGAAATGTACACTGCACGTTCATCTTGTTGATTTTGAACATCAGACGTGCTGCAGGTGCGTACATTTTTATTGAATCTATCCTGGGGACCCGATCAAAAACCATAACAACCAAATTTTGGCACATTTTTCATCTTGTCGAATTTTTCAACTTCATTCAACCACATTCTTTCATCAGACATTTTTGTCTTCTTTTCTCCTCTCTCCATCAAAGGCAACAATATTCTCCTAGATGTAGCAATATTTCGGAGCCTTATGTCGCCGATCTTGTGCATGGACGCTCCACTATCAACAATCCTAAGACTATCAATAGTTCCTCCTGGAACATCCTTCACACTCTTTCAGAGATTAGTTGGAGAGGGGGACCCAAGCCTTCACAGACTTGGGTCGTCCGTCATCATCGAGAATTGTAACATCCATTTCCCGATGATTCGGAAATGATGTAGCTCCCCCTGAAACAATTTCCGATTTTGGTTTCCAAATCTGTTTTTGTTTTTCATGTTTAACATTTGATTCAACAGATTTTGTTTGGACAACCTCCGGTTTTAAAACCTTTTCAACATTTTTCCGTTGTTTCTTTATCTGTTTCACTTCTTGTTGTTTAACAAGACGTGAAACGGATCTTTTATGGTATTTGTTACCACGGGGGGGGGGGGGGGGGTTAAACCTTTGCCTTTCCTTTGGTGAGATATGGACAATTCTTAACAATGTGTCCATACTCACAGCATTCAAAGCATGATCTCCGCTCAACAAACCTCGGAGTATCATAACTGTAAGAGCTTGATGATGAACTTCGTGATCTTGAGGTACTTGGTCCTACATCACAACCATTTGTGTGTTGTGTGTAATTGTTTTGACTGTTTCTTTTCAAAATTTTAACTTGTTTAACAAAATCCGTGTTGGATTTGTTTTCGAAAGTTTCAATTTTACCAGTCCCTCTGGATTTCACGAAGTTTATCTTCCGAACCTTTTTCTTGTTTTGGCTCTGTTTGCCCTTTCCATTTCCTTGGTGAATGTGACCTTGCTTTCGTTGATTGTTTTGTGGTTGCAATTTTTTATTCCCATACTTCTTTCTAACTTCGGATTTTGGGATAGGAGCACACTGAGTTACTACAACTCCTGGGCTCGACTTTCCCAAAAACTTACTGGTAGAATCTTCGAAAACTTTATCAATCAAAGATTGATTGACATTCTTGATTGGAAAATCATTGTCTGAGTATATTTTATCAGATCCAATCAACGTGTAAAGCAAGTTCACGCTTTCACAGCTTCCAGATGAGGATTCAACAGACTTGGCTGTAGCAGTCACAAACGGTTTTGCAGGTGGATCACAAAGAATGTAATTTTCGAGAGGTATGCTTTCCTCTTTTGTTACCGTTTCTGACTGTTCAGAGTTAGTATCCTCGGATTCATCATCTGACGAATCAGCATCCTCAACAATGACTGGAGGATCCTGATTTCGTTCAGCTGTTGACACTTTTGCATCTGCTGATTCATCCGAATCTGAAGATACTTCCTTTTTGTAACCTAGGCCAAACGTGAATTCCTCAAGGCTCAATGAAACTGAGGGCTCAAAATGAGGTTTATTTTCCTCATCAGGCATTGCATCATAATTTTGTCTAACATGTGGGGGACATTTCTTGTATCCAATGCACGTGACATCAGTTTTCTTTTTCTGAACATCAATGATGTGATCCAGCACATAGCTAGAGCTTAAATAGCTGTCTAACTTGAGTCGGATCGCCTCACTTTCAGACTTAACACAAGCCATTTCGTTTTGCATTAACTCGAGCCTACTGATGTAAAGGTTTATTTCAGTTTGTTTTCTTGAAACCATTTTCGTTAGCTCGGTCTTATCTTTCTTTAATATTTCAATTATCTTTTTAAATTCCTTTTCATAATTTTCACGAAACATGTTGGCCTCTGTGCATTTCGAAAGATCCACGATCAAATGTTGATTGTGGATATTTGTCACTTCATATTTGCTTTGCAAATCGTCATATTTACTTTGCAAATCAGACAATTTAACATTTAATCCAACACACCTATCACAACTATCAAATTTTGATTCATCGACACGTACCTGACTGGAATCACTCTCAGATGTTGACCTATCTGCATCAGAATCAACAACCTCCCTTGATGATTTACATTCAGATCCAACCTCGCTTGAACTTGAACTTGAAGTTGTAACATCTTCAACTGAAGTTGAAACGTCTTCAACTGAACTACTGTCATGTTCAGAACTGTCATCGTTTCGCGATGATTCACCATTGCTGGCATCTTTGACAATTTTAGCATAAAACGCCGTTTTTGTTTAACTACAGTTCCTTGGATCAAGAGATGATGGTGCTACGGTAGAACGATGGCGCTGTTAGGCAACTGGTGGTAGTGGATTTCCATACAAGTCTGTGGTTGGAGCTGGCTTTACAGGAACTTGTATCGGATTGCCATACAAATCTGTGCTTGTGACAAACTCCGTTTGAAGTGGAGCATGTGAAGCAACTGGTGGTAATGGATTTCCATACAAATCGGTTGCTAAGTCCTTTCTCGTATACGTTTTATTTGACGGTGTGGGAGATTCGGCCCATGATGGAGATAAACGCGTGTTTATATACTTGCTCTCTGCAGTTGACGGAGTACCCCAAGCCGGATTCATTTTGAATGTATAATGACGAATACCTGCTCAAAACACTCAAATCAAACAGTTTAGTGTGAAATGGAAAGCTTCTGTTAGAAATATCACAAGTATGCGACGAAAACTAAAGGTGTTCGTTCAAGACAACAATGACGAAAACAAGAGATTTCGTCGCTGAGAAGATGATGACGAAAACAAGGTGATTTCGTCGCTGAAAGGGTGATTTCGTCGCTGAAAGGGTGATTTCGTCGCTGATGTGCCTTTTATGACGAAATCAGGGGTTGTTTTCGTCGCTAATGTGCCTTTGACGAAATCAGGGGTTGTTTTTGTCGCTGATGTGCCTTTTATGACGAAATCAGGGGTTGTTTTCGTCGCTAATGTGCCTTTGACGAAATCAGGGGTTGTTTTCGTCCTGAATGAATTTGGATGTGATTTCGTTGACAATATGAGATCAGACAACAAGATATTTATCAAACCCAACCAAATCTTATCCTGACACACAAACTTCTTTTTCAAACAAGTCAAGCCACACACTACTTTAGGACTCAATATTCAACAAACATAATCATTTGACAGCCAAGTATTTCAAACAATTATAATATAATCAACTTCAATCATTTACTACATCAAACAAAGCAGATTTGAACTCAAATACCCAGAAAGTTTGAAGAACAAGATGAACTCAGATGAATATCCCGAAGAGTTTATGAGTTTATCGGCCACCGGAAAATTTTCCGAACACAATTTTTTCGCAAATATTCAATAAAAATCCTTTCTTAACATGTATAAATGAAAACTAACAAGATTTTTATAAGAACAAACAGCAAAAACACAAGATTTTCAAAGATTTAAACCTGATTTTTCTGAAAATATAAACTTTCTGTTTCAAAAATCAAGAACAAATCTGGAAACACATGAAAATCTACTTGGTTTTAACAAGGAATCGAGCCAATGCTCTGATACCAATTGTAGGTCCACCCGGAGGATCGAGTCAACCTCTATTCCTGTTTTCCGACAAACCCGAGAGTGCGGAATCCAAACGGGTAAGTTAAGCCAACTTACGAACACGTAAAACACAAGATTCACCGATTAACACTCCAATGTATTAATCTAGAAAACGGTTACAAAGCAATGTTTACAAGATGCTCTCATAAACTCTCAGTGTGTGTGTGTTTACAGTGTGTTCACTATGAAATCTATTCAGACTTCGTTTCTGTGTGCTCTAAGTGTTTCTGTCTGTTGTCTGTGTTTATATAGTGAAGCCATGACGAAATCCAAGTAGCCCACGAAATCTAAGCGACGAACATCCAAGGTCTTGACGAAATCAGGTGATTTCGTCACATCAGGGGATTTCACCATAAGGGATTTCGCCAATAAGGGATTTCGCCAACATGTGTGTTTTCGTCACTTGTGTTTGGGCTTGGGCCTTGACTTTGTCAACTGGGCTTCTACATGTTGGGCTTGGGCCATGGGCTTCTGTCTTCATGTTGGGCTTGGATATGTTGGGCCAAAACAACAATCAAACAAACACATAAATATAATCTAATATGCAAACTGCACACACGCAGTTGCATTTACATCGAACGTTACGAAGTAACTAGCATACCGAGTCAAGACATGAGGATGTCTTGACTACGGCCTTCACTTCGTAGCCGAGTCGAGCCGAGCCGAGCCGTATCCACATAATATGTATCAACACAATTCAATGCCGTGAATCATAACCGTAACCCTTCGATTTGCCAACCGTTCCAACTGAATCTGATTTAACCCGTTGTCAATCAAAGTCAGATGCAAGCAAGGGTGTTCGATTAGGGTTTCTTATAGCTCAGGAGATGAGGATTATGGGAGATACACGGAGATAGCACTCAAGCGACGATACTTAGCCTAGGGCAATTGAAGCCTATCAGGTCGATTCAGTTCCTTCAAACAACTTCAATTCATATCTCATTTGTGCATTTTAGGGTTTGTGTTTTAGAACAGGAGAATTAGATATCATCATCCTAAGATTATTGTTTTTATGAATAATCAGGAAGGTGATGACAATGTCTATATTGGAGCTTCGACTATTTTCTGGTGACGGAAGGATAGTAAGCCTTCAATTTTAGTTTTTCCGGTTGATTAGGTTCTACACATCATTGTGTTTTTTTGTTTTACTTGTTTTTTGATTTACATTGGATCTGGGTTCGGTAACATTGCCAGTTTTGATTTATGTATTCTTCTATGATTGCCTGATTGTTGAAGGTTAACAACATCATTTCCCAATTGGGTTTTTTGAACAAGAACAATACCCTTCTTCTCCATGATTCAGGCAAGGATTAAATCAATTTTTGACATACGTGTTTTATGTCAACCCTTCTACAAGTAATTCTCATATGGTTGCACACGATGTTCTTAGGTCCGGTAACCCAGACACATTTCCGGTGTTAAGAGATCGGGGATTTCATGGTGGTTGGTATAGGCGAAGTCGGCAAAGAATTTTTCCAGCACCAAGGTTACAAGGTATCCAATTTTGATTATTAATTGAGATGTAATAGCATATTATAAATATTATCTGATTGACTGTTGGTTTATTTACAGTTGTGATTTTGAGATGCAGAAGCATTTGCGAGGTAATTTTCGTTTCATTACTTGCTCTAAAGCTACTGACACAGAAGGTGATAGACATTCAACCATGTATATCTTGTTATCTTTTAATTTCGGTTTCTACATTCTGCATACATCGATATCCCTCAATGATATTTTAGTTTCTTTATTAATCAGATCCAGTAAAGAGAATTGAGTTTTTGATATCTTTTATTCTATATGCAGTCAGGCTTCAGCACAGGAGAAATTTTGCGTAAATACGTCCGACATGCTTTAAATGAAAAGTCGTTCAACCCACAACTGGTTGCAGCATTGATTTAACTCAGGAAAGCAACAATGTTGGATGATTCTCAAGTTGCTGAAATTCTGAATGATATTTCAAGGCGAATCGTTAAAGATTATGGTACAAATCTGCTTATATTTGATACAAACACGTAACGTATAATCCAACAAATCTGCTTATATTTTATGCAAACATGAAAAGTATAATCCAGTGCAAGTCTTGGTTTCTATTTCTCCTTAAAAAGTAGCCTAAACAAACTACACGGTTATGAAAAAGTAAACATATGACAAATAATTGGTTTCTTATAATGATTCTTCCATATTGCAGGTTCAGTTGTCATGGATACGTCAGGATATTCTGAAAAGTGCTTAAGGAGAAAACTTGTTGTCCAAGCCTTTGGAAAGATCTATTATCTTTCAGATGTAAGATTAATAAAAGTGATCTTTTCCTACATCTGTAATTTCTGAGTGTTATTACATTTTATTGTTTGAAGAAGTTCAACATTCTCCTATGTCCGTACATGTCATACATCATTTTCGTCCCCCACGTTCTGGAAAGGTGCCATTTCAGTCCAAAAATCATAACCCAGTTAAGTCAGTTGTTAAATAAGGACTGATTGTGTAAATTTGTAACATAAAGGACTGATTGTGTAAATTTGAAAAATGGACTGAAATAGCAGTTAACACCACCACCACTAGCCCTGCCACCACCACCACTCCGCTGCCACCACCACCACCACCACCGCCACCACCGCCACTCCGCTGCCACCACCACCGCCACCACCACCACTCCGCTGCCACCGCCACCACCACCACTCCGCTGCCACCGCCACCACCACCACTCCGCTGCCACCGCCACCACCACCACTCCGCTGCCACCACCACCACCACTCCGCTGTTGATGATAATGTTGTTGCTGATAATGTTGTTGCTGCTGTTACTGTTGCTTCCTTCAAATATTAATAGAGGCGATGATGATGAATTTGTCGTCGTCTGAGTGGATCGAACAAAGCTTGAAACAGACCGTATCTTGGCGGGGTAATATCCGGAGGCTTCTATTTGAAGCAAACGTGATGTTTGCCGCCACCACCGCACATTCTCGTTCATCGTTCATCACCGCACCATCACATTCTCGTTCATCGTTCATCACCGCACCACCACAGCCCTGCCACCACCACTCTCACAGATGTCAACAGTGTCATCTCCCCCACGTGTTAATCTTCTGTTTCTGTCGATCTGGGTCGAATTGAACGGACATCTGAAGTTCCTTAGATCCCCACAAACATTTTACACCCCTCACAATGCTCAAACACATCGATTTTAGCCGGAACCGAACCTGCAACTTCGCCGGAAACTTCACAGTGGTCGGAATCAGTCAACACGTTGTTCCAGCCGTTAACGGTTCGTTTTTCTTGTTCCGGTTCATTCGTTTATACTTGTACAATGTTTGCACCAGGTTAATTGGAATATAACCTGATTTTGGTCGTTAATTTGAGCCGTTGACTTTCCTGTTTGACCTTCTGTTGACCGATTTAGGGGAGATGACACTGTTGACATCTGTGAGAGTGGTGGTGGCAGGGCTGTGGTGGTGCGGTGATGAACGATGAACGAGAATGTGATGGTGCGGTGATGAACGATGAACGAGAATGTGCGGTGGCAGCGGCAAACATCACGTTTGCTTCAAATAGAAGCCTCCGGATATTACCCCGCCAAGATACGGTATGTTTCAAGCTTTGTTCGATCCACTCAGACGACGACAAATTCATCATCATCGCCTCTATTAATATTTGAAGGAAGCAACAGTAACAGCAGCAACAACATTATCAGCAACAACATTATCATCAACAGCGGAGTGGTGGTGGTGGTGGTGGCAGCGGAGTGGTGGTGGCGGTGGCGGTGGCAGCGGAGTGGTGGTGGTGGTGGCGGTGGCAGCGGAGTGGTGGTGGTGGCGGTGGTGGTGGCAGCGGAGTGGCGGTGGTGGTGGTGGTGGCAGCGGAGTGGTGGTGGTGGCGGGGCTAGTGGTGGTGGTGTTAACTGCCATTTTTCAAATTTACACAATCAGTCCTTTATGTTACAAATTTACACAATCAGTCCTTATTTAACAACTGGGTTATGATTTTTGGACTGAAATGGCACCTTTCCAGAACGTGGGGGACGAAAATGGCGCATTTTTTAGAAATGGACTGAAATGGCCAAAGTGACCAAACCACAGGGACGAAAATGGCAGTTAACTCTTAATTTTATTAAAATAGGACGGGAAGTCGAAAATGGATAGATATTCATATGAAACATACTTACATAAGTATGTCTTTTATATCTATTTTTGATTCTAATCTATACTTAAGTTGATCACTTGATTGTATTCACTTTACATTGTGTTACCAGCTGCTGGAGTTCTGTGCAAGAGACGGCTCCTTGATAGTGAAAGAAATATTTGGTGCTGCAGAGTAAGCATCTTTCTTTTTAGAGTATATTACCTTTTTACCCTTTGTATTTGGAATATTCCCATATACACTATGCTTCTTTCACTTCACATCCCATTCCCATAAGGGTTGCCAAATGGGCAGGGTGCGTAAGAGTAAACTAGGGTCGGGTCAAACGGGTTGGTGTGGGCCCAGCCAGCAAACCAAGTTATTCATTCTTTTGAATTTTATAAAAAATATATATATTGTGCTGAACATGATTGCAAAAAAAAAAAAAACAATTAAAATTTCTTGAATAAAGCGATTAGAAGGTTTCTATGTATTCAAACACAATTTGGACAGCTTAGACCTGTTCAATCCATTTTCTTTTTAGTTTAGTCCTTTAATTTGACTTATGTGACCTATTAGAGCCCTAAAGAATAGAGATAAGATTAAATTGACTATTAAACATGTTACGCAGTTAATGCGGTAAAATATCGGATAGTCAAGGACCGATATTTGAGATATAGGTTATCTTGGTGAGATATCGATGGGATATCGGTAATTTTAATATCATGCAGAAATTATATATATAGCAATTTAACAAACTATTCAGTATATATCTGTCAAATATCGGTGATATGGGTTATATCAGTCAATATCGCCGATAATATCGGTACCGATATTTGACATCGATATTTTACATGGGACCGATAACCAATATTTCACCGATATCAACTGCATAGTAAACAGGTTAAAATTGCCACCTCTGAGTTGTGGAACTAACAAGTGTTTAACCACTTGGCTAATGAAATTTGGCAGTGAGGACGCTGAAAAGCTTCGGTTGCATACAGTTGCAGAAGCCGGTGATACGGGCTCACTAGAAAAGATGGTTGATGGTTCAGTCTCAGATGATTTAGGTGAAGGCTCTGAATGAGGTTTTGTTCTTCCATGATTTTGTAAGACTATTGAGAAATATAGCGGCTCCAGAATTTTTTATTGTAATAATTTCAGTAACAAAGTCCATTTGTGCAAAAATTAGGATTGATTTTTCTTTTCTATTTTTGTGCCACTTAAAAGTATAAGTAATAAGGTCTCCTTCATCCATAACTTTGAAACTGTTTGATAATATTTGAGGTCAGTAATTCAATATATCTTACAATGTATTTAAGGCTACATTATGAAGACACTGATCTATAGCATTTTTTATTAAACTAATACCTATCCTATATTTTTTTACATCTAAAATATCAAGTTAAAAGATAAAATATCAAACAAATAATTAAATTTGTATTAAATAAAACGTTTTATCAAGTATAACCTTAAATACTTAACAAAATAACAAGGGTATTCATAGTGTTGATCTTCAAGTCATTCGAAAATGATTATAAATACTATTGTTATTAAAATAATAAGAGGGTCTTCATGTAGTCGGGTAATGTGGAGATCAGGTCTAAAGTATGTTGAAACAGACGAAAAATCAAACCTTTTACTTGGTACAAGGTAATATCAAAGTCAAACCGAAAAGTCAAACATCAACATGAATTCTATATGTCTAACATTAAAGTATGTTGAAACAGACGAATTTCGATGCTCCTTCGGGTGATAATCCAATTGCAATAGCCTTCACGGGAATGAGGAAAGGCGAGGCGTGGGTCAACGGTCATATATTTTGTTATGCCTGTAAGTGCTGCAGGATATGTTCCTCGAATCGAGTGAACTGGGCGAGCACATACACGGGTCATAATAATACATACAATAAGAAAACTTTATTAGCGAACATATGATTCTTTGGCGTTTTAATTTTGAATTATGTTGTCGCCTCGTATTGTCAACTCCGCCGCAACGCGCGGGTTTCATACTAGTAGTTAATAACACATAATGCTAGTTATGTATGTCATAAGTGTGTATACATGTTTTAATAGTTTTTATGTTCTAACTTATTGGATATTTTTATACATATGAACCATATGTTAATATATATATATATATATGTGTGTGGGTCGGTTCGACTAAAATTAAAATATATATAGGTGCGTACGAGTACGTATTCGTCTAAAAATAATTTATTTATAGATATCTACGGGTACGTGTTCCTCTAAGATAAATATAAATTTATACAAAATTTAGAGTTTGGGTGTTCGCCAAAAGTTTAACATCGTCTGAGATTAAAAATACCAATATTGTTTTCTATAGTTTTTATTACACATGATGACAATTGTTTTCTTGCGTGAGATATTAGTTGCTTACATAAAAGATGGTTCTAATGTATGCATGTTTTCATGTATCATGACCTAGTTCGTATAAAACTAAGTCTAGTATGTTTCACACACATGCATATAAAATATTAACGCGTATGGATTTCGACTTGAAAATGACGGTTGTCACACTTAAAATGGTGACAAGTGTTCCGTAACATTTTCTTTTATTATATGATATAGAATATATAATATAGATATAGATATTTTCTGAACAGTCAACAAAATCGATTCCGAGCACTGTCGAGGCACCCGTTGGACCAAACGGAGTACTCCGATAGTATCCTAAGTCCACCACCAATTCCGAGGAAAACCCGGTAACCCAACCGCCTGTAACCACGACGGTGAAATTACCGGTAAAACTCGTTTGGGTTAAGGATTGAACCCAGGTTTCCCTGGGTCTCCTATCATTGTCCACCAGTGCCTCACTCTGCACCAAGTAAGAATTGAATCTGTATCTCTCAAGAGAAATGCAAATCTTTCACCACTTAATTTAGAGATCTTTGGCTAATATAGATATGTATATATAGAGATAGATAACTAATGGACATAGACATTGCCTACATAATGCATTTTTCAACATACTTAGGGCAGGCGGGGTGGGAATGGTTATTATCCCTCGTTATAATATCCAAAACATCATCGCCACCTCCAAATGATCACTCGTTAACTTCACCACGCGTGGTATTTTTCACGCGTTAAGGTATTGTGAGTGATGGTATTGTTGGGTGTTGTTGAGTGTTGTGAGTGATGGGTATTGTTTGGTGTTTTAAGTGATGACCATTTCCACTAAAAAAAGGTTGTGAGTGATGTAATAATGGTTGATGACATAGCGGAACTTGATTGGATGTTGTGAATGATGAGTGATCACCACCCCCACCCGCCTTAACATACTTGCATGATGGATAACTAATGGACGCTTCGATAAGCAACATGCATTATTACTGTATATTAATAAAGAAAATGAAATGAATAGTGATTTTAATATTATAATAATATATAGTTTTTTAATAATTTATTATTTTAATACTATAATAATAATAAAATTATTAAAAAACTATATATTATTATAATATTAAAGGAAATGAAATGAATAGTGATTTTAATATTATAATAAGAGTTAACTGCCATTTTCGTCCCTGTGGTTTGGTCACTTTGGCCATTTCAGTCCATTTCTAAACAATGCGCCATTTTCGTCTCCCACGTTCTGGAAAGGTGCCATTTCAGTCAAAAAATCATAACCCAGTTAAGTCAGTTGTTAAATAAGGACTGATTGTGTAAATTTGTAACATAAAGGACTGATTGTGTAAATTTGAAAAATGGACTGAAATGGCAGTTAACACCACCACCACTAGCCCTGCCACCACCACCACCACTCCGCTGCCACCACCACCACCACCGCCACTCCGCTGCCACCACCACCACCACCGCCACTCCGCTGCCACCACCACCACCACCGCCACCACCACCACCCCGCTGCCACCGCCACCACCACCACTCCGCTGCCACCGCCACCACCACCACCACCACCACTCCGCTGCCACCGCCACCACCACCACTCCGCTGCCACCACCACCACCACCACCACTCCGCTGCCACCACCACCACCACCACCACTCCGCTGCCACCCCCACCACCACCACCACCACTCCGCTGCCACCGCCACCACCACCACCACTCCGCTGCCACCGCCACCACCACCACTCCGCTGCCACCACCACCACCACCACTCCGCTGCCACCGCCACCACCACCACCACTCCGCTGCCACCGCCACCACCACCACTCCGCTGCCACCACCACCACCACCACCACTCCGCTGTTGATGATAATGTTGTTGTTGATAATGTTGTTGCTGCTGTTACTGTTGCTTCCTTCAAATATTAATAGAGGCGATGATGATGAATTTGTCGCCGTCTGAGTGGATCGAACAAAGCTTGAAACAGACCGTATCTTGGCGGGGTAATATTCGGAGGCTTCTATTTGAAGCAAACGTGATGTTTGCCGCTGCCACCGCACATTCTCGTTCATCGTTCATCACCGCACCATCACATTCTCGTTCATCGTTCATCACCGCACCACCACAGCCCTGCCACCACCACTCTCACAGATGTCAACAGTGTCATCTCCCCCACGTGTTAATCTTCTGTTTCTGTCGATCTGGGTCGAATTGAACGGACATCTGAAGTTCCTTAGATCCCCATAAACATTTTACACCCCTCACAATGCTCAAACACATCGATTTTAGCCGGAACCGAACCTGCAACTTCGCCGGAAACTTCACAGTGGCCGGAATCAGTCAACACGTCGTTCCAGCCGTTAACGGTTCGTTTTTCTTGTTCCGGTTCATTCGTTTATACTTGTACAATGTTTGCACCAGGTTAATTGGAATATAACCTGATTTTGGTCGTTAATTTGAGCCGTTGACTTTCCTGTTTGACCTTCTGTTGACCGATTTGGGGGAGATGACACTGTTGACATCTGTGAGAGTGGTGGTGGCAGGGCTGTGGTGGTGCGGTGATGAACGATGAACGAGAATGTGATGGTGCGGTGATGAACGATGAACGAGAATGTGCGGTGGCGGCGGCAAACATCACGTTTGCCTCAAATAGAAGCCTCCGGATATTACCCCGCCAAGATACGGTATGTTTCAAGCTTTGTTCGATCCACTCAGACGACGACAAATTCATCATCATCGCCTCTATTAATATTTGAAGGAAGCAACAGTAACAGCAGCAACAACATTATCAGCAACAACATTATCATCAACAGCGGAGTGGTGGTGGTGGTGGTGGCAGCGGAGTGGTGGTGGTGGTGGTGGCAGCGGAGTGGTGGTGGTGGTGGTGGTGGCAGCGAAGTGGTGGTGGTGGCGGTGGCAGCGGAGTGGTGGTGGTGGTGGCGGTGGCAGCGGAGTGGTGGTGGTGGCGGTGGCAGCGGAGTGGTGGTGGTGGTGGCGGTGGCAGCGGGGTGGTGGTGGTGGCGGTGGCAGTGGAGTGGTGGTGGTGGCGGTGGTGGTGGCAGCGTGGTGGCGGTGGTGGTGGTGGTGGCAGCGAAGTGGTGGTGGTGGCAGGGCTAGTGGTGGTGGTGTTAACTGCCATTTCAGTCCATTTTTCAAATTTACACAATCAGTCCTTTATGTTACAAATTTACACAATCAGTCCTTATTTAACAACTGACTTAACTGGGTTATGATTTTTGGACTGAAATGGCACCTTTCCAGAATGTGGGGGACGAAAATGGCGCATTTTTGAGAAATTGACTGAAATGGCCAAAGTGACCAAACCACAGGGACGAAAATGGCAGTTAACTCTTATAATAATATATAGTTTTTTTAATACTGTATATTTTATTTTATTACTATAAATAAGCAACATAAATATGCAATACAAGTTGTACATTGTGCTTTGGGACTTTTTCAAAAAAAAAACTTGATTTTTTACTTTTAATCCAAAGGTTTTTACCTTTTTTCAATTTTAAGCCTACATATTTGTTTTTTTAACTTTAACCCAAAACTTTTCATTATTTGCAACTTAACTTTACAACTTATGTCACTTATACTTTTCATCTTCCGCAAATTTTCGTTTTACGTATAGCTCTAAATTTTTCGAGTTAATACGACGCAACGTACGGCTGTGGTTCAACTTTTTTGTGTTTTGTTTCAAATTTTGAAAGTTAATACGGTGTAACGTGCATGTGTGGTTCAACGTTTTTACCTCTATTTTTCCATGTTTGACAGGTTCGTCGCAACACGCAGATCCTATGTCAAGTCAGTGTTGGTGGTCGATGACAGTTGTGTGGCATTAGTACTATTTGACACAGTTTTACGCCCCGCCGCAACGCGGGGTGTGCTTTGGGGGTTTCTAGAAGAAAAAATGATTATGCATATGGTTGTTGTAACCTTGGCTTTGGGGGTTTTCCAAAAAAATTGATTTTTTTTTACATTTTACCCAAAAGTATTTTATAAATTACTTTTAACCCAAAGCTATTTGTTTTTTTACTTTTAACCCAAAAGTATTTGTTTTTTTACTTTTAACTCAAAACTTTTTATCTTTTGCAATCTATCCTCATAACTTTTTTTTACTTTCAACTTTGGTCCTTTATAGATTTCATTTTCCGCAAATTTTTCGCTTTATGCTTGGTTCTAAATTTTGTGACTTAACACATCGCAACGTACGTCTTTGGTTTAACGTTTTTACGTTTCGTTCTAAATTTTGCGAGTTAACACGACGCAACATGCGTGTGTGGGTGATTGTTTTTACATCGTCTGTTTTTTCCCGTTTGACAGGTTTAACATAACGTTCGGGTCCTAGATCAACTTAGTTATAAGTAAAGAATCTCCGCCGCATTGCGGCGGGTCGCAATTCTAGTTTTGTATAAATTTTCAAACGTTTACAATATATGTAGGATAAAATTAGACATGTGTAGCTTAAAATGCTTTTGACTAATTAGTCAGAGAGACAATAACTAATTGTTATTGTTACACCAAAATCTCTGTAATACCCTTTTGATATTAAAAATAAAGTTAAAATATTTACAAAATCGTCATCATCATTTATAACCATTGATATTATTAACGTAGGGTGAAGGAGGGGGTGTAATCAGTAAAGGAGGGGGGTGTGTATAGAATTAGCCTTATTTATTTCTCTTCTCATATTAAAAAGTCTTTTTCAAATAATTTATTTATACGTATGTATATATATGAGGTGGGGTTTTAAAGTGAACACTAGTGTATTTGTGAATTGTGTGAATAAATCATGACCATTGATTTTATCGCAACCCCCGGCCCCTAAATCTGGGAACCGGCGGCCGCGAACCGGTATCAGTGGTATCGGTGTTCATCAATTTAGCAGCGGAATTTACATCAGAACCATGGTTAGGAAATATTTTATCAGAGTAAAACACCTTATTTTATAAATATTAAACACATGGGAAATTCCCAAGTTTTCAATACAATCATATTTATAGGGATTAACCATAATTTATTGAATTAAAACATCTTCTTTATTTGGGTAACTTTTATAGCCACTTTTCCAAGCCTTCAGTGCTCTCCAGCTGGCTTCTAATTTGGCTTTCATATTTTGTTACCTGAAACGCGTTTAAAAATATTTTATCAGCAAGAAATACCGGCGAGTGAATCCCAATTTATTCAAAACAGGTTTTTTTCATTTTACAGTATTGAGGGCAATCCAGCAATTACATTTGTTTACATCTACTTTAATTACCACCCACGGCACTGTCAATCCTGACTGGTGGAAATGTTACTACTCACAGTGTAGTAACAAATTTTGTATACAAAACCCCAACATACCGACGATAATTGTAGAATTACAAATACTCAATCACTGTTAATTATCATGTAAAATAATTGAGGTTTTATAAAAACAGTTTACAAAAAGAAAGGATTACTCACATTGCTATTTTAGGTTTTTCCCTGTGACTTCCTGGTTATAATCTAATAAATTAAACAATGCACACGCGTTAGTATAATAACCCAATATTTACATTAGTTATACCCTCCCCGAGACAGAACTCCAACGACTAAGTCAGGCAGAGCCTCGACATGCGTTACGGAGCACTAGATCAATCGGGCAGCGTATCTAATACGTAACCGGGGGTTATAATACTTACAACGAGGCAGAGCTTCGCTAATTAGGGGGGTATAATACCCGATACTACTTCAAATATTCAGAAATTTAGAGAGAGAATCGATTGTGAACGAATTTGAGTTGAATGCCGATGGCCTCTATTTACAGGGCTATTCGGCGAGTCTCTCGCGCCCCGCTTCGGAGACAAGAGGGGTCGTCGCGCCCCGCGAGCTAGGTGTAGTAGGGCATAGGATTGATCAATCACGAGTATAGGTTCGACGAATGGCAGGACACGTGGCGACCTAGGGTTCCACCACCCGTTACTCGCTCGCGCCCCGCGACAGATCCTAAGGGGCCTGTCGCGCCCAGCCAGAGACCATTAAATTTTGTTTTTATCTAATTTTTATAAAAATAAAGTATTTGGGGCCCACTTTTCGTATACGGGGTGTATTTTAGGGCATATAGGGATGTTATAAGTGTTTTAGCAGGGTTGTTATATCCTCCCCACCTTGTTTTAGAACTCGTCCTCGAGGTCTACTGGAACAGGCGTGGATATTTTCTCTGCATCTCTGATTCGAGATCCCAAGTGTACTTTGGTCCTCTCTTGGAATCCCATTTCACTTTGACTAGAACTAATCTCTTGTGTTTGAGATTCTTGATCTTTATGTCTTCAATTTGTAGGGGTCTTTCTATAAACTTAAGTTTCTCATATACCTCAATGTCCTTAAGAGGTACCACTAATGATTCATCTGCTAAGCACTTTTTTGAGATTACATACATGAAACACATCATGTATTCCTGCCATTTCCTCTGGCAGTTGTAGCTGGTAAGCTACTGGTCCTATTCTTCTAATAATATCAAAAGGTCCAACATACCTGGGGCTTAATTTTCCTCTCTTGATGAATCTAACTATTCCTTTCCACGGAGAAACTTTTAATAAGACCTTGTCTCCAACTTGAAATTCCAATGGTTTTCGTCGGTTATCAGCATAGCTCTTTTGTCGATCACGTGATGCTTTTAAGCTTTCCTTGACTTGAGTAATCTTGTCTGTTGTTTCTTGTACTATTTTTGTTCCAGACAATTGCTTTTCTCTAATTTTTGCCCAACAGACTGGGGTTCGGCACTTTTGTCCATAAAGACATAAAGTGCTTCGAATGGTGCAGCATTGATACTGGTATGATAGTTGTTATTATAGGAAAATTCTATTAATGATAAATGATCGTCCCAATTTCCTTCGAAATCAATTACACAAGCTCTAAGCATATATTCCATTGTCTGAATTGTCCTTTCGCTTTGTCCATCCGTTTGAGGATGATAAGCGGTGCTTAGATTTAACTTAGTTCCCATTGCTTTTTGGAAACTTTTCCAAAAATGAGAAGTAAAACGGCTATCTCTATTAGACACAATAGATAAAGGAATTCCATGTAATGAAACTATTTCATTTCCATATAACTTAGCTAATTGTTCCATACTGAAAGTATCCTTCATCGGTAAGAAATGAGCAGACTTAGTTAACCTATCTACAATCACCTAGATTGTATCATTACCTTTTCGTGTTTTGGGTAATTTGGTAACAAAGTCCATTGTTATCATTTCCCATTTTCATACAGGCATTTCCAATTGTTGCAATAAACCTGAGGGTTTCTGATGTTCAACTTTAACTTGTGAACAAGTTAAACACTTGGCTACATAAGCTGCTATATCCTTTTTTTATTCCTATCCACCAGAAATTCTTTCTTAAGTCTTGATACATCTTATCACTACCGGGATGTATCGTATACTTAGACTTATGGGCTTCTTCTAAAATTCGGTGGCGTAGGTTTCCTTGTTTAGGTATCCAAATCCTTTTCTTATGGAATCTCCAAATTCCATTTGTTCCTTGTTCTAATTCCTTAATCATTCCTTTTAATTTTTTAGTATCATCCTTGATTACTGATTCTTGTACTTTTCTAATTTGCTCGTTAATAAAGAAAATGAAATGAATAGTGATTTTAATATTATAATAATATATAGTTTTTTTAATAATTTATTATTTTAATACTATAATAATAATAAAATTATTAAAAAACTATATATTATTATAATATTAAAGGAAATGAAATGAATAGTGATTTTAATATTATAATAATATATAGTTTTTTTAATACTTTTATTATTTTAATACTATAATAATAATAAAATTATTAAAAAAACTCTATATTATTATAATATTAAAATCACAATTCATTTAAAACAATAAAAGTATAAGTGTGCCACCCCCTTTGCATTTGACTTATTTTAATTTTAACTAGTTGTATTCCCACGCGCTATGCGGCGTGAATTCATTTGACGTGGTACCTCGATATAGTAACCAAAAGATAAGACTAAAATATGAAGTTCTGGTATGCCAAAAGAATACCAACATGTGTTTTAAATACACCTAAATCAATAAAAACAGATATCTGCTCCAAGAATAACTATATGGATACTGATGTTCAATCAGAATTTGTTCGGTTCGTCATGATATTGGCATTGGCACTCGTATAACCTAAGATACAAAGAAAACAATACTTTATTTTAAATATAGATTTATACCTGAATGTCGAAGAAAAAAAACACAATTGTGTATTCAGTTTTCTTTAAAGTTAATGACCACAAATTATAAGAGAGAAATTAAATTAAATTAAATTAAAATTAATTGAGTTAAAAGTGTATATAACCAATACCGGTACTGTTTCTAATAATACCGATACCGGTCACAATGCTGTTTGAATAAAAATGTTTCGGTTCGTTAGGGAAGTAGTAGAGTACCAACACTCGTATAGCTTACGATTCTAATATAATAATCTATGTTAAATGTCTCTATTTTCAAGAAAAAATATACTGAAATATCGAGAGAGAAAAAATAAAACATTATTGTGTAATCAGCTTTTATATGAAAAGCTAAGAACGCAAATTATCATGAATAATCTAAATTAGTAAAAATCTAAATGATTAAAAGCATATGATGTAAATAGTATAGGGTCAATAATAAAAATAGTTGTAATAATAGTTATGTATGGTTTCAAAAGAATAATAATAATAACATATTAAAAAATAAAAGGTTCCTATTAATGTGGGTATCTCATACGTTCACATAAAAGTGATTTATATTAAAAAAAAGTTAATACTATTAAGATCCTAGCCCAGTTGGGTATTCCCACTTGGGTTAAGTTGGGCCGGCTTCCTCCTTGGAGGTCGCCGGTTCGACTCCCGGCTGCGGCATACGGGGGGTGGGGGTCCCAATGATGGATCGTATCCTACCGAGGCATGGTGCGGTCTTGAGGGCAACCCGGTTTACCCAACTGTTACCCCAACGAGTCTCTCGTGTGGGGGCAATATGGTTTCCGGGCGGAAGTCAGCTTGCGCGCCGGCCAGGGCCCGATCGAACATCGCGTCCGGAAGAGCGGGGCTGACGGGGGAATGTCTTTGACATGAATCCGGAGGCCAATCGGTCTTGTACAGTGAAAGTCTCCTTCCAAAAAAAAAAAGATGAATTGTTTTAATATACATAAAATAATATTAAAAATTGATACTATTAAAAAGACTCCTACCGGATAAAAAAAAACAATCTTTTTAGTATGTATAAAACTAGGTGTTGCCCCGCCCGTGTTGCGTGGCGATGGCCGAATAATGAGCGAGTGTTAGTTAGCTCATTGACACGAAAAACAATTAAATCGAGTAAACCAATTAAAAGAAAACACTTTTATAGTTTTGATAAAAAAAATTAAAACAATGGCAATATTGTAATTTTTAACTGAGGGAAAATTGTATTTTTTGACTGGGGTAAAATCATAATTTACCAAAAGCTAAAGTAATGGCAGTACTGTAAATTTGACCCAGGGGCAAAATTGTAAATTATCACAGGGGCAAATTCGTAATTTTAAACTTGGGGTAACAACATAATATAAATTTGAACTAAGGGCGCAGGCGTAATTTTAAGCTGGAAGCAACAAATTTATTTTGAACCGAGGGCAAAATCGTAATTTTGAATTGAGGGCAAAAACATAATTTTATTTTGAACGGGGAAAAAAACGTAATTTTCAAATGAGGGCGAAATCAAAATTTTTTAAACGGGGAAAAATCACATTTTTAAACAGATGGCAAAAGCGTAATTTTCAGCTGTGGGCAAAAACAAAATTTTATTTTGAACTGGGGGCGAAAAAGTAATTCTTTGCTGAGGGCAAAACCAAAATTTTATTTTGAATGGAGGGGAAAATCGTAATTTTGAGCTGGGGACAAAAGCGTAATTTTATTTTGAGCTGGGGACAAAATCGTAATTTAAAGAGGGACAAAAACCTGATTTTAGAATGAATATAAAATAATAAACTGGTTGGTCCAATGGGAGAGTGTCAGGCAAAGTCGTAAGTGATTTTAGAATGAATATAAAATAATAAACTGGTTGGTCCAATGGGAGAGTGTCAGGCAAAGTCGTAATTTTGAATTGAGGGCAAGATCGTAATTTTGAGATGGGGACAAAAAGCGTAATTTTATTTTGAGCTGGGGACTAAAACGTAATTTTAAAATGGATATAAAACAATAAACATGTCGGTCCAATCGGGGAGTGCCAAGCAGCTGTCTGGCACTACTCCCCCAACTTACAAATGTATATGTAGTATAATAAAATATAATGGAAAAATTAAACGTTTTGTCCTTTTTCTATATACCCTTTTACAAGCGGTGTCCTTTTTAACGAATGTTGACAGGTTTTGCCCTTTATAGAGAATTTTGTTGCACATTTTATCCTTTGACCCTAACCCAGTTAGTTTTTTTTTTTGTTAAATATAATCAAACAGGGGTAGTTTAGTCTTTGTACCCATTTATCTGTAAATATTTTTAATCAATAAAAGAAGTAATTTTAAAAAGCTAATGACATTTTTTTGAAATTAAAAAATCTCTTTTTCTCTTTCTATAAACTCACACACAGACACACTACTCGCTCTCTCTCTCTGCATTCATCTACCACCACCACCACACCATCTCCCACCACCACCACCACCACAATCATCCGCCACCGCCACCGCTACCGTTAACAACTTCCATCCTACCCACCCTCATCAACGACGTCCCAACAACAAATCCATCAAAATCAACGGCCAATAACAAAACCCCCCAATTTTCACTCTCCTTCATCCCCTCTCATCAAATTATCATACACACAAACCACATAAAAGAATTGTTACCTAGGCCTGTTTTAAGGGGGGTTAGGGTTCGGTGACGGAGCCATAAAAAGGAATTCTTACCCACCCGCAGCCTGTTTTACGGGGGGTTAGGGTTTAGTGACGGAGGGCGTTGATATCTAGAGGTTAGTATGTTAGTACTTACTTTCTAAATCTGCAATTGGTAGGGTGTATAAATCTGCAATGAGGTGGTGGTGGATGGTTCTTAATCTGGAAAAACATCATAAAGTACATGTAGCTATTTAAATATTGAAGACTCTGATGGGTTCTTAATCGTAGTGCAGACAAAGAAGTCACTTTCTTTAGAGGTAAAAACATCCAAATGTGGTTGCCACACCATAGCCTCTCAGCTGAGATAGCTTTGTCTACTTTAGCTTGTACACTAGGTCAGAGGCATTAATAAATGTGACACCCCAGGAAAACCAGTAAAGAACACTGCACAACTAGCTTCCTCAGTAACCACATGCTAAATTTCGGGACGAAATTTCTTTCAAGTTGGGGATAATGTGACAACTCGAATTTCAAGGTCTATATCTGGTTTAACTTCGTAGTCATTTGTAAAATGTGTTTAATAATTATTGAAGTGAAATATAAGTGCATGACTGTGATAGGTATTATAAGTGTGCATATTATATATATTGGAATTGTTTAATTATTTTAAAACATGAAATACAAGTCCTAGCCAAAAACCACATCTTATGAAAACACTATGTGGCCGAAAACACTCCATCGTGTTTTCGACCACCACCTGATCCACGAAATCAAAGGTGGGCCTTGGCCCAGTGAGTTGTTATAGTTAGGTATAACTATTACGCGACTGAATACAGAAAAAAATCATAAGCAAACCCTAAACACCTATCACGTTATATCTCTCTCGCTACCCTTGCAAACCCGACGGCAACCCTTTCTCCTATTCGAAGCCGGAGTTTTTCTGTTGATCACCCGTGTGCGGTTAGTAGTTTTTATGTTAGTTTGTTGCCAGTTCTAGATATATATGGTTTTGTTTTAATGTATGTGTGATGTATTGAAGAGGCTGTCAATCGGATATAGATCTCTCATGATTGTCGACTATTATACTTATTATTGCATGGGATGTCAGTAGGTATTGTGTTATTGCATGTGATAATAGTAAATAATTGTCCACTACTTACATGCTAAATAAATCGGTCCAATAGCCTCCTGAGGTGTTAGTAAGTTGTCGGCTATTGAAGTGATAAACGTAATGATGATAAACATATTGTTTTGATTTGTTTTGTGTGTTATATCATGACAATTGACCGGATGATGGATATACATATATATTGAGTAATGACCGAATGATTATATAATGTTGGTGATGTGACTGTTAGAATAATCATTGTTGTGTTTGTAGAATAATGATTATGTCTTAGGGTTGCTAGAACTAATGATTGTTGTATCACATGGTCTTGGTGTATGGCTGCCATCAACCATGTTTTGTGAATCATATAATAATCTGCTCACATGGGGTAATGATTTAATGACTGCATATTGTATGAGAAACCTGTTGATGATTTAGAGTTCTAGGGTGATATGATTGCATGATTAATATGGAATGATATGATGCCAATAGCCATGTGATTTTGATATGGATATTACCTGCTCGGTTCATGATATAATACATAACTGTATTATTTATGGTGATTAGCGATAACTGATGTGTTGATGACGATGATATAGCCGACGAAAACCCCCACCCCATTTTAATACCACCCGACGAAATCACCTTAGTGATTTCGGCCAAAGGGGTTTTCGGCCCATGAAGTGTTTTCGGCCCACATAAGGATTTTCGGCACATGTGTTTCAATTAATATATAACTCTGTTAGCTGATAACGCTGTTAGTTGATTAACTTAGTTAACTGCTGTTAAGTGTAACCATCCTATGTATGATCTTAAATACGTGCCATGTGCTACTTGCTTATCGACTGTGTACTTATACGTGAACACAAACTGATTATTGTATACGTGCGTACTTTAGGACGTGATTGATTTACTTTGAGCATATACTTAGCATACCGAGCAAACCCAAGGTGAGTTCACTGCATTTCTCAAGCATGCGTCCCGGTGGTTTGGGACAACTAGTAAACATTTGGAAGGGAATCTTGGGTAAACAGTTAAATTGGGTTTTGGTTATTGAACATGGAATCTATCATTATCGGATTGCCTGTAGGGCAATGGGGTAATTAGTTGATAGCGCTATTAGGTTTGATACCTCGCACCGGGCCGTAAGGACGGGCGCGAACTAATTATCTGGGCATCATTACCAATGCTTGGTTAGGGGCATTGGGGACTGGACACACTTCCAGGTTATTAAGGGACACACTTCCCGGATACATATGGGCACACTCCCTAGGGTATCTCAACAAGTCATAAACAGCATCATATCACAACGTTGAATTGGCTTAACAGATATCTGGTAACTGCACACGTTAACAAAACCTTGAACTCACCAGCGTCGTCTGACACACTTGTCTGCATGCTTGCAGGTTTATAGGGTTATATCTTGTGGAACTTGCTGTCTGGAAGGCTGGAGTGGTCATGGGTCGAGAAACAAAGAATCTCCATACAAGCTTAATGGTTTATGTACACATGGTTTACGAAATACTTAACAAATGAATTATGCTTCCGCTGTATACAATGAATGACATATAACATTTGTAACACTTTATGTTAATGAATGAAAGTTTATTTAAATACATTTATGAGTTCAATGTGATTGGTGGCTTGGATCCTGGTACGACACACGCCTCGCAGGGGTTTCCGCATGTGGTATTTTGGGGGTGTGACAATAAAAACACTGGGATTAATGAAGGGTGGTTTCTTTAATGTAAAAGCAAGTTGAATCGGGTATTTATGCGATTGAATTGGATTCAGATTGTCTGAATTTTTAGTTTGCCCTTGTTTCTAATTTGCCCCTGTTTATGCGAGTGAAGATGGTGGTGGCGGCGGCATATGGTGGTGTTGGTGAAGACGGTGGTGGTGGCAACATATGGTGGTGGTGAAGAGGGTGGTGGTGGTAGGTGAATGGGAAAGATAAATATCTCTGTTGTTTGTTATCTATTATATATAATAAACGAGAATATTTGGGCTGATGTGGCAGTACCTTAGAGCATCCTAGATTCATTTTTGGCGGGAAAATAAGTGGGTTTTTTTTTCATTCGCGAATCCCGTTTTAATGCAATCCGACCCATTTTATGACCCGGGTATATTAGTCACCTAAAAAAACCTAAATTCCTGTTGCCTCATTTTTTTCCTTTACACCGAAACCCTAGCCTCCATTTTCCTTTGGCTTGAAGCTTCTGTCATCCGAGAGGTTCTACAATCTAAATGATTTAGCATCATCGTCCTCCCGAGTTCTTCTCTCAATGATTCAAGAGGTTCTACAATCAACAGTATTATAGGATTGATAAAACGAAAATATCGATGTCCTATGTCTACATCTGCGAGGCGATGGTGCCTAGGGTTCCCATGGTGATTCTGGTAAGAAGGATCTTCCGGTATGATTTTTGAATCAGCAATTATGAGTCGATTCTCCAATATAAGTAAGTTCTAACCATTATAATTTCGCCTCCCGGTGATATGTTCCTTAATAGGTCTCCCATGTCCCATGTCCAGATCCGACGGTTTCTCACATGTTTACGGTTGTATAGCTGGGGCTGCAGAGACCGCCAACGGTGGAATTTGTGAGCGTTTCGCGTGAAAGCAAGATTACTTTCATCCAGGTTGTTGTCTGTTCATTCTTTTCCTAGGGTTTCATTGTTTTAGTCCTTATGTTTATGTTTTGATTTTTTGATTTTGTGCCTATGCCCACTCATTAGTTTATGGTTTTTGTTTTTTTTTTCCTTACAGATTGAGTTTAGATGAGTTTTCTTTGGCTGGCATTTTGTCGAACACCTTCCCTCAGGTTATTTTAATTCCCTTTGTTAACTCAAATATTAATAATTGTTCAATAAAATAAACTACAGTTTATTTGTTTGATGTTTCAATTCTTTTATATAGAAGAGTGGACTAGAAGCCTATTTGACCCGTTTAATGTTTAGATAGTTTACAAACATAATTTGATGTTGTTCTCATGTCTGACTTATTTGAAGCTCTGTTTGGATACAGAACTCAAATATCATGTGATTGGCTTAAATCTCTTTGAAAGAATTACAAAACTATACACGTCATCCTCCTCATGGTTTTGTACAATTATGAGATATGAAATTATACTTCTTTGACTTGACCACATTTTTTTAGAAATTACTGCCCATGATTGCCAAATAATTCAACACATCATACTGTTATGCATACCCACATGTTCCAGCCTTATCTCATCTTACATTAACTATATATGAATTGAAAGTGAGCATGAATAGTGTTTTCCTCTGATTTAATGATGACATATTATGAATTGGATGTGAGTTTGGGAAGATAAGTCGTTCCTGGCCTCATGGTTGCATGTGTTTGTTTATTGAACTTACCCAGGTTTGATTCTTTTTCGGTGCATTTTCTTCGTTTTCCCCCTTCTTTTCTTCCTTTGTTGATGACACGTGTATTATGTTTTTTTACATGCCTTTCATCTGGTCTTGACCTGTATTGTGTATCTCCTTATTTTGGTAGTGATAGAAAGAAAGATTGAAAGATAATTACTTCTAGCGAACGACTGGAAACACGGGCAGTCAATGACTTGGTGGCGGCATAAACGGCGGCTGTGGTCACAGCCGCTGTACCAGTGAGGCAACCAACCTAAATCCAACAATTACGATTAGGGTTCCGACTTTCCAAGAGTCTGTGGTAGAAGGTTGTTTTGATAGGCGTTCTTAATCGGTTAACGGTATGTTTTTTTTCCTTCACCTGTGTATAGCTTGTAGTTTCATATTAATTAATTTTTTTATTTCCACCGTTGTATAGATATTATCGCAGCGCATGTGTGTTCTGATTTTTGGTATTTCTTCTGTTAGCCTTTACCTATTTCAAAGAGATTTAAGCCAATCACATGTTAAAACTAAAGTAACATAAAGTTAAATTGTAAATTTTAAATGCTAATGAATAAAATCAAATGGGTTGTCCCTATGATAGTATGATATGACCATTTGTGTACTCATTTGTTCTTAAACAAATAGACCTTAAAATATAATGGCACTTTATATAGGCGTTTGTTATTTCATCAATTTTTTTAAAATGACCTTAATACCCCTTTATATGAAATAAAATTAATAATGAAAATAAAATTTGTTTATTAAATTAGAGATCCTCACAACAACTATTCACAATCCTTTACCCACCCATGTCCACTTCATGACGAAGGTCCTGAAATGTAACCTTACCAGCTAGCCTATAGATCGCTTGCGGTGGCGCTCGATATCCAGGGGGTTAAAGGGCGATGAAAGGGGTTGCCAGTGATTGGAGAGGAGTTGTTCACATGATTAGAGAGGTTATTTAAGTCAACCAAATCAAAGAGGTAATTCAGATGGAGATAGGAACAATCTAGATTATTTTATAATACTTCCTTTTGCATGTTGTGTTATTTTTATTTTTTTAACGTTAAGGGTATTTTGGTCATTTTACATCAACTTAACAGAAAAACTTAACTTACATTCATTTCAGGAGCCACACATGTTATGTTTAGGCAAACTATTAGACTAAAGATGTAACTAATGAAACTTTGGGACCAAAATCACAATATGGTTCCATTATCTCGGAAATCTCGCTTTCTAAATCGCAAGCATTTTGAAAGCTGATACAGAACTCCGGGTCTCTGTTGATTTTAGGCCGGCTTTCGGAAGGAACTTCCCCCTCCTCTATTAAGGGAAAGATGGAATTCTGGTCGGAGGGACCCGGCAGTGGATTAGTCTTTAATTATAATCAATACAAGTTTGGATTTAGGTGACATATTCGTAACTAGGGATGAGCATTTGGTACTAGGTACCGGTATCGAATTTCTCGTACCGAATGATTATCGGTACCGATTCGGTACTCACTTTTTGGCGTTTTCCTAAACCAAATTGTTGTTTATTATAGAGGTAATTATATATAATATTATATTCTCTCCTTGTGGCTATGATTTTTCCTTTACTTTATTCATTAACTTTTCTGTTTACAGAACTTTCATAATGATGGAAGCGTTGCTGAGAACAAATTTGTGAACAGAATGATTATGGGAGCCTTCAATGAGTCGTTATGGTGCACATGAAGTTCTTCTTGAGCTTAGGAAATCACCGACTAAAAAAGATCACAATTTAAACTACGTAAATTATAGTCAAATCCTTATATATGAATATTAATTCTTATGGCAACAAATAGTGTGTATCGTTTATATTATCTTGGAAAAAGCTTGAACACCCTTGGTGAGTTGGTGGGACTGGGTGGGCTATGAAATTGATCGGTTGGAACATGAAGTTTGGTGGGGTTGCAATCTATATACCATCCCTTTAACACATTTGTATTACTTTTTTTAATCTTTTATCAGGTATCTTGATGGCATTGACAAACTTGCTCAAAATAAACACCCACAAAATCAATTGTTTAAAAAAAGAACTTTCATTTTTTAATACAAAGTAATTTATAAACACAGGTCTAGAGATCATTGGCCAATAATTATGAAATATTAAATATTAAGAAAGACCTCTTCAATATTAATATTTTATCGATGTTTCTTGCCCTTAAATGCATTTAAAAAAATGAAACTGATACAATAAGTCTGTTTTGAAATGCCCTTAAATGCTTGATACGTATATCAGGCGAAGCTTGACCCGAATAACGGGGGGGTCGAAAACGTATATACCCAAAAAATTCTATAGAACCGGGGGGTCGAAAACGTATATACAAAAAAATCTCTATACGAAAACTACATATATAACACTACTGAGCGAAAAGTTAGGGGGGTCGGGCCCCCCGGCCCCTTCTATACTTCGCCCCTACGTATATGGGTGAACACATTTGACATGACCCGAACCCATTCTGACCCATTTGACTCTGTTTTGAAATGCAAATTTATTCTTTAAGTTGACCAGGAAAGTGGTTATTTTCTTGAAAATGACTAAATCATGTTCACCTAATCATTTGTTTCTGTTGTGATATATTTTCTTGCTTTGCTGATACCTATTAACAAAAGTGGGTTAATTGGTTGGCTACTTGGATTCATATATCTACGTCGCAATATTTAAATTTCTAGGTTATAGTAATTTAAAGGCTGGTATTATCCTTTAGTTTTTTATACATATTTTTAACACACAGGGGGGGGGGGGGGTATTCCACGGTCCTCCCAACCGCCGAGGTGATCCCACCTCGCAGACCGCCACCCAGCAAGCCTGAGTCTGGGGGTAAATCCGCTACCGTAGGGGCATTGGGAACGAGCAAGACTCGAACCCGCCACCTCCGGGTTAGAATGCGGGCCGGTGGCCATTGGGCTGACACCCAATGGTTAAAGGGGGATTTGACATGCTTCTTGCTAATTTTACTAGGTGGAGACCATGGCACAAGTTCAAAATTGTCTTCCTCTAATGGCGGTTACATCAGAAAAACTTGCACATCGTCTCAGCATTTCTGCGCTTACGACTTATTCAACAAATAGTTACTTCGATTTTGAAGCCCGCTTAAATGTCAACAATACAATTGCTGCTTTTAGCAGCCCAGGTATGCTTCTATTCACTTCTAAAGTTTAAAATGTGGTTTTCTTATGTTTTATTATCAATTGTTGATGTTTAACATGGATTCATATATGTTATTTTCTTATTGCAGGTGGAAAATATTGGAAGTATAAGGAAGGGAAATGGACTTTGCATGTTAACTTTTGTATATGTATTTAATATTTTTTAACCTGTAGTACACGGTATGGTATATTAAGTTTTCCCAAGTTTATATGTTTGTATACTTAAAAATGGTGGTAAAAAGATTGGGAATTTTATGTACCATATATGGAATTTGAAGATAGTATATAAATAATTTACATGGTCGTCAATTAGTTTATAAGTCTGTTTATAGCTCACATGTTAACATGTCAATTTGTTTGTATCATTTTAATTATATATTAATAGATTAATAATTAATTTAAATAACTTGCTTAAGCTAATTCACCAACAAACCATAGTAATTGATGGGATGTTTCTTTTATGCAAAATCCATGAAATCGGTGGCACTTCTATGCTCATAGAATGTACCAAAGCAAGTTATCCACCTTGTCCTTAACTTATATAATGCGTCACATTATTTATATTTTTTTATATATACACTTATAATTATTTAAAATTAAATTTTCCTACCCGGGAAGCAATCCCGGGTGATAACCTAGTACATATATATATAATTTTTTTTTGAAATATTGTTTTAAAGAATAAATTACAAGTTTTGTCCTTTTAAATAAGTAAAAAGACTAAACTACCCCTATGTAATTAGATTTAACATAAAAATTTAACTGGATTAGGCTCAAAGGACGTAACGTGCAACAAAATTCCCTATAAAGGACAAAACCTGTCAACATTCGTTAAAAAGAACATCGTCTGAAAAGAAGTATATAGATAAAGAACAAAACTTGTAATTTTTCCTAATATAATATAATGTATATGTAGTATAATATAATATAATACTATTAAAAATTAAAAATTATTACTATTAAGAAACTCTTATCTACAATGTAGCCCACTCACAAGTCATAGTGAATCCTATACATTTCACTCCTTCAAATCTACAACTTACAAACTCTACTCTGAGGGGCTGTTTGGCTAAGCTTATTTTAGTGACTTATTTACTTATTGACTTTTTGAAAAGTTAAAAGGTGTTTGGATTAGCTTATTATGTGAGAGAAATAAGTAAATAAGGGCATGTTTGGATGGGCTTCTCAAAACAACTTATTGGCTTATTGACTTATCAAGAAGCCAATAAGTTGTTTTTGTGTTTGGATAGACTAAAAGGACTTTTGGAAATAGCTTTTTGCAAAGAAGGAAAATCAGATTTTGAAAAGCCAAGATTTCATGACTTTTGGATCCAAAAGTGACTTTTCAAAAATGAATTTACTAAATTACCCCTTCTTTACCCCCTTATATTTAAAAGAATGCCCATTTTAGTCATTTTACACCAATAAGCTAATCCAAACACTTTTTTTAAAAACTCCTTTTCAAAAAGTCTTTTTCCCAAAAGTCATTTTCCCAAAAGTCCTTTTTAACTCTAATAAGCCCATCCAAACATGCCCTAAGTCACTCCATTCTGACTTATTTACTTTTCAAAAAAGTCAATAAGTAAATAAGTCAATAAAATAAGCTTAGCCAAAACCTCTTTCATGATAAGGAAGAAGAAGATACTCTATCCTGTTGCAACCCACCATCTTCATCTTTTCCTGTAAAGCATCGGACCAGTTCGCCGCCGCCGCGCCACGCCACGCCGGTCGGCTCCGACTGCGGCTTGGCTCTCAGCCGCTGCTGAGAACCCTAATTCAGAAATCCTAATAAATTTGTAAGTTTATTTGTTTTCCATTTACAATGCAAATGGTTAATTGTTTTGGGTTGATATGGGCAGCTATTTCTTATTGAACGGGTCAGGGTGGGTTAATTGAGACAACCCTTTCTAATTAAACGGGTCAGAATGGGTTGGTGTTATTTTCCAAACGGGTCAGAATGGTTTGGTGCTGACTAACAATTACACTCTTACACCGATGACTTTGGGGACAATTCGTCCTTCACCTTTAACTTTTAACTGATTTTAGACTCGATTGTTTGTTTAATTACACTCTGTCTTTGTGTTGTTGATAATCTAATGACTGTTAGTGTTTGGCCCTAATATTCCACAAACATAATATAATTGATTGTAAGTAGCATATTGATACATCTGTTTATGAAGGTTAGGGTTTACTTGATTTAAGTTTATTTTTAAGGTTTACTGAATGAATATAGGGGATCATAGATTTTTGTATCGGCTCAAGTTACTTTTGTCCTAGGTTTGAGAAATTTTGTACCGTATACGGGTTACCGTATCGGTACCATACTGGTATTGACCGAATGTATACTGTACTGTATTGGTACTATCCGGTTTGATACCGGTTCAGGACTTTTAACTTGGTTTCCTGAAGTGCAAAAAATGGTCAGTCAATATGCCTAAAGAAGGTTCTCAACCTTGCACTTTTAGGACAAATTTCAAATTGTTGTTGCGGCAGTATGTATATTCAAGGTGATCTGAAACAGCAAAGGGGATGAAAAAGATGCGGATATCGCAGTTCGTGTTTTTTTTTTTTTGTTTTTTTTTTTTTGCAGTATGGAGCTTTTTAATATGTATTAAAATTCTTTTAACAACTCTATTAAAAGTATTTGCTTACATTATGGTACATTATTTATTGTTGTGAATCCATCAGCTATCTACCCAGAAAGCATGACAGTAGCAGCATCCCTTAAAAAAACAATATCTGTAATGAACACCAAAAGATAAGTAAACCAGCAAGCAGCTGTTATGTCATTGAGCACACGACCCAGATCATAAAAGAACACAGACCCCTTCCCTAAAGCCACCTCATCATCATCCATGATGCTTTCAAGATTAAACAAAAATCTTGTTTCAGTTCCTCAATCACCTCAAAAGATACAAAAGTCAGTCTTATGAAACACCCTCAATGATCAAGATTCAAGATTCAAGAATAATAAAGCATGGCATATTTTTCTTTTATTTTTTTGATTTTTTGATTTTTTTTTATAGTTTTTTATTTTTTTTTTATTTATTAATTTTTTTTTGATTTTTTTTATTTGTTTATATTTTTAGCCTATCATGCCCAAATCCATCTTGACAAAAACCCATCTTGACCTAAACCCATCCTAACTCATTTCTTAACAAACCCATCCTAACCCAAACTCATCCTAACCCATACCCATCCTAACTCATTACCCAAACCTGCCCAACCCACCCATTTTGCCACCCCTAATATCAATTAATAAGTTGAGAAGATAACATCTGTACAGATCTGATGTCGCAACCCGGCCCCGGTTACTAATGTGGAGCTGCTTACGCGTCGAACACTGGGTTAAGCGAATATCGAAACTGGGTTCTGCGCGTTACGTGGCGTAGGACGGGTGTTTTTTGACCCTGGTACGCCTAACCAGCATTTAAACACGTGTAACCAATGCCTAAACGTGCAGAACGACACCGGAATGTGCGTAACTGGCATTAAACACGCGTAACCATGGGCGTGTGCGTAACTGGCCGGCGTCAGTTACTCGTGCAAAGTCGGTTTCACGTCCAGCACTGCGTTAAGCGCCTGCCGTGTGTCCAAGCTCTGGTACGTATAACTGAAGTAAAAGCGCGTAATAGACGCGGCACGCCTAATTGACACCTGAGCGCACGTAACCGATGCAGTTACTTACGCCCTGAGCGGCTGGTTAAGTGTGTGCTCTGGCCTAGTAACGTGGCGCCAGACGCGCGTTTCCCGATCCTGGTACATGTAACCGGCTCCGAAAGTGTAACCGGCATTTTAACATACGTAAACTGAGGCATGATCGCGCGTAACTGGTGCTGAAAACCAGAAAGTCAGAACTTCTAAGTTGTACAGTAATTTCAAAATAACTATTTTTAAAAGCAACCCTTTCTGACCCGAAACCTGTTCCAACCCGGATCCGTCCCAACCCAAACCAAAATAACTTTTATTAAATCAATCCGTTTGATTTGAGCCGCAACCCAAACCCGCCCGGCTCTACTTGTTTGCCGGGCCTAGTTCTTTTGTGTAAAATTGATAACAGACAAGGGAAAGTTAATAGCTTAGAATTTGACTTAGGTGTTGAAAACAAATGAATTATCTGCTTTTGACTTTGTGGTTCTAACTTTTTAATTCCAAAGATCAATGTTGACTCAGAAAGTCAAACTTTAGTTAAAAAATGTATGAATGAAAGCCCTTTAGACGATATCATCAACTTTGGTTTGAATCACTGTATGCATTGTAGTGTAGTCACGTAGAAGGAAATTATTGCAAGTAAGCTCAAACCAGCAAGGGCGTAGCTTTCAAGGGGCCGGGAGGGGCGCCCGACCCCCCGAACTTTTCGCTCAGTAGTGTTATGTATGTACGTTTCGTGTAGAATTTTTTAGGTATATATGTTTTCGACCCCCCAGTTTTATAAAAAAAAATTACTTATATATAATTTTTAGGTTCGGTGACTTCCGACCCCCCGGTGGAAATTTTCAAGCTTCGCCACTGCAAACCAGCATGTTAACATGATCAGTAACAACCCACATAATTCTCAGTGTTTAGAAAGTTGTTGATACCGAACTTATTTGATAGTCATTCTTTCTCCTCCGACAGCTCCTTGTAAAAAAATGCTATCTTCAGTCCAAAACCCTCGCATCCTCCTCCTCCACTGTCGGCGATCTAAACCTCTTCACCACCATTATGCCAAATCGATCCACGCCACCCCTCTAGCCCGCCCCATTTCCGCATCGCTACCCACCTCTCAGATCCAAACCATCCAAAAATCCATCCTTTCCCGTGAGAAAACAACCCGTCAATTCGCCGAAGAATTTCTCAACCGTCTACGCCTTACCGAACCCCATGTCAAGAGCTTCCTTCACGTCTCAGAAACCGTTTTAAACGAAGCCGATGAAATTGACCGGAAGATTGATCGAAACGAGGACGTGGGCCCCCTCGCTGGAGTATTGGTTGCGGTCAAAGACAACATTTGTACGGCAGACATGCCTTCTACTGCCGGATCCAAATTATTAGAAAATTATCGGCCGGCATTCGATGCGACTGCTGTTAAGAAGTTGAAGGAGAGTGGTGCCATTATTGTTGGGAAAACTAATTTGGATGAATTCGGAATGGGGAGTACCACTGAAGGATCAGCTTATCAGGTTACGGCTTTATTATTGATTTATTTCCTCTTTTCCCCAATTTTAAACTTGTAAATTCTATTGACATAAAGTGTATGGTATTTTGCTACTTATTAGGTTACTGCAAATCCATGGAACCTTGAATGTGTACCTGGGGGATTATCAGGCGGCTCGGCGGCGGCTGTTTCCGCTAGGCAGTGTGTATTAGCATTGGGAAGTGATACTGGTGGAAGTGTCCGGCAGCCGGCGTCGTTTTGTGGTGTTGTAGGGCTAAAGCCGACGTATGGCCATGTGTCACGGTACGGGCTGGTGGCGTATGCGTCATCACTGGATGTTATTGGTTGCTTTGGCTCGTCGGTTGCTGATGCTGGACTTCTTCTTCAATCGATTTGTGGTCATGATAAACTTGATGCCACTAGTAGCAAACGGGTATGTTTCTTCTAAGTTCTACCCTTAATCTTGCTGTTTATAGTTTCTTGATGTATTTCATATGAAATGATTATTGCAAATCTTTTTTTCAGGAGGTTAATGACTTCACATCTCAGTTCATTTCGAAAGATTATTTTGAATCGCAACCGTTAAAAGGATTAAGGGTTGGTGTGATTTCTGAAACGCTTGGTGATGGAGTTGATCAAGAAGTTGTTTCATCGATCCGTGGTGCAATTTCTCATCTGGAAGAATTAGGATGTACTGTAACAGAGGTCCTAATTTTTCCATTAGTGGTTAATATAATTCGATCTTTGAGATCGTCTAAATAAATCAATAATATTTTTTTTTCATTTTGTAAGTGATTGCAGGTTTCTTTGCCATCTTTCTCCCTAGGATTGCCTGCATACTACGTTGTTGCTTCATCTGAATCGTCTTCAAATTTGTCTCGCTATGATGGTGTTAGGTAATACACACACACATTTAAAGTTAGCATTTTTATGAACAGCAAAGTCTTCTACTCTTTATATTTTGTGCACTTAATTGTCGCATATTTTAATTTAAAAAATCGTAAGTTTTTTATCTACAGATATGGTAATCAAGTCGTTTCTGATGAACTGGGTTCCCTTTACGGAGGTTCTCGTGCTAATGGCTTTGGTCCAGAGGTATAAAAGAAAATCACATTGATAAGCTTTGCTCCCAAGTTTATAACGGTTCAACATTATTATAACGAGAAAAATGATTTCTGAATAATGTATTGCAGGTAAAAAGGAGGATTTTGATGGGAACATATGCCCTTTCAGCTGGTTATTATGATGCTTATTACAAGCGAGCTCAGCAGGTATACATTTGATTTTATTCTTAATAATGTTGATTAATACGTTAATCATGGTGGTTTGATGATTTAGGTTAGGACTGTAGTACAGAAAAGCTTCAAGGCAGCTTTAGATTCACATGATATTCTAATTTCACCAGCAGCTCCATCTGCAGCATATAAAATTGGTAATAACCAATTTACCCACCACGATCACCTTAGTAATCATATGTGAGATTATAATCATGTAACCACTGTATTTTTCTTCTTTGATACACAGGTGAAAAGAAAAACGATCCACCTTGGTTTTAAATTGCGTAATGCGCTCTGATGCGTTTTGGTCCAAAAATCTGATGCGTGATGCGCAATGCGTGATGCGCACGCATCACGTATACTGGATGTCTCTTAGTATAAAAGTACCATAAAATAATCATACATATAAAAACTACTTATAACAAACTTATAAAACATACTTAATATTTAAAATAACAAAACATTAATAAACATACTTAGTCTTTAAAATAACAAAACATTAATAAAACATACTTAGTCTTAGACATAACAAAACACTTAAAAGGTAAACATACTCTTAACTACTAGTTTCTAATCAATTATCATTAAATCATCAGAAGTACCACCCAAACGTCCATCTCTTTCATCATCATACTCCCCGATATCTTCTTCAATCTCATTTTCATCATATAGAGCATGACGTTAATAGCCATTTTATTACCTAACATAACTCAAAAGTCAAAATTCCAATTTCCAAGGCTTATTTTCCAGAAAAGTATCTTTTTCCAGCTGTGTAAAGCTGTGTAAAATAAAAAAAAGTAAAAAAAGGGTGACTCCTCATTTTCCCTCCAAAGCCAAAATAAAAAATCCCTTCATTTTACATGTTGCACGCATCAGACCGCATATTGCAATGCCTCGCATCATGCGATATCACCGCATCACTGCCGCATCACGTAATAGTCTCGCATCGTTACACCCGATGCGCTATTTCCACCGCAACGTGCGCATCACGCATTATGCGCGCATCATGCGCGCATTTTAAAACCAAGCGATCCACTGACAATGTATGCTGGGGATATCATGACGGTATGTCCTTACAAGTTTCCCTTTCGACATCTACATTTTATTTATTTTTTGAGTAAATTACATAGATGGTCCCTACGGCAAGGTGAAGTTTTGGTTTTGGTTCTTTTTTTTGAGAAATTAAACGCTTATTATAGGGGTATGGTGACTCGTAACAAGTTTGGTCCTTTTCACCAACTATGTTAGATATATGAAAAGACATTTTTACCCTTTTAGTTTAAAAAATTAAAAACCTTAACACACCTCTTCACTGTTGTAGCCCCCTGTCACGCCCCTGTGACAGTGAAATCAAGATCTTTAGAATCATTCTCGATTTTTATCCTATTTAAAAAAAAAAATCAGTACAAGGGTATACAATTATTTCATATGAAATTAACGGACTTTTCTCATCAGTTAGTGAAAATGACCAAATGTGTTGTTATGAACAATGGGGACCATGGATTTAATTTGTGAAAAGAGAGGACCAAAACTGAAATATGGCCTTACCACACATAGTTATTAAAGGCGTTAGGCGTACTCAAGGCGCATAGGTCTCGTCTGTGGCCTAGGCGTAAGGCGCAAAAAAAGCACGGGCCTGAGAAAAAAAAGCGCACAACAAAAAAACTTAAAATATTTTTATATAATAGAAAGTTAATACTATTCTTCAAATAAAGTAAAACTAAAGCTATTATATAACATTTTATATCGTCTATTTAGTACCAAAAGTTATAAATGCTTGTTTATAAGTGTAGAGAAATAGTTTTCGTTAGATAAAAGTAGGAAATCTAGCTGGAATGTTGCCAGAATTTAAAGAATTTGGCCAGAAACTCTCTAGAATCTAGGAATCTCACTGGAATATACGCATGAACCATCACTTGGAGAATTAAAGCGCAATTGCCTTGACTTAAGGCGCAATCGCCTCGCCTTGCTAGGAAATTGGGCCTGGGCGCAAGAAGCGATGGCTTTTAACAACTATGTTACCACATATCACCATCTGTGTAATTTACTCTTTATTTTGTAGACAGTTTTACTTTAGATGCTTATGTTTTGCTTTCAAATGCAGGTGAATGTGAACTTGGCTGGATTGCCAGCTTTGGTTTTGCCATGCGGCTTTGTTAAAGATGGCGCTGCTAGCCTTCCTGTTGGCTTTCAAATGATTGGCGCTGCATTTGATGAGGTCGGACTATTTTCTTAATACCATTTTTTTCCAAGTTCACCCTTGTTTTATATCATGAAATTACCCTTTTTTATATTTCTTAATGTGATTAATATCATAAATGCAGGAGAAATTGCTTAGAGTGGGTCATATCTTTGAGCAAACTCTTCAAGGTTACAGCTTTATCCCACCATTGATAGCAGATGAATTTAACAGCTAGCAACAACGGTTTTAACTTTTAAGCAGAGGGATGCTAAAAATTGCCGAGAAACTTGATGGCTATCTCACGTTTCCCTTCGACCGCACATGTACAGTTTTTTACTGAATAAACTATGTATTCATTTATTTAAAGAAGTTAGGAAATTTTTGTTATGGTATATCTATTTGGTCTGGCGGTATGGTTCACAATCCGGTTTTTGTGGTTGTTTGACGGTTTGGTTCGAAACTTAAACAACCTATGTAATCTGAACTAGCCGTTTGACCTCTAATATTTACGAAGGTAGTTTTATTTTCGAAATATGTAGTTATGTATAAGTATTATAATCATAGATCATCTTTTTATCATTTTGATACTAATGATTTTGAAAAAATAATATTATTGGTTCAAACAGCTGAAACCAAACTGTCAAATAGTCAACCGGTCAGTTCGGCCAACTAATCAAACACTGTCAGTTTGTCGTCTCCCGTAGTTAGCAGTTTGGTTTAGAATTTCTGTGAAAGCCGTCGAATTACACAGTAAACAACTGTAATATATATATGCATAAGCAACCGTTAATTGATAGATCAAATCAACAGTTAAAAATGAACAGGATCATACATATTATTACAATCACTACCACACAATAAGTCAATAACCAAACAGATGAAGTATGAAAGCATGTATAGTTGTAAACCAATAACACTTGGCCCTTTTTTTCAACTTCCCTGAAAGTCAACACGCATAAATAGGCCTGTCTAACCCCACAGCAATAATATCCACTATATATGAAAGTCTTACAAATTATTGTACAACGTACAATAATTTCACAGAGTTCACTCGTACGTTAAGGAATATTGTACATTAACCGGCTTATAAGCAACCGTTAATTGATATATCAAATCAACAGTTAAAAATGAACAGGGTCATACATATTATTACAATCACTACCACACAATAAGTCAATAACCAAACAGATGAAGTATGAAAGCATGTATAGTTGTAAACCAATAACACTTGGCCCTTTTTTTCAACTTCCAGTCAACACGCATAGATAGGATAGGCCTGTCTAACCCATATGAAAGGTTTACAAATTATTCTGAAAATGAACATAACTAGAAAATAATAAAAAAGAAACTGACTGGCCCCACCTGTACAGTCCGTCTTTCGTCCATGCGAACGCATCCACCAAATGCCCACAGACGTGGCTGTGCGCAATCAACGTCCATTGGCTACCCGGTTCATTAACCAGTAACCTTATTCGCTATTACAGATTACTCATTGCAGGTTTCTTTATCTATATTTATTTATTACATTTTATGAGATGAAATGTATTCCTTGTATTTCATGATTTAAGATGCCTTCATCTCAAATGAGTCAACCACATTGACTTATCTATAGCAGACCTCATATTTAAAGTTATAAAGCATATATCTTCATTAATTATAGGCTGATCGATCATCTTGTGTGTTGGTTAATATCGTGATGGCAGCACAGATCATCTGTTATTGTTTTGCCTTCGTTCTCATCTTAAATCGCTACTCGATCACTGCCAGCCTGAACAGACTGAGGGGCATGACTACTACTCCTATGCAAATCTTTCCACCACATGGACCAACACTAAAGAATCATTGCCTTTTTTCCAAGATAGCCCGATGATTCAACTGACCCTCATTAGTTTTACATCAGAAATCTTTCTCGCCTGTGGATTCTACTGCAATGGAACCTGCACATCTTACCTCTTTGCTATCTTCATTTATCGACTTAACGTACAGGGTAATAATACTTTGGTTATAGGGCCCGCTCAAGTTGTTTGGTCAGCAAACCCAGACTCTCCGGTTAGTTATGGTGCAATACTGAATTTCACTGCAACCGGAGAATTGGTCCTTCAGGATGTCGATGGAAGCACAGTTTGGAGTACCAACACGACCGGGAAATCTGTTGTTGGAATGAACTTCATTGATTCTGGGAACCTGGTGTTGCTTGATGTCAATGGCTCTGTGGTTTGGCAATCTTTTGATTACCCAACAGATTGTTTGCTACCCGGGCAAAGACTGTTTCAAGGACAGCAGCTGATACCTAGTGTTTCGTCAACCAATTGCACGCCTCAAAAAGGTTTGTTTTCTCTTCAAGTAACTGATGTAGGTTTGGTTGCTTATGTGGGATCAAACCCGCGTCAAGTATATTACAAAAACCGGCCGAGCCTTCCAAGCAATGCTATGAAAGAAGGAAAATACATTAGGTTCTTGAATGGGAGCTTGTCATTTTTCTTTTCTTCGGCTGGGCCAGGCAACCCTGACGATTATATTGTTATCCCTAAAGCATCATCAGCTCAATATATGAAGTTTATGCCTGATGGGCATTTGAAAGTGTTTGAATGGAAACTAGAAGGATGGTCTGAGGTGGCTGATCTACTTACCGATGAAGAGTATAAAGAATGTACTTATCCTTTGGCTTGTGGGAGAAATGCCATTTGCTCGAGTAACCAACAGTGTAGCTGTCTAGTATCAAGCTCTCCCAGGATAGAATATTTCAGAGCGGTGAATGATAGGCAACCGAGCCTCAGTTCAAGTCCCAGTCGATAATCAAACCGAATAGAAAAGATGAAGAAAATAATTTAGATCGAATAACTTTCAATCTTATTAATCAGAAAATAACTCAAAACTGATTACAGACTCTCAAACCATAACTCGGTTTCTCTCTAGTCTTGTCTCTTTTCTCTTGACTCTTAATAATGTCTAACCCTACCTTGGTTTATATAGGCTTACCCTAAGTCCCTAATTTGGTGACCAAGACATTACCAAATAACGTTAACTTGGTGACCAAGACATTACCAAATATAATTATAATGTAATTAGGAAGCTTAACCAATTATGACCAACTTGGTTTATTTCTTACATTTTTCTTTATGACAAGGTAGATGTGGCAAGATAGGCTGGTTGGATTAAGGGTTGACACGTGCGTTTTTTAGGCTGAACGGTATAGTGACGGAGGGAAGAAAGAAGACGGGGGTGGCGGGATGGGGTGACGGAGCGGCGCCGAGAAGAAAGAGGGGGGCCCACATGTTTTGCTCCGTCCTGGACGTCGAAATTCCGACAGAGAGGACGATGACTGGATCAAGACGGGGGGGGGGGGGGGCATGGAGAGGGGGACGGTGACGGGTGAGGACGGACGCTGCGACGGTTCCATACGGTCCAGCCTTAGTACAGATTAAAACTTGCTGGCCCTGGTTGGGTTGACCCTTAAAACTCTTTTTGTGTGTTTATTGTAAACAATAAATGCTTCGACTATTATTTAAAAAAATAATATTATCACAATAATGATCTAGATCTTATAAATAAAAAAACTTAAAATTACGTCTTTTGACCTCTGTTACAAGGTATCGGGGAGTTGACGTTTTTAACTGTTGAGCACTTTGTTTATATCTTTTTATCTTTAACCTATTGAGCTTATAGGCTATTGATTAATGATTAATGGTCAGGCACCAACGATCGCAGCAGCAGCTTATCTAAGGATGGCAGGGAGGCCACCTGTTCTTCCTTCCAGCAACTTTTCTTACTCTGAGAATTTTCTATACATGCTAGATTCTATGTATGTTGCTATTCCGTGTTATTAATGATCGTTATTTTTTTGGTTTTGCAACTGCTATGTCTCAAAATTTCTGTCACTTGTATAAACTACTTTTGAGCTAAGGGTTTCATTTAATGATACTTGCAGGGGTGACAAATCTTATAAACCCAATCCCAGACTTGCTCGAGTACTCGATATCCTCTTTATTTTACACGCGGAACATGAGATGAACTGCTCCACAGCAGCAGCAAGACAGCAGCAGCAAGACATCTTGCATCAAGGTAACCACATTTTTTTTATTTTACTGTTGCAACCTTATGTTATAGCAACTTATAATCAGTGATGTATGTGCAGTGGGGTTGATGTATACACTGCTCTTGCTGGAGCCGTTGGAGCACTATATGGGCCTCTTCATGGTGGAGCCAATGAGGTATGCTGATATTCAGTACAACTGGCAATTTTCTTTTAGGTTGACCTCATAGTTATTAAAGGCACTAGGCGCACTCAAGGCGCATAGGCCTCGCCTGGAGCCTAGGCGCAAAACGCAAAAAAAGCGAGGGCCTGAGAAAAATAAAGCTCACAATGAAAAAAATTAAAAAATATATTATGTATTAGAAAAAGAATACTATTCTTCAAATAAAATAAACAAAGTCTATTATGTAACACTTCATATCATCTAATTAGTACCAAAATATTAGTGTAGGAAAGTAGTTTTCCTTGATTAAAAGTAGAAATTTGGCTAGAATCTTGTCGGAATTTAGTCAGAAGGCGGAAACTCTCTGGGATTTAGGAATCTTGCCGGAATGTGCGCCTGAACCATAACCTGGAGAGTTAAAGCGCAATTTCCTCGACTTAAAGCGCAACTGCCTCGCCTCGCCTGAAAAATGAGCCTAGGCGCAAGAGGCGATGGCTTTTAACAACTATGGTTGACCTGTAAACACTATCTTGTGACTTGTCCCTACTTTTATTAGATACTTTTACCAATATTTAATATGTTACATAAATTAAATTATCACAATAGTAAACTAAATTTATGATTCAATAATGTAGTACGTTGTACGCATTTAAAATACACTTTGGGCAACTCTCAACCCAGTTGACCTGTTTTTTTTCTCCACTAATAGAACCAAATAATATTAATGTATGAACCTGCAAAATGAAAAAAAGTGAAATGGCTAAAATGAATAGGACTAAGTTCTCATGTTTTGTTCTTGGTGTCATAGGCGGTCCTAAAGATGTTGAATGAGATTGGAACTGTTGACAATATCCCAGAGTTCATTGAAGGTGTGAAGAACAGGTCAGTTCTGTTTGTCTGATCTAGTTAGGGGTGAAAACGAGCCGAGCGGCTCGAGAAAAAGCTCGAAACGAGCCAAGCTTGAGCCTCGTTTATTTATCGAGCTCGAGCCTGACATGTGAAGCTCGTCAGGCTCGTCGAGCCTTAGTGTAATATTAGTTTTCATTAATATTTCATAACATTTACCCCCTTTCTAATGTTTAGTAAACGAGCCGAGCTAAGCTTATTTAAACTTTTTACGAGCCAACCCCCGAACCTAAAAATAAGCATCTTTAGTGAACAAGACCGAGCATGAGTTTCACTTATTGAGCTGGCGAGCCTAAACGAGTCAATTATTTATATTATCTTTATTTAATATATTAATTAATAGATTACAAACGAGCGGAGCTCGAGCTTGAGAAACTACCAACGAGCCGTGCTTGAGCTTTGAGCTTGAAAACAAAGCTCGAACCGAGCTGAGCTCGAGCTTGAGCCTAGTCGAGCTCGGGCTTGGCTCGTTTATAGTTTGCACCCCTAGATCTAGTTGCTAATGTGTGAGTTTAATGATGTTGGTTTTCCATGGTTGCAGTGGCGGACCCAGGAATTTTTCCATGGGGGTGCGGAACATTTTTTAAAATTTTAGACCCCTAGGTATATAAGTAAAAAAATCGGTTCGTATCGGTTCGGGTCGGGTCATGTAAAACAAACGAACATCAAACTAAATTTATATAATCAACAAAAACATGTCAAACCTTGTAACAAACATAATTAAAACGTCGACGCCCTACGGGTTTTAATTTTTTGAAATCTATCCAAAACATCATCTAAAACTAATTTCTTAAGCAATTCTTTGTCTATATAACATAAGTTCATCGCTCCATAACATAATGTTTCAATTTTAATTTTAATTTTCAACTATTCAAGCCCTAGAAATCATAACGTAAGTTGTAATCACCCTAAAAATATATAAACAACATAATCACCCTAAAAATCATCTAAACAACCATAAACAACGTCAAAACACACAAAATTTCAAACTTATTTAACAACTTTATTACCCTTTTTTCTCCTATAATATCAACCAAAATCATCAAAATAACAAAGAAACTTACCCGTGTTCGGATTCCGGTTAGATTTGGTGTCAAACGACGGTGGTATGGTGGCTGATTACGGTGGTCGTCGGTTGCTGGATTGTTGTCGCTGGGTAACAACTTTATTACCCTTTTTTCTCCTATAATTTCTAAAGGTTTTGGACTTTAATTATTTTATTATAGTTTGAGATATTGTTGGGTTTGGTTAATGGGCTAAGACTTAGTGGTTTAGCTAGTTAGGAAGTAAAAGTGGGTAAAGGTATGGGTATTTGGGTTTAGTTAGTTAGGTATTAAAAGTTATATAACTTGGGTAGTATTTTTTTTTTTAAAATAAGAGTTTACTAAAAAAAATTTAAAATATAAATTGATAACACTTTTTACCTAAGGGGCGCGGACGAAAAATTTCAAGGGTGCGGTCGAAAAATTCCAAGGGGTGCGACCGAAAAATTCCAAGGGGTGCGGACGGGATTTTCGACGAAACTTAGCACTAAATTTTTTTTTCCCCGGAGGTGCGCCCGCCCACCTTGGGCTATGCTTGGGTCCGCCCCTGCATGGTTGGTTAAAGAGTCCTGATCATGTACTGTTTGTGTCAGGAAGCGGAAAATGTCAGGTTTTGGGCACCGTGTGTACAAAAACTATGATCCCAGAGCAAAGGTTATTAAAAAGTTAGCAGAAGAGGTTTTCTCGATTGTAGGCAGGGACCCTCTTATTGAGGTATTTCAGCGTTTACATAAAAATTGTATTTTCTAATTCTTATTATTTAGAATATTAGTTGATTTACATGTTGACAACAGGTGGCTATTGCTTTGGAGCAAGCTGCACTATCGGATGAGTACTTTGTTAAACGAAGGCTGTACCCAAATGTTGATTTCTATTCTGGCCTGATTTATAGGTATATCTTTTATTAAATTTTTTTTTATAATTTTCATCCAATTCTGCTTGGGATTTTTTATAAGTTCTTCTATTGATGTGTTACTTTTTTGAAACAGGGCAATGGGTTTCCCAACTGAATTCTTTCCTGTTTTGTTTGCCATACCTCGAATGGCGGGCTATCTGTCACATTGGCGAGAGTCGCTTGATGATCCTGACACAAAGATTATGAGGCCCGCACAGGTTTGTTTTCTTAAAAATATTTTAGTTTTGATATACGTTTTTAACTTCTTCCAACATTGATTACATTTTGGTGGGATATAATTAGGTATACACGGGTGTATGGATGCGGCATTACATTCCTGCCCAAGAACATATGGCATCAACTGGCGTTGTGGTGGATAAACTAGGACAGGTGTCCGTCTCCAATGCCACAAAGAGGCGGTTATCTGGCTCTGCGGTTTGACCGGCCTATATTTGTGCGTTGACTTTCAGGAACGCTGAGAAAGGCCGAGTGTAATGGTTTACATGTTCTTATGATTAATCTATTTGATTATTGTGTAATGCTAGTAATAATATGTATGATCAAGTTCCTGTTGAACTGTTGTCTTGATATATCAGTCATGGTGACGGCTGCATATATGAATTTTAATACATGGTTTATGGATTAAAGAACCTTGTTGGAATATGTCTCCGAGCGTTAATATAGTGACCTCTGCATATATGAATTTTAATACATGGATGTTCATGCTGCCTTGCTGATCCTTTTCCTGTCCGGTTTTGATTACCAGTCCGTCCTATGTCGCCCCAAACCATACCATTTGTGTACTAGCACAAATGGTATGTTTAATCGTAGTTATACTTTAATCCTTTATATTTCGTTCACTGTGATTCCATGTATTCACCAGACGGTACGGCTAAACAAATACTGCAATGTATCTATGGTTTTTGAGTATACCCAAATGCTAGATTTTTCAAACACCTACAAAAGCGTCACTTCAGCTACTATGTGAATGTGTGTGAGAGAGAGACGTGACCTGAGAGTGGGGCGCTTTTGAAAAACCGGACTAGCTGTTTCAGATGAGTAGTAACAAACGGCTGAAACAATGGGGACGTCCCTTTTTTTTTGGGCAATGTCGGCTATCTGTTGCATTTCGGATGAATGTTGGGAGTTGATCTTAGGGATGGATTCAAGTCGGTCACAAAAGTTAAATGTAGAAACTGCGCCAAAATCCTTACAAATCCGTGGACGGATTTGGACGTCGCAAATAGCCATTTTTGTGGTAGCACGTGTAAGTATTAGCTAATAATGTTGATCCAATGTTTTAACACATAAGCTTTACCAATTCTTGAAAGGAGTCTCACTCTTCTTTTTGGGATTTAAACCATCCGTCAGTAAGAACAAAAACAATTTTATTCTTTTTGGGATTTAAGTATTTAACCTATCTGTAAATGTCGCTAACAAAACATGTTTGTCATTGAAATATTTTCTCATTGATTGACATAGATTGTGGAATTTTTGTAAAGCAATGGGAAAAAGCTGAAAGACTTTAATAACGTGAAAGAAGGGCCAACACAACAATTAAACCCACTTATACGTCGAAAGTATATTACAAAAATCGTGTCGTCGGATATCAATGACAAAAAAAAAAAATAACAAAGTAGTACAAAAAGAAGTTTGACAATTTGTCTAAAAGTGGTAAAGCAAGACTAAAAGAAGATGCATCCAACCTAAAAGTGGGAAAGCAAGACTAAAAGAAGATGCATCCAACAAACTGTAGGAACAATTATTAAAGCGTGTTGATGTTTGTGTAGGACAGCTTATACTAAAATCATGCTTGTTTTGTCAAAAACCAATGGCCATTCCATATAATTGAAAAATCCAATCACATAGCTGATGCATATATGTGTGTAAATGCGTCGAACTGATACACTTGAAATCACCTCATTTAACTCAAAAGAGCGCAGTTCGTTATTTGAGATTGAGCTAAGCTCGGACTCGTCACTCGTGTCTCATTCTTAACCGGTATTGTACTATTATATTTCCTACAAATAACGAGGTATCGTTATTATATATTTTGTTAATTATTTTTACTAAAATGTGAACCCACTTCCTACACCTCTTGGTTACGTTATTCTTTAGACCTACTCACCTGCAAGTCATGTTACCAAGGCTAATAATACATATACAAGGCAAGAGGAAAACAAACTCCAAACATGACACTTGTGACAATAGCTTGGATTCATGTCAATTCTAAAATTCACCTTGCCAAGTTTAGTATTAATATTCTATCACTTTCAGTTATACCAAAAATGATTAAGAAAGAAAACACATAAAAAACAATGAAACATTAAGAAGGTTCATAAAGTCATTTAGAAGAACTTCATGATAATTCACCTAGGACCAGACAGAACAGAAGCCAACAATGGTGTCATATCTTTCTTTTGCTCGACTGCTGTGTTTAGCAGTCTAAGATCAGTAAAGTTGTAATCCAAGTTTGGTTCTACATTCATTCGTCCTTCTAACACATTAACCACCGATGACATTGAAGGCCTTCTCGTATAATTAGTTTGCAAACACCACGCAGCCACTTTCATCATCTCCACAATTTCTGAACCGTGTGTCTGCATATCTTCACTGTACTTGTCGACAATATCAAGCAACGTCCCTTGTTCCCAACATTGTTGAAAGACGCCAAGTAAGTGCCAACTTTCTTCGGGCTGAGATCTATCAAAGTTCCTCCTCCCACACAAGATCTCTAAGAGAACGATTCCAAAGCTGTATACATCCACCTTTTCAGTTATAACTGAGCTTAACCATTCAGGAGCCATATATCCCGGGGTCCCTCTCATTCTTGTCATCACGTGGCTTTGATCTCTGTCGATAAGTTTAGACAACCCAAAATCAGATACTTTGGCATTAAAACCTTTGTCTAGAAGTATGTTTTGAGGTTTTATATCAAGGTGGATGATTTTTTGTGTACATTCTTCATGAAGATATGCTAATCCTTTGGCTATATCACGAATGATTTTCTTTCTGCATTCCCATCCTAGTACGCGCTCTCCATTTCCATAGTAGATCCACCTATCTAATGATCCGTTACTCATGTAATCATACACGAGAAACCGTTGTGATTTCCAAGCACAAAATCCTCTAAGTTTGACCAGATTCACATGGTCAATGCTTCCAATGGATTCAACCTCAGCTAAGAATGATTTGTTAACCTGCCCAAGACCATCAAGACATTTTACTGCAATCTTTGAGTCATCCTCAAGAGTCCCTTCGTAAACTGATCCAAATCCTCCTTGACCAAGCTTTTTACAAAAATTCTCTGTGGCGGTTTTTAGTTCTTCGTAGGTGAACCGAGTGGGCAGTCCTGGTACCGCATCTATATAATCTTCCTCCATTTGAGCGTCGGATCTTAGCTTGCGATTTAAGAAAGTAATAAAGCCTACAACCACAAGCAGAAACAAAGAACTTCCAATGATGGAAGTTATAATTACTGCAATTGGGTGACTTTTCTTTGGTTTTTGAGATCTCTGGACTTTTATGAAAGCTGTAACATTAACATTAACATATGGATCGACTGTCTTCATTGTAAATATCTCTGAAGGTAAAAAACAGGCTCCACTTGAAGCATTTAAATACTGAAAAAAAGCTGCTTTGCAGGAGCAATTGTTGAGACATGCTTGTTTGCACCTCTCCATACTCGCATTCTCCGTGTATGTAGTGGAATAGTCGTAGTGTTTTGTGGTGGAATAGAACAAATAGTCATAATAGGTGACGTTCTGAAGTGAAATAAAAACATGATCTTGGATGGCATTACATGTGAGAGGAGTAATTGCATAGCAACCCTGGCTGGGTTGCCGATCGTTCACTGCTCTGAAATAGTCTATCGTGCGAGGGCTTGAATCTGGACAGCTACACTCTTGCATATCCGAGCAAATGGCATTTCTCCCACAAGTCAAAGGATAAATACAATCTCCATTGGTAAGTAGATCAGCCACCCCAGACCATCCTTCTTTCCACTCAAACACTTTCAAATGCCCATCAGGCATGAATTTCATATATTGAGCCGATGATGCAAATGGTATTCGAATATAATTATCAGGATCACCTTGCTCAGCAGAAGAAAAGAAAAAAGACAAGCTCCCATTCAAAAACCTAACGTATTTTCTTTCTTTATTTGTATAGTTGACAAAGCCCGTTCTTTCATAATAGAGTTGAGGTGGGTTTGATCCCACATAAGCAAACAAACCTTCATCAGTTACTTGAAGAGAAAACATACCTTTTTGAGCCGTCAAATTGGTATCCGAAACACTAGGTATCAGTTGCTGTCCTTCAAACAGTCTTTGCCCGGGTAACAAACAGTCGGTTGGGTAATCAAAAGATTGCCAAACCACAGAGCCATTGACATCAAACAACACCAGGTTCCCATAATCAGTAAAATTCATTCCAACAACAGATTTCCCGCTCGTGTTGGTAGTCCAAACTGTGCTTCCATCAACATCTTGAAGAACCAAATCCCCAGTTTCCGTAAAATTCAGTATTGCACCAGAACTAACCGGATAGTCACGGTTTGCGGACCAAACGACTTGAGGGGGGCTTATATTCATAAAATAACCAAGCTCGGTAGTTGGAATAGTGATGACAGCAAAGAGGTAAGATGTGCAGGCTCCATTGCAGTAGAATCCACAGGCAAAACTGATTCCAAATCTTTCTTCTCTAAGGAGGATGGGTAGAATCTTTATGTCACCACTTAAATAATCAAACGGATCAGTGTTGGTCCATGTGGTGGAAAGATTTGCTGTAGGATAGTAGATTTGCGGCCTACGCTGGGCAGTGGTTGAGTAGGTATTGAATATGAGAAAGAATGCAAAACAATAACAGATGATCCATGGTGCCATCATAATATTAACCAACACACCAGATGATCAACCTATAATTAATGAAGATACACGCTTCATGATTTAAATATGAGATCTACTGTTATTGTAGTAAGTCATTATAGTTGACTCATTTGAGACGAAGTTTCCTTTCAACTTAATACAGAAAGCCGTGTCCAAGTTCACTATTTAGTTATTGACTGATTGTGTATGATATTTATCACTGAAGGCAACGGTTGCTTATTTGAATTATAACAGAGACGCGGTTGGAATTCAGAACGTATAGCACACCATTACAACCGAAAAAATAAATTTGTAAAATTAATTAAAATAATATATTAATTGGTTATGCTATTTGCATCGTAACTCGTCTCTGAACATCAAAATATTAACAAAAGATAAAACGATATAATAAATAACAAAGGTAAAAATAAGGTAAACGAAAAAGAAACGATAGAAACTTGGTCGATTTCGGCGCACTTGTTATAGCAAAAAAAGGTAAAAAATATGTTCAAAAGAGTATCGGCATGCTTGTTAAAAATATTAAACTAAAAAAACTTTGCCACACTTGTTATAGTAAAGAAAAAGAAAAATTAAAAAATATGTCTAAAACGGCATTAACGTGTTCGTTATAAAAACCTATTTAGGGGTAGAAAAATAATTTATTTAAAGTTAAAGAAAAAAAATACAACAGTTAAACAACAACAACCATACCCAGTAAATCCCACAAATAGCAAAGCTATTTATTGGGTCTGGGGAGGGTGGGATGTAGACAGACCTTGCCTCTATCCATAGGGATAGAGAGGGTGCTTCCAGAGAGACCCTCGGCTCGAAAACGAACAACATACCAACACACCAAGTCAAAGAATATACAAATAAAAAGTCACCCATACCAAGAAATTGATCAGAGTGACACAATATAATGTAAATCATGTATAATAGAATACAACATCATTTGGGCATAAACACAAGAAAGCAATCACTGGAAAAATCCTTTAAAGAATAAGAAAAACCTACGTCCCTAAAAAACACCTAAGACCGTACTGCAATATCCTCTAGAAGTCCTTAACCCTAATCCTACGCCTCCACGAAGTCCTATCTTGGATCATGTCTTTAGAAAGATGCAACTCTAGTAAATCATGCCTACTCTGCTCATCTCATGTCAGTTTGGGTATGCCTCTTCCTCTCCCCCCCTCCACAGTAAGAGTTTCCACTACTCTAACCGGTGCCGTCATTTCCCTCCGCTTCACATGCCCAAACCATCTCAATCTCCCCTCCTTAATCTTCTCTGATATACTAGCCACTCATAATCTTTCCCTAAAAACTTCATTTCTTATCCGATCTAACCTCGTGTGTCCACACATCCACCTCAGCATCCTCATCTTTGCTACCTCCATCTTGCGCGCTTGTGTCTTCTTGATAGCCCAACAGTCTGTTCCATATAGCATAGCGGTCCTAACTGCTAACCTGTAAAATATCCCCTTTAGTTTAGTTGGGAACCTCGTATCGCACAATACCCCACTAGCTGCCCTCCATCTACACCAGCCAACCTGTATGCGATGGGTTACATCACTATCTATGTCACCATATCTTTGTACAAATGACCCCGGATACTTAAATCTAGTTACATGCGGGACCAATTGACCCTCAATGGTGATTTGGGTGTCATCGTTATCCGCTACACCACTGAAATCACAGTGTAGATACTCAGTCTTAGAACGACTGATCCTTAGGCCCTTGCTCTCTAAAGCTATTCACCACTCCTCTACCCTCGCGTTCAGGCACTGTTTAGTCTTTGCAATCAACACAATATCGTCTGCAAAAAGCATGCACCACGGAACTGTCTCCTGAATCAACTTCGACAACTCATCCAAGACAACCGCAAAAAGAAAAGGGCTCAACGCAGACCCCTTGTGGAGTCCTACCTCCACGGGAAAGAAGTTTGTATCTTCTACAGGCGCGCGTACACTAGTTTTCGTTCGATCGTATGCATCCTTAGTTATGTCTATATACTTCCTCGGTAGCCCTTGACCCTCCAAACTATCCCAAATCAGTTGCCGTGGGACAGTGTCATATGCCTTTTCCAGGTCGATAAACACCCATATGTAAATCTCGCTTCTTCGCTCTATATTTTTCCATCAACCTCCTTAGAATATGTATCGCTTCTGTAGTTGACCTCCCTTTCATGAGTCCAAATTGGTTTATTGAAACCTGAGTTTCTCTTCTAATTCTAGTTTCAATTACCTTCTCCCAGAGCTACAATAGTTAAACTAATGGGTTGCAAATGAAAAAGTTTACACTAAATGACGAAATAGAATAAAAGACAAAAAAATTGATAAACCTGTAAAACATGCATCAGATCTAGTAAAATAATAATAATAATAATAATAATAATATAATGAAAAACAACTGTAGTGTAGAAGTTGTCTTCTTTTATATTATATATAATATCCGGTTGTTAAAGGATAATAAAATAACCGAATTCAGAATTTTATTTTTCATATACTTGGTTTAATTAATTAGTTTTAAGGGTTTTGATGGACTTGGAAATGTACAAAAAATGCTTGTTTTGTTCTAAGCCCTTATTTTTCAATTTTAACTAACTAGGATCTATAACCTACGCTTTGCATTGGGACCGTTAAGCCAAACAAAAAGTTAACGTAAAAATGATGAATCACGTACGTTACGGCGTAATAACTCGCAAACATTAGACTGAAAAAGTAAAACATAGAAAAGAACAACTAAGTTGGTTTAGGACCCACGAGTTCCGTGGCAGCTGTTAAATCGTAAAAAATAGACATAAAAACGTGCACACATTGTCGCGTGTTAATTCGCAAAATCTAGAACGAATCATAAAACGACAAATTTGTAAAAGATGTAAAGTAGAGGACACCAAAGTTGAAAGTGAAAAAATGTTAGGGTTAAAAAATAGAAAATGTTTGTAACAAATATGTAAAAGATGAAAACTATAGGGTTAAAAGTGTAAAAGATAAAAATTATGGGGGTTACGTAAAAGATGAAAATGGTTCAAAGTTTAAAAGATAAAAAGTGAATGGATTAAAAAAAAGAATAGTATTTTTGTGAGGGAAGAAGATTTTATAAATTAATATAGGGTAAATTATAAGTTAATAGTACCTAAGTTAGAAATGGAAATGGGAATGCAAACTTTATTTAATTTCATTTTTATAGAATGACAAGCACAAATGAAAAGCATTATCTTGAACACCTACAAATATTTATGCATGAACTCATTGAATCCGACCAACGCCTCACCAAAGTGATCATGAAGCTAACAATGAAAATTGTGAATAGTACACGCAAGCCAAGTTGAGGGTGGCAAGTTGACACACTTCATGAACGTTTTGTGTGTACAAAACGAATCGAATAACCCAATCTCTTCTTTCCACATGAAATGTTTAAGGCATAAATTAGACAAGAATTAGATTAGAGTATTTGTATTTTAAAGGGGTATGGTCCCAAATCTTGCACCAGGCTTGGCCGTGAGTGACCATCACCCGGTTCATTGCCTCTACCGATAAGGACTCACATGCGTTAGTGCGGGCACGATCGAACCCGATTTGCTTTCCCACTCGAGGAAAGATGAAAAGACTCACCTTGTGTATGAAAATGGATGTTTCCGTCAACATACAAGGCATGCGGTAATCAGTGCAGTCACCGCACATAGCAATGCGGTCCAAACCGTGTCCTATTGTCGAAACAAATGGAACTGACACTTTGACTTCAGTGACAAAACCAGCCAGTGACCTGCACGGGCACTGACAGCAGCGCTCAGCTGACCGCCTAATGCGCAGCTGCCCAGCCAACATGCATAAAAGCTGGTAGACTGACTGACAACACCAGAAGGACGTGACAATTCCTTAGGGTGCGCCAAACGCTCCCGTGACCTGCGCCCCTGACACACCTACAAAAGGCTACTCATTGTTAGTGAGGTCCTAGTCCCATATAAAGGACCTTTGGGCCCTTCTCCTTCACTCTTTGCCTATAAATACCTATCCCGAACCAGGTTTGAAGTAACGCTAATCTGCTCTCTCACAAATACTACTCAAATATTTATCTTGCTCCCAAGCAAATACTTATCCTCACGCCGGAGAGTGGTAACAAAGAGCCACCCCCACCCCATCCTCCTTGTTACGAGTCACGGTGTTTTTCATTGTGCAGGAGACGGATTACAGGACGACCCGACCATCGATCGAGGAAAGAAAGGATTAACCCTACTTGACGAACCTCGACCCGTGGTGATCAACGCCCTGGTTAACCACTGCTTCATTATTGGCACCCACCACTATTTTTATTATCACACTTCTCTCTTCTTTTCAACGATCATGTTCGATCACCAGAATCCTACCATGGGGAACCCTTCATCCTACAAAGTGCAGGACAGACAGGGAATACTCCCCCGAGCCAACCAACAGGCCATATTGGCACATCCGCACACACGGGTAATCTCTCGGCGAATACTCCCTCGAGCCAACCAACAGGACAGACAGTGAATACTTACAACAGTAGGCTCTCTAAAGTTTGTCATCAAAGCTACATAATTGTCATCTCTACAAATTAGCATTATGTATTGAAACTAGTTGATGCCCCGCCCGCGTTGCGGGGCGATAGCCGAATAATGAGCGAGTGTTAGTTAGCTCATTGACACGAAAAACAATTAAATCGAGTCAACCAATTAAAAAAAAAACACTTTTATAGTTTTGATAAAAAAACTAAAACAATGGCAATATTGTAATTTTTAACTGAGAGAAAGTTGTATTTTTTGACCGGGGTAAAATCGTAATTTGCCAAAAGCTAAAGTAATGGCAGTACTGTAAATTTGAACCAGGGGCAAGCAAATTTCTAAATTTTCACAGGGGCAAATTTCTAAATTTTCACAGGGGCAAATTCGTAATTTTGAACTTGGGTAACAACGTAAAATAAATTTGAACTAAGGGCACAAGCGTAATTTTAAGCCGGAGGCAAAAGCACAATTTTATTTTGAACATAGGGCAAAATCGTAATTTTGAGTTGGGGGCAAAAACATAACTTTATTTTGAACTGGGGAAAAAACGTAATTTTGAAATGAGGGCGAAATCACAAATTTTTAAACGGGGAAAATCACATTTTTGAACAAAGGGCAATTCGTAATTTTTAGCTGTGGGCAAAAACAAAATTCTATTTTGAACTGGGGGCGAAAAGGTAATTCTGAGCTGAGGGCAAAACCACAATTTTATTTTGAATGGAGGGAAAAATCGTAATTTTGAACTGTGGACAAAAACGTAATTTTATTTTGAGCTGGGGACAAAACCGTAATTTTAAAGAGGGACAAAAACATGATTTTAGAATGTATATAAAATAATAAACTGGTTGGTCCAATGGGAGAGTGCCAGGCAAAGTCGTAATTTTGGATTGAGGGCAAGAGCGTAATTTTGAGATGGGGACAAAAAGCGTAATTTTATTTTGAGCTGGGGGACTAAAACGTAATTTTAAAATGGATATAAAATAATAAACGTGTTGGTCCAATGGGGGAGTGCCAGGCAGCTGCCTGGCACTATTCCCCTAACTTGGTAAATGTATATATAAAAAAACAAAATTTTATTTTGAACTGTGGGCGAAAAGGTAATTCTGAGCTGAGGACAAAACCACAATTTTATTTTGAATGGAGGGAAAAATCGTAATTTTGTGCTGTGGACAAAAGCGTAATTTTATTTTGAGCTGGGGACAAAACCATAATTTTAAAGAGGGACAAAAACGTGATTTTAGAATGAGTATAAAATAATAAACTGGTTGGTTCAATGGGAGAGTGCCAGGAAAAGTCGTAATTTTGAATTGAGGGCAAGAGCGTAATTTTGAGATGGGAACAAAATGCGTAATTTTATTTTGAGCTGGGGGCTAAAACGTAATTTTAAAATGGATATAAAACAATAAACGTGTTGGTCCAATGGGGGAGTGCCAGGCAGCTGCCTGGCACTATTCCCCTAACTTGGTAAATGTATATATAGGAAATGCTAAATCTGACTTATTGACACAGAGCCAAGATCTGTACAAGTCTAAACTAGTACGAGACAAGCAAATAGTGCGCATACTTGGCAAGGTTTGAATATTAAACATCCGCATCCCTTTATATTTCTTACATTTTTCTTTATTACAAGGTAGAGGTGGCGAGATAGGCTGGTTGGATAAAGGGTTGACACGTGTGTTTTTTAGTACAGATTAAAACTTGCTGGCCCTACTTGGGTTGACCCTTAAAACTCTTTTTGTCTGTTTATTGTAAACAATAAATGCTTCGACTATTATTAAAAAATAATATTATCACAATAATGAAATAGATCTTAATTATAAATAAATAAAAACTCAAAATTACGTCTTTGACCTCTGTTACAAGGTATCGGGGAGTTGACGTTTTTAACTGTTGAGCACTTTGTTTATATCTTTTTATCTTTAAACGATTGAGTTTATTGGCTATTGATTAATGATTAATGGTCAGGCACCAACGATCGCAGCAGCAGCTTATCTAAGGATGGCAGGGAGGCCACCAGTTCTTCCTTCCAGCAACCTTTCTTACTCTGAGAATTTTCTATACATGCTAGATTCAATGTATGTTGCTATTTTGTGTTATTAATGATCGTTTTTTTTGTTTTGCAACTGCTATGTCTCAAAATTTCTGTCACTTGTATAAATTACTTTTGAGCTAAGGGTTTCATTTAATAATACTTGCAGGGGTGACAAATCTTATAAACCCAATCCCAGACTTGCTCTCGAGTACTCGATATCCTCTTTATTTTACACGCGGAACATGAGATGAACTGCTCCACAGCAGCAGCAAGACATCTTTCATCAAGGTAACCACTTATATTTTTTTATTTTACTGTTGCAACCTTATGTTATAGCAACTTATAAGCAGTGATGTATGTGCAGTGGGGTTGATGTATACACTGCTCTTGCTGGAGCCGTTGGAGCACTATATGGGCCTCTTCATGGTGGAGCCAATGAGGTATGCTGATATTGAGTACAACTGGCAATTTTCTTTTAGGTTGACCTCATAGTTATTAAAGGCACTAGGCGCACTCAAGGCTCATAGGCCTCGCCTGGGGCCTAGGCGCAAAACGCAAAAAAAGCGAGGGCCTGAGAAAAATAAAGCGCATAATGAAAAAGTTTAAAACATATATTATGTATTAGAAAAAGAATACCATTCTTTAAATAAAATAAACAAAGTCTATTATGTAACACTTTATATCATCTAATTAGTACCAAAATATTAGTGCATTAGTGTAGAAAAGTAGTTTTCCTTGATTAAAAGTAGAAATTTGGCTAGAATCTTGTCGGAATTTAGCCGGAAACTCTCCAGAATCTAGGAATCTTGCCGGAATGTGCGCCTGAACCATAACCTGGAGAGTTAAAGCGCAATTTCCTCGACTTAAAGCACAACTGCCTCGCCTTGCCTGAAAAATGGGCCTAGGCGCAAGAGGCGATGGCTTTTAACAACTATGGTTGACCTGTAAACACTATCTTGTCCCCACTTTTATTAGATACTTTTACCAATATTTAATATGTTACATAAATTAAATTATCACAATAGTAAACTAAATTTATGATTCAATAATGTAGCAGGTTGTAGGCATTTAAAATACACTTTGGGCAACTCTCAACCCAGTTGGCCTGTTTTTTTTTTCTCCACTAATAGAACCAAATAATATTGATGTATGAACCTGTAAAATGAAAAAAGTGAAATGGCTAAAATGAATAGGACTAAGTTCTCATGTTTTGTTCTTGGTGTCATAGGCGGTCCTAAAGATGTTGAATGAGATTGGAACTGTTGACAATATCCCAGAGTTCATTGAAGGTGTGAAGAACAGGTCAGTTCTGTTTGTCTGATCTAGTTAGGGGTGAAAACGAGCCGAGCGGCTCGAGAAAAAGCTCGAAACAAGCCGAGCTTGAGCCTCGCTTATTTATCGAGCTCGAGCCTGACATGTGAAGCTCGTCAGGCTCGTCGAGCCTTATCGAGCCTTAGTGTAATATTAGTTTTCATTAATATTTCATAACATTTCCCCCCCCCCCTTTCTAATGTTTAGTAAACGAGCCGAGCTGAGCTTATTTAAACTTTTTACGAGCCGACCCCCCGAACCTAAAAATAAGCATGTTTAGTGAACAAGCCCGAGCATGAGTTTCACTTATCGAGCTCGCGAGCCTTAACGAGTCTATTATTTATATTTTATTAATAGATAATAAACAAGCCGAGCTTGAGAAACTACCAACGAGCCGAGCTCGAGCTCGAGCTTGAGTCTGGTCGAGCTCGGGCTCGGCTCGTTTGTAGTTTGCAGCACCCCTAGATCTAGTTGCTGATGTGTGAATTTAATGATGTTGGTTTTGTAGGACCGAGTTTCGTGACCGAAACCGTGATTTGTGTGAGATCGGTTCAAGACGGGAGAGATTAGAGATGATAAACAAACAACTTTGTATTAATCCGGTAGTAAAACATTACAAATCGGCCCGATTACATGATAACCGAACTAATACCAAAGGAGTATACATTCCGGGAGAGACCAAGTGGTGATCTCTCCCTGGTGAGGTCTCAAACCTCCTAAAATCTCCTCAGTGTTGCAAATGGCAAGGGTTTTCTATTTATAGTCACACCCCTTGTCTTGCAAACACACACGGTCAACCGAATAACCCTCTCGTTTGACCACTTCAAACGAGCGGGTCAATACACGTTCGTTTGACCGTTTCACTAACTATTACAAATTCAGCGTAAAATAATAACTAATCTATTCGACAAGCATCGGACACAAAATCTGCATCAACAAATTCCCCCTTGTCCGTTGCTGTCGAATGCCGAAAATGCAACTGCAATCAATCTTCAGTCAAGTATTCATCTTCTCTGTGTTAACAAATTCCCCCTTGACCGATGATCCAGGTAAGTAGTATCTTGACGCTTCTTGTATAATAGTTCCCCCTCAAAGTATGCGTATCCGTGTTGGGTGTTGTGCAATTTCCTCAAAAGGCTCAATTGACCGATCTTCCGCTGATCTTCCAATACTCCAACCGGCATTTGATAAGGGTTCCATTCTTTAAAAAACTGCATCAAGTCTTGATCTTCAAGCATACTACATAGGTAGAGGTTTCTGGTGAACTGTCTTCTGTAAACCGTCTTTGTGGAATCGACCAAGTAATGCACTTTAATCTTCAGCATCAACACTCAGGAAAGTCAGCTAGACCAAGTGTATCCCTTGCAAGCTCAACCAGCATGCTTAGTTGAACTACATCCAGATCTCATTGTCTCGCCTTTGTGAAGTTGACCACGTAATGCACTACGGATCTTCAGCATCAGTACTCAGGAAGTCAGCTAGACCAAGTACATCGTTTGCAAACTCAACGAATTGAGTTACCCCCAGATCCCTGTAAAATCTCAAAGAAACATCAAACCCAAAACCGAATCCTGCAGGTCTTCAGTCTTGAACTATCAGCTTTCATAAAGATTCCCCAGGTCTTCAGTGAACAGCGCTTTTGTAACTACTGTAGACTTTAGAAACCTGTATTTTTCCGTGCAAAACCCTTCACGCTGGCTGGAGAATTAATTAAAATCCTCAAGTATGTGTATGTGCAAAACATTCCACGCCGAACCGTTTGTATCACCAGAAAATCACAAACTCTACCACATGTGATTGCGTTTAGAAATTTACCGAAGAAATTCAACATTTGAAAATTTTTTATCCCCCCATTTCTTTGGTAAAATCTCTAAACCTTAACAGATTCTCTCCACTTCAAAGAAACTGTCGTCAAATGTTCACCAATTCCCTCCACTAAGCGGAACTGTCGTCAATCTTCATTGAATGTTCTCGGTTCCGAAAAATCACGAAAACGACTTTCTTCTTTGCATATTCTAGTTGAATAAGAACGTCCCCTGGTACCCCGTAGGATCCGACTTGTATCCCTCCAAAGACTTTGTGAACTCGTTAGGACCGGTATTGACATTCTAGGTTCATTCATTCGTTACCAAATGCGAGAATATGACAATAAACAAAAAGATTTCTTCGTTGCATATTCTAGTTGATAAAGAAATTTCGCCTAGTACCCCGTAGGATCCGACTTGTATCCCTCCAAAGACTTTGTGAACTCGTTAGGACCGGTATTGACGTTCCAGGTTCATACGTTCGTTTTCAAATGCGAGAATATGACAATAAACAAAATGCTTTCGAACATTTACGAATAACCGATAACAATCATAAATATTGACGTGCGGAAGTGAACATATCGTTATTGGTTTTGGCCCATAGTAGTCAAGTCACCAAAATTTGACGTTTGCATCGGTAACCGTGACTACCCCACAATTTTTCAACCATCAAGTTTTCATCATCTCTTGTTTTCATCATGCCGCATCATCCCGCGCGCTCCCAAATTCGTACGAATTTGATGTTGAGATTTGGAAGCCCGGTTCAAATAATCTTCGCGAACACCCGACCCCATTCCCACTAGTAATTTGTTTACTCAAACAAATAAACTAATGAAAGTATCCGAAGATCCATTAGAAATCCAATACTAAAAACACTTCACTTTTAGCTGCAATCATGTGGGCCGAAAATAAAATTGTGAATTCAAAATTTAGAAAAGTCACGTGAGCCCATAATATGTTCTTGATCCAACTTTGGCCCTTTTGATCGACCCAACACTACCAACACAAACAGAAAAATTAAACAATGGTAGTGGGCCTTTTTGATTGGTCTTATAATTCCAAAACAAGCTTTTATCTTGCACAAGTGGGCCCAAGCAGAAACATATCTGCCAAACAAACACCTCTCTCTACGTTACATACATCACCCACTGCCCCATTTCACTTTGGCAAACCTAATTTCAAGTCTCTCAATTTCCCAAAACCCCTTTCTTCTCCTCTTCGATACCAACCATCAAACAATCAAAAATCCCCAAATTCTCCTCCTTCATCGATTACCCAGCAACACCAAATCAAAACTTTCACACTAATCCACTTAAACAACATCAATACCAACAAACTCAAAGACCAGCCGAGAAGAACAATCAATAATCAATACCAGCAAACTCTTCTTCTTCGATGCAACATACATCAGCAGCCGCCACCATCATCTGTCTTTCTTCTCCTTCTGTGTCTGCGATAAACAAAGAAGAAATCACGTCTTCTTCTTCGATTAGCAGCAGCAGTCATCTTTTTCTCTTGTGTTCACTCTTTCTGCGATACAAATCAACAAAGAAACCCCCTTCTTCTTCGATGAACAATCAACAGCAGCTGAAAGACTTGTGGAGCCGACGAAACAGAAATGATGTATGCTGGACGACGATCTGGGTCCTTCGAAACAGAAGATATATGCTGGACGATTGATGCTCGAAAGATGAATTGGTCAACGAAGGATTTGACCTTCGAAAGATGGATCAGGTCGAAAGATATCCTTCGAGGATCATCTTTCGAAGTTGTTGAGGGTTCCCACAAATATCTGGTATCTTTCGATCCAGATCTGGATCCTTCGACCCAAAGTCTCATCTTTCGAGCACCTTTTTCATCTTTCGGGAGTGGGTATGAAGAAACCCTAGTTTCTTTAAGCAGCCGCCACCCATCTTCAAGAACAAAGTGTACTGTTCTTTTGCAGATTTGACGAAAACATTGTATATATGATTTTTGATGATGATAACTTGAATATTTAGGTGAAAAACATAAAACCCAACACTCGTTTCAGCACAGATCTGAATATTCGGGTCCAGATCTGAGTTTTTCTCATTTTCACCCAACTTTTCTTCTTGAACAAAAATCACAAAAATCACAGATCTAGAGCACATGTGACTTAGTAAACGGTTAGATTTACTAAATCGGGCACCATGGCTCTGATACCAATTGTAGGACCGAGTTTCGTGACCGAAACCGTGATTCGTGTGAGATCGGTTCAAGACGGGAGAGATTAGAGATGATAAACAAACAACTTTGTATTAATCCGGTAGTAAAACATTACAAATCGGCCCGATTACATGATAACCGAACTAATACCAAAGGAGTATACATTCCGGGAGAGACCAAGTGGTGATCTCTCCCTGGTGAGGTCTCAAACCTCCTAAAATCTCCTCAGTGTTGCAAATGGCAAGGGTTTTCTATTTATAGTCACACCCCTTGTCTTGCAAACACACACGGTCAACCGAATAACCCTCTCGTTTGACCACTTCAAACGAGCAGGTCAATACACGTTCGTTTGACCGTTTCACTAACTATTACAAATTCAGCGTAAAATAATAACTAATCTATTCGACAAGCATCGGACACAAAATCTGCATCAACAGGTTTTCCATGGCTGGTTAAAGAGTCCTGATCATGTACTGTTTTGGGCACCGTGTGTACAAAAACTATGATCCCAGAGCAAATGTTATTAAAAAGTTAGCAGAAGAGGTTTTCTCGATCGTAGGCAGGGACCCTCTTATTGAGGTATTTCAGCGTTTATATAAAAGTTGTATTTTCTAATTCTTATTATTTAGAATATTATTTGATTTACATGCCGACAACAGGTGGCTATAGCTTTGGAGCAAGCTGCACTATCGGATGAGTACTTTGTTAAAGGAAGGCTGTACCCGAATGTTGATTTCTATTCTGGCCTGATTTATAGGTATATCTTTTATTAAAAAAAAAATTATAATTTTCATCCAATTCTGCTTGCGATTTTTTTAAAAGTTATTCTATTGATTCCATGTATTCACCAGATGGTAGGGCTAAACAAATACTGGAATATATCTATGGTTTTTGAGTATACCCAAATGCTAGATTTTTCAAACACCTACAAAAGAGTCACTTCAGCTACTATATGAATGTGTGTGTGAGAGAGACGTGACCTGAGAGTGGGGCGCTTTTGAATAACCGGACTAGCTGTTCCAGATGAGTAACAAACGGCTGAAACAACGGGGATGGATTCAAGTCGGTCACAAAAGTTAAATGTAGGGTATCTGTTACATTTCGGATGAATGTTGGTTATCTATTACATTTCGGATGAATGTTGGAAGTTGATCTTAGGGATGGATTCAAGTCGGTCACAAAAGTTAAATGTAGAAACTGCGGTCACAAAAGTTAAATGTAGAAACTGCGCCAAAATCCTTACAAATCCGTGGACGGATTTGGACGTAGCAAATAGCCATTTTTGTGGTAGCGCGTGTAAGTATTAGCTAATAATGTTGGGGGGGGGGGGGATAGTGCACGGTCCTCCCAACCGCCGGAGTGATCTCACTCCGGGAGCCGCTACCCGACCAAGCTAGCTCCGCGGTGACTTCCCCATGCCGAGTTCTTACCCTGGGCGACATATGCCACTCCCAAGACTCAAACCCGGTACCTCTGGGAAGAGGTGGGTGTCGGTGGCCAACTCTTTTTAGGATATAAGTATTTAACCTATCCGTAAATGTCGCTAACGAAACATGTTTGTCATTGAAATATTTTCTCAATGATTACATAGATTGTGGAATTTTTGTAAAGCAATGGGAAAAAACTGAAAGACTTTAATAACGTGAAAGAAGGGCCAACGCAACAATTAAACCAGTTATACGTCGAAAGTCATCATCATCATACTCAGTATATCCCACCAATAGCAAAAGCTAAGGTAGGGTCTGAGGAGGGTGAGATGTAGACAGCCTTACCTCTACCCCGTAGGAATAGAGAGGCTGCTTCCAATGAGACCCCCGGCTCGGTTGTGGTTTTGCATCAAGCCTTTGACATAAGGCACATAACACTCAGCAATTGAGACAAACGCCAATTGGTGCATGTACCCCCTTGTCTTTCGGCTATCAACGCCACCACATGATGCATGATTAACCATCCCCTCTTTTGAGTTAAAATTAGTTATACGTCGAAAGTATATTACAAAAATCTTGCTGTCGGATATCAATGACAAAAGAAACAAAGTAGTACAAAAAGAAGTTTGACAATTTGTCTAAAAGTGGTAAAGCAAGACTAAAAGAAGAAGATGCATCCAACAAACTGTAGGAACAATTATTAAAGCGTGTTGATGTTTGTGTAGACAGCTTATACTATAATCATGCTTGTTTAGTTGTTTTGTCAAAAACCAATGCCCATTCCATATAATTGAAAATTCCAAACACATAATTGATGCATACATGTGTGTAAATGCGTCGAACTGATACACTTGAAATCGCCTCATTTAACTCAAAAGAGCGCAGTTCGTTATTTGAGATTGAGCTAAGCTCGGACTCGTCACTCATGTCTCATTCATAACCTGTATTGTACTATTATATTTCGTACAAATAACGAGGTATCGTTATTATATATTTTGTTAATTACTTTTACTAAAAGGTGAACCCACTTCCTACACCTCTTGGTTATGTTATTCTTTAGACCTACTCACCTGCAAGTCAAGTTTACAAAGGCTTATAATACATATAGAAGGCTAGAAGAAAAATAAAAACCCCAAACATGACACTATTTTAAATGCTACTTTCAGTAGCGGTTGTGACAATAGCTTGGATAAACCTCAATTCTATAATTCACCCTGCCAAGTTTAGTATTAATATTCCATCACTTATATTTATTATTCTATTGAACAAAATAGGCAAATATGTAACATTGTCGCTTTAGAGCCAACTAGCGATTACTCATACCAAAATGATTCAGAAAGAAAACACACACACACACACACAAAAAAAAAAAAAAAGAAACATTACAAAGGTGCATAAAGTCATCCAGAAGAACTTCGTGGCTATTCACCTAGGACCAGATAGAACAGAATCCAACAATGGTGTCATATCTTTCTTATGTTCGACTGCTGTGTTTTGCAGTCTAGGATTGTTGGTGCACTTGTGTCTGTACTTTGTCTGTATTTTGTCATGATACCAAACGATGTCTTCGTTAGTCCTGTAAGTTTGACCAAGTCAACCATCCTCCGGTTTGACTTGGCCAAACAGTTAGAACATTGGTTGTAATATGTTTGAGTCCAAGGATGTATCATCGAAGGATTGTTTATATCCTTCGATGAGCTCGAAAGATAACCTTCGATGGATGTTGATGGACTTCGAAGGATATCATCCTTTGAAGTATTTGTGATCCTTCGATAGGTTTCTGGTCGATAGATGATCCTTCGATCAGTCTATCTGATCCTTCGACCAGACCTGCTGTTACGGGTATAAATACCCATGTAGTGTGTTCACTTCAGGTGGAGACTTCAGAAATTAGACACTGAGAGAGTTTAGACACTCAGAGAAGTGAGAGCATTCTGTTCAGAACACACACACACACGAGAGTTAGAGAGAGTTTGCAAAATACATTTGTAAACCTTGTGCTGTAACCGAACCTTTCATACGCATTAATACAAGTGGTGTTAATCGGTGAAGATTGTGTGTTGTGTTTGTGCTTGTTCTATCTCGGTTTGCATGCTAGCTTGGATTCCGCACTCGCTAGTGTGTTAGACATAACAAGGAATAGGTTATACCTCAACCTCTTATACCTCAACCTCCGAGGGACCTACAAGTGGTATCAGAGCCGTGGCTCTTTTCCTTGTTAAAAACCGGGTTTTATACAAGCTTTGGAGTGTTTTGGACAAAAACTCTCTTGGTTTTGCAACCGTTTTCTGTGTTTTTCTCGCATTTTCAGACGTTAAAACGTGTTCTAAACTTATCGGGTGTGTTACAAGAAGGGTTGGTTAACTTAAAAACTTGTTTTTAAGAATTTTGGTCTTCTCCGGCCAATTTTTCGAAGCATACATCTATCGATCTGCAGTTCTTTTTCGAAAGATAAGGATCCTTCGTTTGGAGAATCTTTCGAAATCATTGTTCGAAACTCAACAGTGATCTTTCGAACACTGTTGATCCTTCGAACAAGTCTTGATCCTTCGATCTCAGTCTGTTTATGTTTAACAAGTTTGTGATTTTCAAGTATTTTTTTTCTTGATCAAAAATGAATCCGGCCTGGGGTACTCCGTCAAATACAGAAAACAAGTATAGAAGCATGGATTTATTTACAGAAATGTATTTTGGAACTCCGTCTCCGGATACAGCTTCCTCAAGACCAACGGAGTTTGTCACAAGCACTAGCTTGTATGGCACTCCTCATCCAACAACAGACATGTACGGAAATCCGCTTCAACCAGTTCCTCAACCGGTGCCTCAACAGCAAACCCAAAGGCCTCCTGTGACAACTGATCTACATGGCAATCCCATTCAAGTTCCTGTTAAGCCAGCTCAGCATGGGAACCAGAACCCTTTCAGAAATGAAGGAGACCAGCAGAATCAGAACAGGAACAATGAGCGTACGTTGATACCTGTCAACAACCAAAGCCAAGCAGGACCATCAAATGCTAACCAGGCACTTGTGGTTCAAATAGACGAAGGTGGTGATTGGTCAATCCATTTGAGTAGTGATACTTCAAATGGAACAGCTTGTTTTGCTGAGGTTGTCAAGGATCTTAAGCACGCCAGTGGTGGAGAATCTTCCACCAATGGTGATGAGTCTTCTGAAGACGAAGACAGTTCTGGTTACAGTGGAAGCTCAGATGAAGAATCCTCAACTTCAGGCAATGATCATTTGGATGACACGTCAAGTGTGCCAGTTGAAGCAGAGGTTGATGAGGTATTGGGAGACACTGCAGCAGAAAATCATAGGAGATCTATATTGGTGGATCAAGCTGCTTATTCTTCTTCTTCTCTCCATTCAGCCTTTATGGCTAATGTCGACAGTTCATCAAGTCAGGTATGTGTCGATGAACCCACTGCTGTTATTTGTGATAATTGTGCTAGATTAAACGTTAAATGTTCTGATTTAGAAGCAAACATGTCTGAGTTGCAAGGCAAACATGATGCTTTACAAGCTAGTTTGTTTGACTTGCAAAACAAACATGTTGATTTAGATGCTAAGTGGTGTGAGTTGCAAGGCAAACACGAGGCTTTGCAAGACAAGTATGATGTGACATTCATTCACAACCAGAAGTTGACCGTGGATCTTTCTAAATGCACTGAAGCCAACATGTTTTATGAAAACCATGAAAAGGACTTTAAGTCGATGATTGAAACATTAAAGAAAGATAAAACCGAACTGACAAAAATGGTTTCAAGAAAACAAACGGAAATAAACCTTTACATCAGTAGGCTTGAGATAATGCAAAAAGAAATGGCTTGTGTCAAAACTGAAAGTGAGGCGATCCGACTCAAGTTAGACAGCTATTTAAGCTCTAGCTATGTGTTGGACCACATCATTGATGTTCAGAAAGAGAAACGGGATGTCACATGCATTGGTTACAAGAAATGTCCACCACCCGTGAGAAACAATTATGATGCCATGCCTGATGAGGAGTATAGAACTCACTTTGAACCATCTGTTCCTCTAGACGTTAAGGAATTTGCAGCAGGACTCGGATACAAGAAGGAAGTATCATCAGAATCGGATGTGTCAGCAGATACATGTGTGTCTTCTGCTGAACCGAGTCAGAATCCTCCAGTTGTGATTGAGGATACTGATTCTTCTGATGATGAATCTGATGATACTGATTCGGAAAAGTCTGATGCGGTGATCAAAGAAGAGGACATACCTCTTGAGAATCACATTCTTTGTGATCCACCTGCAAAATCATTTGTGACTGCTACAACCAAGTCTGTTGAATCCTCATCTGGAAGCTGTGAAAGCGTGAACTTTCTTTACACGTTGATTGGATCTGATAAAATATATTCAGACAAGGATTTCCCTATCAAAAATGTCAATCAATCTTTGATTGATAAAGTTTTCGAAGATTCTACCAGTAAGTTTTTGGGAAAGTCGAGCCCAGGAGTTGTAGTAACTCAGTGTGCTCCTATCCCAAAATCCGAAGTTAGAAAGAAATATGGGAATCAAAAATTGCAAAAACAAAACAATCAACGAAAGCAAAATCACGCTGCCCAAGGAAATGGAAAAGGTCAAAAGAAACAGACCAAGAAAAAGGACAAGAAGATAAACTTTGTGAAGTCAAAGGGAACGGACAAAATCGAAACTTTTGAAAATAAATCTAACTTGGATTTTGTTAAACAAGCAACAGTGTTGAAAAGAAATGAACCAAACTGTTCGAAACCTAGTACCTCGAGATCACAAAGTTCATCATCATCGGCAAGACGATCACATGATGCTTCGGGGTTTGTTGAACGAAGATCATGTTTTGAATGTGGTACAATTGGACACATAATTCGAAACTGTCCGTATCTTCATAAGTTGAAAGCAAAAGTTGATGCCCCCCATGGTAACAATTACCATAAAAGATTTGTTTCACCAAAACAAGACCCTCGTCTTGTTAAACAACAAGAAGTGAAACAGAGAAAGAAACAACGGAAAAATGTTGAAAAGGTTTTAAAACCGGAGGTTGTCCAAACAAAATCTGTTGAATCAAATGTTAAACATGAAAACCAAAAACAGATTTGGAAACCAAAATTGGAAATTGTTTCAGGCGGAGCTACATCAATTACGAATTATCGGGAAATGGATGTCACAATCCTCGATGATGACGGACGACCCAAGTCTGTGAAGGCTTGGGTCCCCCTCTCCAACTAATCTCTGAATGAGTGTGCAGGATGTTCCAGGAGGAACTATTGATAGTCTTAGGATTGTTGATAGTGGAGCGTCCATGCACAAGATCGGCGACATAAGGCTCCGAAACATTGTTGTATCCAAGGAGAATATTGTTGCCATTGATGGAGAGAAAAGAAAAGGGGAATGTAGACAAAAATGTCTGATGCAAGAATGATGATGAAAGAATTTGAAAAATTCGACCAGTTGAAATATGTGCCAAAATTTGGTTGTTATGGTTTTTGATCGGGTCAACAGGAAAGATTCCAACAAAATGTACGCACAAGCAGCACGTTTGAAGTTCAAAATCAACAAGATGAACGTGCAGTGTACATTTCTTGGCGGTGTGATCGAAGAAAATGTGTTTGTTGAACAAACTAACCGGGTGTGCGGATGCCTTGGCGTGGATTGAACAACCGCACACTACTTCTGAAAGAGAAAGACAAAGACCTTCGCTGGTGCAATTTGGAAAACCAGCCGGACCCAGAGGTCTGTGATCTTGTTGCTGTGAAGAGACTTCTCAGTAGCTACAAAGAATCGACTTTGAAGTCCACACCGGGTGGATATCCAGTTTGGGAGAGCGCTCAGATTCCTTGCAATGCACGAAGCAGTTGCAGGATACGGTTTTGAATTTCTAATCTCTCTTATACTTGTCGATATTTAAGCTGCTTTATGAATTTTTTTTATCATCTCATACAGCACTCTTTGACCAGACACATTGATCTCGAATATCACCTCACACGTGATTGTTTCACTATGAAACTCGTCAATGTTGTCATGGTCCGCACCGCTTACCGATGTGCCAACTGATTTTTCCAAAATTCTATAAGTCATTTCTGATTCAAAATTAATTTTGGTAAACGACATTAAGGTCAAGAAAGAGTAAAACCAACATCGGAAAATCATTTTTGTAAATACCTTTAGTTTATTGATTTTAGGGGGAGTAAATCCAAAATTTGAAAATCCAAAAACATTGAAAAATTTCAAAAACACAAAAACAATAGAAAAACAAAAATGAGTTTCCTGGCGAGCAAAAGAGAAAATGATAGTACATCAGTGGTCTGTCTAAACCTCTTTAAACCTAAAATGAAAAATTGATAAGCAGCTCTATATAAGATGTATCGGTAGGCTCACAATCATTTTAAAGTGTGCAGGGTGATATAAACTTAAATCGACTGAAGACTGGGTGGGAACCATTCATTGGCATATGGTCTTGGTACCGAAATTTCGTTTGAGAGATTGCCGAGGTTCTGAGATATTCGGTCTTTATGCTGCTTATCATCTGGGTATCATGGTTGTATCTATTACCGAAAAATTACGGGGACGCAAGTCTAGATCTTCCATGATACCATACATACGTGTACATATTGCATTCGACCTCAATAAGTGATCAACAATCACATGTCCCTCAAAATAAGTGATAAAATATCACATCTATCCGGGAGTCAAGCTCGTCTCTCTGCTGTACGAAAGTACTGACCTGTTCACGGACTTGCTCCTGTGCCCTCATGCATATGAAAATCAAGTTCCTCATCAATAAGTGATTATATCACATAGGGCTTGTTTTCAAATCAAAATAAGTGAGAATCTCACATCATATACGGTCAAACAGATGATAATCGGTATACTCACCGGTAAGATGAATCCTCGTGCATACCTTGATACGGGAATGTGTCGTGATGTGGATGAACACCGGTCGGTAAGTATAAATCATACCTTAACGTATCCCCTCGCCATGATTACAAATGATAAGTTGAGTTTATGTGGACAACAATACCGATAATCTTTATAGGATGCTTATCTTAATGTTAATTAATTGAACAACAAGAGCGTTTTGACATGACCGTACACTGATATGATTCTCTTACCCTCGAAACTCGCAAAAAGATTGTCTGTAAATATTTATTTAATGCTTTCATTTTCTGCATCTTTGTATATATTTATTTACTGCTTTCAGTCTTTATTTTTTTTTTAAAATATTCAAAAAGTCCAAAAAGATTTTAGGTGTGTTTTAATATAAACTTTATAAAAGCCAAAAAGATTTTATTTCTGTTTTATTTTCGATCGTACGATGTTGGAGCTCGAGTCTTCGTTACCTGAAACCTGAACGAAAACCGAAAACGACTAAATCTTCATAAACGGTCGAAATTTGCAAGTTTTGAAAGTTAAAAACCTAAAATTGATAAATTTATTAAACTTTCAAACTGTCGGACGGTGTTTGATTGAACAATGGTCTCATGTGTGTCGTTTGCTTATGATATTCCAAGCAGTTGTTCTCATTACGCGTTTAGATTTCTTGCATGTGCAGATTCTAAAGGCAAGGAGAACATGGTCGATGACAAAGCCTCGGAATGAAGACACGACGTGAAGGCACTCAAGTGATGAAGATGATCGAGTTGCCGCTGACCATCATCAATACCACAAGGATCTCAATTCATAACGAACAAGTATTTCACGAGCATAACTCAAGGGGGAGCTTATGTTAAGGGGGAGTTTGTCAACACACTTCCTACATGAAACGGGGAGTTTGTTGGTACACTTTCTGCTTTCAAGATGTGAAGACTTTAAAGATCCTCCGACATTGAAGACTTGAAAGGACGTCAAAGTTGAAGACACAAAGTTCGAGACAAAGATCGAGACAAAGATCAAGTTATAAAGATCAAGACAAAGCTACAGCCAAGGGGGAGTTTGTTGGTGCACTTGTGTCTGTACTTTGTCTGTATTTTGTCATGATACCAAACGATGTCTTCGTTAGTCCTGTAAGTTTGACCAAGTCAACCATCCTCCGGTTTGACTTGGCCAAACAGTTAGAACATTCACTACAAAAAAAAGTCCATTTAGTGGCACACACTTCTAATGGCATTTAGCTTTTGTGCCACTAATTTTGGTTTTAGTGGCAGTTTGTGTATGCCATATTTGCTTAGTCCACAATTTTAGTGACATTTAGTCCTTATGCCACTATTTCAAACTTTTAATGGCACTTTACATATGCCATTGAACTATTTCAAAATTTTAATGGCACTTTACATATGCCATTGAAATTCTCTATGATTTTTAATGGTATTTTACATATGCCACTATTTTCAAATATTTCTAAAATCTACTATTTTATCTACCCTTGAAATAGCTTAATAAAATTTATTAACTTCTTTTTCCTATCCTAGTTTTCCCACTTTACAACACAATTAGCATCTCCCTCCAAAATCACGTTTCATCAAAATCCTTATGAAAAATCTCCCTCCAAAATCAATTAATTCCCTCCAAAATCTCATTCACATTCAAGTTTCACGTAGAAGACATAGTATCTTTCTCTTTCTCTGTTTGTTGTATTCTTCACGGTATTGCTCCACCAAAATGTTTTTTAACAACAGATAAGTCACCCATGAAGCAAAACTCACAGCTAATCTGGCTGATTCAATGTTGGCTGAACCGGATGGCACGGCTAGGGTTAGGGTTTCAGAACCGATTTTATTAACTAGCATCATATGCAATTGAAATTTCCTGTGTATCTTTCTTACTTATGTTTACAATCAATTATTTCACTGGCATAAAAAAAGAACGAAACCCTAGCCCTAGCCTGGGGCACAAAATTTGCGACTATAGATACGATTTTAGATAAGAGTTTGGTCCTGTTCGGCTGAAAAGTTAGTATGTTGTTGGCGATTTTTTATAAGAGTTTTCAGTGAAGGGTGTTCAGCTGAAAAATTACGTTTCTGTTGTTGCTATTGTGCCCGATTAACTGGATAAGGAAGTGTCTGAATCAGTCTTTCACACTTGTTATGCTCTTGTCTGAATACGATTTTTCCGACATCAATTGATGTGCTTCTTGTTTCCATTCTAATTTTTGCTAAAGTTGTGTGAAATACCTGTTGTTCTAATTAATAAAGCTTTGAATTTGTGATGTAACAAGCAAAATCAGATTAGAAATGTAGGTTAATATTGTTTTTAAGCCATAATATTTGTTTGTAATTTGTTTGTACTGTTTTGATGTGCAATATAATCTAGCTACACTTGGTTGTACGTGTTTGGTACAAAACTTAACTTGATTTAGCTAATCCCCTTTTTAAGTATCTAGGGCTTGGTGAAACTCATTGTCTATATATATATAATTCGTCGGATTTCTAGGAGTTGTTGCTAAATTATTACTTTTAATACCTTCTATTGGTATATATAATGCTTATGTTATCATTTGATTATGCTGGAGAATATGAAGTTGTTAAGGGAAAACCTTAACATGCAAGTGCAAACTATAAGTTAGTCTAACATGAACAAGCCTTGCAATTTAAGATGGATTGGTTGTCCAGGTGAAAAGCCATGTGATGGCTCTGATGCTTGATGTCAGATTCATGATAATGTCTAACAAGCACACGTTTTGATAATGCCTAACTGAATGGGTTGATTTGGGTTGGTCATACCTCAAACGGGTCAAATAAAAGAAATTTAGATAAAAGAGGAACAAATCTTACTGGTTGAAAGTCGCTAAAAGTCTATTTCTTAGGCATATAGCCTCCCAATCTGTATTCATTGTAAGAACTTTGTTTTAGATATGGAAATCAATGTTTGTGGGTCAACCTGGCCCGACCCATGACTAAAAGTGACATGTTTCTACCTGAATTCACTTTGCACTTATCTGACCCGCTTGTTTTGTCAACTTGAATTAAAAGCTTTGATCAAGCATTGATTGGTAATTTGTTTCTCTTTGAACCTGTGAACAGCAGGGTTTCCTTTCTTTGGGGCAGATTCATTTGCAGGATCTTCAAAAAACGCTTATCGTTTGCTGGTGAGTAGCTTTGACTTTCATCTCCATGGTGGCATCAGTTGTTTATTATTTGTCCATTTGATGGTGGATACGGGAGGATGGGAGAAATATGAGAATGAAGGGCTGGGTGTGACATCTTTAGAGAATGAGGATCGCAGTTGTGCTGGTCAGTTTGAAAAGCTTTAAGTAAGTTACAATGGTTATAGTTACATTAATATGGTCGTGTATTTTTGAAAAAAATATGAAAGTATCGTGAGATGATATCACGATATGTGCATGGTCTATTAAGTTGAGAAGCTGGTAACTAACCCTTTCCATCTTTTATCTATGTTATATTGTATGTAAAGCTTTCATATGTTAAACGAGGCGAGCCGAGCATGTTTACTACCGAATGTAGTTAAAATTATATTTTTTTTTAGTCCGAACCGCATAAATACGACACTGCTGAGCAGCCGACGACGCTGCCGCGTGCGCCGCGCAGCCGACGCTGCCGCCGCTTCTGCGTGCAGTCGACGCTGAACCGCATTAATACGACGCTGTTGTGTGCTAAATTATTACTTTTAATAATTTATTACTTTTAATACCTTCTATTGGTATATAAAATGCTTATGTTATCATTTGATTATGGTGGAGAATATCAAGTTGTTAAGAGGAAACCTTAACATGCAAGTGCAAACTATAAGTTAGTCTAGCATGAACAAGCCTTGCGATTTAAGATGGATTGGTTGTCCAGGTGAAAAGCCATGTGATGGCTCCGATGCTTGATGTCAGATTCATGATAATGTCTAACAAGCACACTTTTTGATAATATCTACCTGAATGGGTTGATTTGGGTTGGTCATACCTCAAACGGGTCCAAGAAAAGAAATTTAGATAAAAGAGGAACAACTCACCGGTCGAAAGTCGCTAAAAGTCTATTTCTTTGGCATATAGCCTCCCAATCTGTATTCATTGTAAGAACTTTGTTTTAGAGATGGAAATCAATGTTTGTGGGTAAACCTGGCCCGACCCATTTTGACCAAGGCTAAAAGTGACATGTTTCTACCTGAATTCACTTTGCACTTATCTGACCCGCTTGTTTTGTCAATTTGAATTAAAAGCTTTGATCAAGCAATGATTGGTAATTTGTTTCTCTTTGAACAGCAGGATTTCCTTTCTTTGGGGCAGGTACATTTGCAGGATCTGCAAAAAACGCTTATCGTTTGCTGGTGGGCAGCTTTGACTTTCATCTCCATGGTGGCATCCGTTGCTTATTATTTGTCCATTTGATGGCGGATACGGGTGGATGGGAGAAACATGAGAATGAAGGGCTGGCTGTGACATCTTTAGAGAATGAGGATCGCAGATGTGCTGGTCAGTTTGAAAAGCTTTAAGTAAGTTACAATGGTTATAGTTACATTAATATGGTCATGTATTTTTGAAAAAAAATATGAAAGTATCGTGAGATGATATCACGATATGTATTGTATGTAAAGGTTTTTCCTTTTGAGTGTATTGTAGTAGATTGTTGCTGATAAAAGTCACTGTTTATCAAATATTGGTAGTGCCCTAAATTGTTTAAAATAAATGATCTTATTCTTTCAATTAATCATATATACGCAATACACAAAACTGATTTAGAAAAAGGACAAAAGTATTGGTAGGTTTACCCTATGTGACCCGACTAACCCGACCCGTTTTACTTGTAGATAAAATTTATCGATTTGACGAAATAACTTCATGACCAAAAAAACAATAAACATGCTGTCAAGTTTCAAAAACTATTATTTCATTATACAATTCTGCCTCTGATCTATGTTGTCAAAGACGCAAGGCGCAGGCGAGGCGAATCGGCCTCGCCCGGAGCCTAGGCGCAAGGCGCAAAAAAAGCGTGGGCTTTTTTAAGAAAAGCGCACGTAGAGAAAAAAATATAAAAAATATGGTATGCTGGAATTTGGTTGAACTCATGCGTGCCCGCACCTGCGGACACGAATGCAGCTCCGAAAGGCGCTTTTTTATACGCACTCAGTTTCGTTTTTTTTGTTTTTTTTTTCTGCTTATGGCGCTGCGCCTCAAGCCGTTTTTGCCGTGCCTTTCCTGCGCCTGAGGCTGTTTTTTTCAAAAAAACCCATTTTTGCGCCTAGGCTGCCACCAGGCGCTATAGGTGCGCCTCGCTGTGCCCGGGCGCCTAGGCGCGCGCTTTTTGCGCTTTTGACAACATAGATATATAATAATATGGATACATGTTTAGAGTCTATGATTTAATGACACGTCATTTTTATATAAATTTATACAACTTGATGACGATTGGCGCTGCGCCTCAAGCCGTTTTTGCGCGCCTTTCCTGCGCCTCAGGCCATTTTTTTCAAAAAAACCCATTTTTGCGCCTAGGCTGCCACCAGGCGCTATAGGTGCGCCTCGCTGCGCCCGGGCGCCTAGGCGCGCGCTTTTTGCGCTTTTGACAACATAGCCTCTGATTTTACTATTTATTAACATGACTTAGCTCTGGGTCGCTTTTATATTTTTACAAACGCGAGCCGAGCCGAGCAGGTCTACCACCGACTGTTTCTTTTTTCAGTCCGAACCGCATAAATACGACGTTGTTGTGTGTGTCGCGCAGCCGATGACGATGTGCGTGCGCCGCGCAGCCGACGCCGCTGTTGCGTGCGCCGCGCAGACGACGACGTTGCCGCGTGCGCCGCACAGCTGACGCTGCTGCTGCTTCTGCGCGCAGCCGACGCAGAACCACATAAATACGACGCTGCTGTGTGCGTCGCGCAGCCGACGACGCTGCCGCGTGTGCCGCCCAGCCGACGCCGCTGCTGCCTGCGCCGTGCAGCCGACCCAACTAACCCGACCCGTTTAACTTGTAGATAAAATTTATTGACCTGATGAAATAACTTCATGACCAAAAAACAATAAACATGCTGTCAAGTTTCAAAAACTATTATTTCATTATACACTTCTTCCTCTGATTTTACTATTTATTAACATGAATTAGCTCTGGGTAGCTTTTATATTTTTACAAACGCGACAACTGATGAAGGTTGCACGGGTGCACTTTATGTTTATCATTTTTTCTGCTTCTTTTCTAACATCTAAACCTACAACATGCAGATGAAGGAAGCAGCAAACAAGAAGACTACCTAAAGACCAAGTGCAGCTGCGTAGCAATATCGTAGCACAATTAAAACGGAGTGGTCGTTAGCTCTTCATTTAAGTGATCTTTTTGTCATTTCATTGAGAAAGATTCATTAAATCTTTGTTCTTGTTATACACTCTGTCGGTAGCCTTGTTTGAATATATATATTTTTTTAATGGGTCAAGCGGGTAAGATAAAAAAATAGATTAAGGCCTGGCAAACGGATCGTGTTGGGTGGGTTTTGCAAACGTCGTGCAGCCGAAGCCGCTGTTGCGTGCGTCGTGCCGCTGCTGCTGCGTGCGCCATGCAGCCGAAGACGCTGCTGCATGCGTCGTGCAATCGGGTAGTTTTAGGCATCTGAACACGACCTGTTTGGTACCCCTTACCCTCACTGACTATAAATGATGATAATTTCAGTTTAAATAAAATATGTTTCCCGTTTAATTCAATTATAAAATAGTATTGTATAAATGATGATAATTTCAATTTGGCATCCAACCCGTGCATCAAGCTCAGAAGATCATTGTCACTAATCGACCACCATAACCAAATACAACAATCAATAGCCCCGGATTTTCATTAATCGTAGCTCACAATCAGTGACCTAATCAAACATCATTGATCGTATTTAACCAGCAAGGTGCCTAAAGGACAATCAGTGACCCTGTTAATTTCAATTTTAAAATAAATATATGTTTCCCATAAGTAAACTTTTTTTGCAAAAATTAATTTAGTTTCTCTCTAAATACGATTTAACCTTTAAATTTTTATGTAATACTCAAGATATTGAATAGAGTAAACTTTCAAAATGGTCCTTGATGTTTGGTCACTTTTGGCACTTTAGTTCAAAACTTTAAACTTTTTGAATCCGGGACCCTGTGGTTTCAATTTTGTTGCCATTTTCATCCAAAATCAAATTTTGGTAAGATTTTTCAATTAACATCCAGTTTTTTTGGTCTTTTTTCTCCCTTTAATGAAGGGCAAAAAGGTCTTTTAACGTTTTATTAAAAAAAATTTAAAAAAATCGCCCTTTATTAAAAGGGAGGAAAATGACAAAAAAGCTGGATGTTAACTAAAAAATTTGACCAAATTTTGATTTTGGATGAAAATTGCAACAAAATTGAAACCATATGGACCTAGATTCAAAAGGTTTGCGTTTTAGACTAAAGTGACAAAAGTGACCAAACCACAAGGAATGATCGGGCTAGAACGGGTCGCGTTGATGGGTCGTAATGGGTCCATTGTAAGTCATAACGATCCATAAGAAGTCATAATGGGCTATATACACCTGTATATGACTATTAGTCACTATTTTTGATGAGAATTTACCACAATTAACTATCATATGCCTATTAGTCACTATTTTTGATGATAATTTACCACAATTAACTATCATTTTAACCACAAATTGATTGTGGTTGATAAGTTTGACTTAATTGGCCTTAACTGATCACCATTGACTCTAATTCACCACCAATGACCCTAGTTGATGACCATTAATCATAATCGACCACCATAAATCCTAACCAACCATAATGGCGATAATTGAATGTCATCCGCCCAAATTCACTATCATTGGCACTAATCGACCACCATAACCAAATACAACAATCAATAGCCTCGGATTTTCATTAATCGTAGCTCACAATCAGTGACCTAATCAAACATCATTGATCGTAATTAACCAGCATGGTGCCTAAAGGACAATCAGTGACCCTCATTGACTTTAAATGACGTTAATTTCAATTTTAAAATAAATATATGTTTCCCGTTTAATTGATTTATAAATAAACTTTTTTTGCATAAATTAATTTAGTTTCTCTCTAAATACGATTTAACTTTTAAATTTTTATGTAATACTCAAGATGTTGAATAGAGTAAACTTTCAAAATGGTCCTTGATGTTTGGTCACTTTTGGCATTTTAGTTCAAAACTTTAAACTTTTTGAATCCGGGACCCTGTGGTTTCAATTTTGTTGCCATTTTCATCCAAAATCAAATTTTGGTAAGATTTTCAATTAACATCCAGTTTTTTTTTGTCTTTTTTCTGCCTTTAATGAAGGGCAAAAAGGTCTTTTAACGTTTTATTAAAAAAAATTGACAATTTTGCCCTTCATTAAAATGGAGGAAAAAGACAAAAAAGCTGGATGTTAACTAAAAAATTTGACCAAATTTTGATTTTAGATGAAAATGGCAACAAAATTGAAACCATATGGACCTAGATTCAAAAGGTTTTTTTTTTTTTTTTGGAAACAAGGAGTAGATTCAAAAGGTTTGCGTTTGGACTAAAGTGACAAAAGTGACCAAACCACAAGGAATGATCGGGCTAGAATGGGTCGCGTTGATGGGTCGTAATGGGTCCATTGTAAGTCATAACGATCCATAAGAAGTCATAATGGGCTATATACACCAGTATTTTTTATGAGAATTTACCACAATTAACTATCATATGACTATTAGTCACTATTTTTTATGAGAATTTACCACAATTAACTATCATATGACTATTAGTCACTATTTTTGATCATAATTTACCACAATTAACTATCATTTTAACCACAATTGATTGTGGTTGATAAGTTTGACTTAATTGGCCTTAACTGATCACCATTGACTCTAATTCAACACCAATGACCCTAGTTGATGACCATTAATCATAATCGACCACCATAAATCCTAACCAACCATAATGGACCATTCATAACCTGTATTTACCTTTAATGGAGATAATTTAATGTCAACCGCCCAAATTCACCATTTCATTGGCACTAATCGACCACCATAACCAAATACAACAATCAATGGTCTCGAATTATCATTAATTGTAGCTCACAATTAGTGACCTAATTAAAGATGATTGATCGTAATCAACCAGCAAGGTGCCTAAAGGACCATCAGTGAGATAATTTTAGCAATTAAACCAGATCCCTCCGTCACAACAGCTCCATCTCTGTCCCCGGTCATCCTCTCCGGCGACCATTGAACATCCTCTGTCTCCTTCAGGATGGTTGTGGTGGTGGTTGTGTGGCGGCGGCAGTTGCGGTGGTTGTGGTGGTGAATGGCGGTGGCAGTGGTGGTGCCCGGTGGTGATTATTGTGGTGGATGAGAGAGACAGGAGAGAGATTGTACCTGGGCAAGAAAAGGGTTTCAAGGATATTGAAGAAGAAGAACTATGTATTTTTTATACATATATAATAACAATAATAATAAAAATAATAATAATAATAAATATAGGGTAAGATTACCAAAATACCCTTACCTATAAGGGTCAAACTACCGTTGACTGAGGCGGGGGGGGGGGTAAGGTTGCGACATAACAGCAAACAGTGAGCAAACAGTGGGGGGTAAAATTGCAATTATTTTCTTAGGGGGGGGGGGGGTAAGGGTGCCAATCACCCCTAACCTCAGGGGGTAAAATTGCAGTTTACTCTATAATTTATTTAAATCTCTAAAATTTAACTTTTTAATTGGGCTCCTGATTCTTAAAACATTTTGTTTCCCTCTTTCTCAATAGATCAAACTGCAATACGTATTGTTAACTCCGGTTATTAAAGGGAAGACCGAACTGGACGACTTGTTCAATCACTAGAGGGATTCAATCCCTGGTAATTGAAGGGATACCTAGGACGACCATAAGGGTTACGATTGGTTTAATCGCAACTATAACCGCCTTCAATCCTAGGTCAGTAAATGGTAAAAAGCAAACGGTTATGTTCAATTGATCATTAGTGTGTGATTGTGTGTACATGTGCAACGATCTATATGTGTTTGTGTTTTTTTTCTAGTTTGAATTATACATCATTGATTCTTCTGCTCTATTATTTGATTAAAGATCACATGTGCATACTATTAACGTTATAATTAAAACCCAATCTATGGCCTTTCAATTTTCTTAATTGTTCTAGCTTGATTAGCAAGTATCTGTGACGAATATTAGATTACTTTAGTTATGAAACTATTCTAGTTCTGAAACCAGTGGCGGATCCAGCCGGAGAAATCACTGGGTTCCTTTTTCCAAATCATACAAGGTTTACACTACAAAAAAAACGTTTTTTTTCCAAATCATACAAGATTTACACTACAAAAAAACGTTTTTTTTTCCGAAAAGACTGGGTTCCTGGGAACCCGGTCTTTACATACTAAATCTGCCCCTGTCTGAAACCATACTAGTTCTGAAACTATACTGATCAGTGCCTACATGTGTATGTGCGTTTACGGTTCTTTATATGTCTATATATGTTTAAATTTGACAGAAAGAAGGTTTCAAAGTGCTTTTGTACAATTAGTGAACCAAATTAAATTAAATAGCATCACTAGTTGTTTGTTCCTGTCCTAAATCATAGTTCCATTATATGTCCTAAAGCATGATATCATCAGATTTGAAATTGTTAGTTTATGAATGATCGTTGCTTGCTAAAAAACCAAAGTGGTTGAAAAGATCTCATTCAAAGCACTAGGCTTTTAAGGAATATACAAACAGAATTTTAAGGGCATCTGCTAACTCTATTTTAAGCTGTCATTACACATTGCTAATGTTATAGTTTAAATTATTAACCTATTCACAGTTAAATAGAGCATAATTGATGTCTCTATGGTGATACCTTGCAAAATTTGCTTCATCTCTATCGCGATTAGGATTTCATATCAGAGATAATTTAAAATCCAACGGTTGCTTTAATTAACTCTGACAGAAACGTACAAAATAGACAAGTAAATGTTTTAGTCTTTTAGCGCAACCCACATGAACCGAATATTCTCTAGTTCTACCCGAACCCATTTTGACTAATTACCCGACTTCGCCTGACTCACCTATTTTTCCACCTCTATTTACAATAAGATAAAGATGTATCTTGTTACCCGAAGTCTGAATTTGGTCTGAATTTGGCTGGTTGAAAAGGGCTTCAGCAGAGCTCTGAGTAGAAGAGCATAACAAACAGCGTTTAATAATTTAAACTGCCCCATCATGAGTTTTACTTTTAACTTCACATTTACCATTCACGACAAGTCAGTAAGTTTTGTTAATGGGGTAAATATTGATATTTGTATTGTGTCTTTTTTGAATAGATATTATGGGTATGCGCAAGGGGCTACATATCATTTCTACGGACTTCAGTAAGACTGTTGAAGACCATGGTGAAGCCAATGTTGAAGACCATGGTGAAGCCGATGTTGAAGACCATGACACTTGTGACAATGTTGAAGACCATGGTAAAATGCAAGGTTGCCAATCAAATTCTCATGAGGGTAATGAGTATATGAAATTAAGAGAACTTACGATTCAGGAGAATAATAAAAGACTAAGAGAATTAGGAATTAAAAACATTATAAATTCTCCGGCTAGTTTGGAAGAAAGTCAAAAAATGAAGAAAAAAACAGTGAAAAAGGTAATTTGGTTATCAAAACTTTATTTATTTTATTTTATTTTATATACACATGTTTTCTAATGAAAATAAATTTGTTATAGCAAAACCGTCCACAATATATTCCACCAGTGTCTTCAAATAGAGTTGCTAATATAATGAAGCTACGTCGAGTCGTTGCTCCAAATGTCTCTCAAAAGCTTCCATCAACTTCAAATGCAACTTCAAATGCAACAAAACCAACAGTTACCATGAGTGAAATAATCAAAGGTAATAAAGGAGGAGCAAAGAAAAAGTTGGTTCTTGTTGATGAGGATGATGAGATGTTTCAAGGTATCATTTTGTTGTTCATAAAGTTATTTTAATTAATAGTATCTTTTATATTAATTTACTCTATATTCTTTAAGAAGCGGATACAGAAGTGGATGATGTTGGTCAACATGGGATACGAATGGCAGATCATGACTATTCTAACGATGAAGACAATGTTCATGAACAATTACAAGGCCCAGAAAAACAAAAGGCAACAAGTTCTAATATAAAAGGTAATACTATAGGTAGGCGTAAGAGGCTACATATCACTTCTACAATCTCAACTGAGCGTGTTGAAGACCATGTTGACGACGACCATGTTGAAGACCATCAAGTTTTTGAAACTCGAGGTCATCAAGCTAGTGAAATACAAGGTAAAAACTGTACACAATTTGTAATGATGTTTTAGACACAAAATAATAGCATATATGTTTAAATTGTATTAAAATTTGTAAACTATTAATAGACTTTTTTTGTACCTATTTTGTTTTTTTTTTAACTTGTTAGGCGCTCCTAAAAGGGTTAGAGGCTATACAACAAAAGCTGAAATTTGGAAGATGGATAGTACAAAAAGAATAGCTGTCACATTCAACAAGTCTGGAAAGCCTGTTGGGGCTGAAGCTAATGAACTTGCTCAATTCCTTGGTACGCTCGCGAGGATGGCTGATCATGTATCCATAGAATATTCTGACTGGAGGAAGGTTCCGATACAAAAAAAAGAGGACATGTATTCACTCGTTAAGGTATATGTGTTTATCGAGTTTCAAAATGTATTAGTAGTTAATCTAAGAGGTATATTCTAATTTATATATATATTTTATGTTTGTAGTCTAAATTTGTTATTCATCCAAATGAAACAAACGAGATTAAAAACTGGATCTTGAATAGCATCGGAAGAAAATGGAAAGAGTGGAAAGGTTCGTTAAAGGCATGTGCATATGATCCAAGCCTTAGTGTTGATGAAATTGTGGCGCAACAAGTTCAAAATGACGACCGAGTGAATCCAACTCAATTTAAAGAACTTGTTACTCGTTGGTTCACTTCGGAATATCAGGTAACAATGATGTAATGTTGATTTCTTATGAAATATATATAATTATGGAATTAGATTAAAGAAGTCTTATCATGTATAACTTTACCATTTACCATAGAGTACATGCGATGTTAAAAGATTGAGCCGCTCAAAGATGAAGGAGCCTCATGTTAGCGGGACAAAGTCTTTTGCTAGACTTGCTCATGAAATGGTATTATTCTAGCTTTTTTTTTACATTTATTAATTTTTGAATATTTTGGTTTTTATTTCCCTTACTAACCATCAAACATAAATTATAGGCCGCGGAGAATAATGGTATACATCCAACACGAGGAGAAATGTATATAAAAACTCGCACTCGTAAAGATGGAAGCATTGTTGATGATAAAGCTACTCAAGTTGTGGTAATGTATTTTAATGTTCTTATATATCATGGGTGTGTTTAATTTTCTTATGATTATCTATTTTGTTATTTGTTTAATTAGGCTTCATTAAAAAAAATTACAAATGACTCTACAATCACACCCAGCGATCCAGATGATTTTAAAAATGATGACTACTCAAAAGTTAAAGGCCCGGAGAAAAGAGGATACGTTCGATTAGTTGGAAGGATGCCAGCAGCAAAAAGTAATGGTGCTTCTTCGACATATGCACAAACTAATGATCAGCTAAAGAGTGTTATCCAAACGAACGAGCAGTTAAAGAGTGTTGTCAATGCTATGGCTATCATCTTCCAAGAACATATCCCCAATGCAAATTTGTCTTCAGTTCTTAGCAATATAAACATGCAGGTAATTTACATACATGACCATTATTTGTTCTTTTACAATTACATATTTATGTACTAGCTTTTGTTTGGTTTATATGTTTTAGATCCCCGGTATTGGTTCTGTTGATGCATTTTATGTGGACGCGACTTGGTTCGGTTCAACTCAATTCGGTTCGACCCGGTTAGCTTCGGCTCAAGCCCGACGTCACGACATTCCTCCGTCGTGCGTCCCAGAGTTCTACTCGCGAAGCACGAAGCGCCGCAAGCCGGTTCCCGCTGCCACATCATCATGACATCATCATGATGATGTCATGATGATGTCACTCATGTTGACTAAATACAAGTTGATAAAGAAATGCAAATATGAACGTGCATGGGCAAATGCATGGTGGGCTACTCCATGTTGGGCCTTTATTTCTCATCTGGGCCGAACCCCAATCGCACAACATGTGCAATTCATATATATACCGAAAACAAGGGTTTTCGGTGGTGGGTGTGCAAAACAGTGGACAAAAGAAGGAGCGCACAAGTGAAGAACACACACCCGAGAGAATTGATAGAGAGTTTGCAAAGATTATTTTGTAAACATTGAGCTTGTAACTGACTTTTCTTACGTATTAATACATCGGTGTTAATCGTTGAGTCTCGGTCTTGTATCTCGTGTTCTTGTCGTGTTCGTTCTCGGTTTGCCATTTCCGGTTGGATTCCGCACAACCGGATTGGTTCGTACACAAGGAGTAGGCGACTAGATCCTCCCCTAGCCGGACCTACAAGTGGTATCAGAGCCTTGGCTCTTCTCCTTGTTAAAACCGAGTGTTTTCGGGTTGTTTTCGGGTTTTTGAAGTTCATATTTTTCTGAAAATTCTGCTCATATCCTCGAAAATTCTGTTGTTTTGCTGGAAATTCTGATAAAAACCTTGTTGTTTATCATTTTCACATGTTAAAAGTGGGGTTTTAGTGAAGTTTTAAGCAAAAATTGTGTTTCGAAAATTTGTCGGTTCACCGGAAAACTCATAAGTTTACCGGAAAACTCATATTTGCTGGACTGTTCTTCTTATCTTCAACAAATATTCAAAGTGTTCTTCTAGTTTTCAACCTTTTAATCTTGGTCAAGTATTGGTATAGTTGTTTGTGTTTTGAAAATTGCAACTTGGATTAAAATATTAAAAGGACATCATCATTTGGTTGGTAAGCTTGGAGATTGTGCACCGAAAGTGGGTTACTTTGTGTCAGGAGGTTAGAAAGTCAAGCCTTGGGATCGCACAAGATGATTGGTTACATATGATTTTCAATCGCACAACAATAATCAGACGTACAAGATTAAAGAATCGCACAAGTAGCTGGGCTTCTATTTGGGCTTCTCATTACAACATTTAAATTCTGTTTGGGCTGCAGATTTGAGTCGCACAAGACAAGCTAGTCGAACAAGTTGTTGGCTCGCACAAGAGTTGTTTAGTTGCACAAGTAATTGGGCTCGCACAACATAGATTTGGGCTTATGTTTGGGCTCTGATTTCTTCGACATTCAAATTGTTTCGTCGACTTCAACGATCACCTTTGTTTCGTGGGACTTTGTTAAACATTGTCAAAATTAAAAAAAAAAAAAAAAAAACCAACAGAAAGTGTGCAAAAGTATTTTTAACTGTCTGTTTAAGTTTAACAAGTTTGTGTTTTTTTTCAGGTCTTTCGATCAAGGATCCTTCGGCTGGTTGTTATCATTCGAGATTTTAATATAGTTTGTGAAAATTAATTTTATTTTAAATCAATTTTCACTTAATATATTAATTTTTTTTAAAAAAAATGGGAACAAACGATCAGTGGGATCCAACCGCGTGGACTCTAACCTCTTCACGATCATCAGTTACACAACCTGAGCCAGAATTCGACAAATCTGCATGGATGCGAGCTATTGCCCCAACTCAAGCTGCAATGATTACTGCAAATCAATGGGCATTGGTCACAAATCAAAACAGCAGCATTCAATCTATGATGCAGAACGACAGTGAAACTGGTACAAGTACAAAACCGCCAAAGCTAAATCACATCAATGATTGGGGATGGTGGAAAGAAAGGTTGAGAACTTATGTTCAGGGGCAAGGTCAAGATCTATGGATGTGTTTCTTCACTCCATTTGAAAACGAGTTGGAAATTGCAGGATCAAATCCAGAAACTTACAGCACTCTGACTGATGCAGATAAGAAGAAGATTGAATTAGAAAAGAAAGCATTCATGATTCTCACACAAGCTCTTAACAGAGACATTTACCACCAGTTTGTTTATTGCACTACTACTAAAAGCTTGTGGGATATGCTCACGTTAAGATGTGAAGGAAATGCTCAATCAAGAAAGATCAAGCAAGATTTGCTGAAGAAAGAGTTTGAAGGATTCACGTGTATGGAGAATGAGACTTTGGCAGATTTATCTACAAGGTTTCATCACTTGTTGAGCGAGATGTTTGCATTCAAAGTCAATGCCACTCCACAAGAAATGACAAAGAGATTTGCTGATAGCTTACCAGCAAAGTGGAGCAGTTATCTTGAGATTCTCAAAGAAAACGGTGTTTTAGACACAATCACCGTTTATGATTTAATTCAAAAACTGGAGAACAAGGATGTGGAAGAAAAACTGAAGGCAAAAAGAACACTTACTCCTCAAAGTCCAGAGATGTATTTTGGGATTGCAGGGGGTATCAGTGGAGAAAAACCAGCTTCTCAACACGCAAAGCTTCAAACAGCTTTCATCTCAAACACTGGTCCATCAACAACAGATCAGTTTGATCCTTCAGCATACTTGATGTATCCAAGACCAGATGTGAAACCGACAGCTCCTCAGCAGCAACAACCGCAACAGCAAGGGTTTTATGGAAGCTCTTCAAACATTCATGCCACTTCCAATCCAAACACTGTCAGATTAGACACTTCCAACTTTTCCAAAGTCAGTGTCGAAATAGCCAAGGAGCATATGGAGATGTTGAATACCTTGGTTAGTGCTTATTGTGGATTGATCGCAGGTCAGATTGGGAATATCAATCTAACCAATGAAGATTATCAGCAAGTGGATAAAGATGAGTTTGAGATGATGGATATCAAGTGGGCTCTTGCTAGTGCAATTCGAAGAGCAAAGGAGTTTATGGAAAGGACCGGGAGAACCAACTTGGAAAGCAAGAAAGACACCAAGTATGGGTTCGACAAGCAAGCTGTAACATGCTTTAACTGTGGTGAACGTGGTCATTTTAAAAGGGAATGCACAAGACCAGCTCAGCATGGAAACCAAAATCCCTTCAGAAATCAAGGCCAGAACAGGAACAATGTTCGTACGTTGGTACCTGTCAACAACCAAAGCCAACCAGGGTCATCAAATGCCAACCGGGGACTCGTGGTTCAAATGGATGAAGGTTGTGATTGGTCGCTTCAGCTTGGAGAAGGAGGAAATGGTGGAACAGCTTGTTATGCTAAAGTAACAGAGAAGGTAGTAGAACCCGTGTCTGCTGGTGAATCTTCAGAAGATGAAGATAGTTCGGGTTACAGTGGAAGCACAGATGGAGAATCACTTGATGTTGGTGATTTATCAAGTGATGCTTTAGATTTGAAGGTTGATGAACTTTTGGCTGAAGCTGAATTATTATGCAAGAGGAGATCTATTCTATGCCAGAAATCTGCTGGAACTTCCGAGAAGCTTGCTAAGTTCTTCTCTGAAGATGGATCTTTTTCTTTCCATTCAGCCTTTACGGCTAATGTCGACAGTTCATCAGGTCAGGTAAGTGTCGATGAACCCACTGTAGTTAGCTGTAAAAATTGTGATAGCTTAAAGGTTAAATATGCTGAACAGGAAAGTAAATTTGAAGTCACACACAAACACAATCAAGAATTGATTGTTGATCTTTCGAAAGCAACTGAAGCTAACTTGTTTTTAACCAGAAATGAAAAGGAGTTTAAAGCAACAATTGCGTCATTAAAACATGATGTTTCTGAATTACAAAGGGCTGTTTTGAGAAAACAACATGTTAACAATGATTTAATTGACACAATTGAAAAGCAAATGGTTGAGTTAGCAACAGCTAGATGTGAATGTGAGACAATTAAGCAGAAATTGGAAAGCTATTCCAATTCCCGCTATGTTTTGGATCACATTATTGATGTTCAGAAGAAAAAGGGGGATAGGAAGTGTAATGGATTCAAATCATGTCCTCCCCCAATGAATCACAATTACTCCAAATCGCCTGATGATGAGGATATGCCCCGTTTTGAACCTACAGTGCCACTCAATCTAGATGATTTTGCAGCAGGCCTCGGGTTCACAACTGGTACATCATCCTCTGGTCAATCTGAATCTGAATCTGAGAATGTGACAGATTCATCGTGTGTTAAGGAACAGAGTCCTCCCACTGTTGAGGATACTGATTCTTCGGATGATGAATCTGATGATGAGTCTGTAGTGATTGTGAACCAACAGTCTAACTCGGTTACAACAGATATTCCAATCGAGAATCACATCTTATGTGATCCACCAGTGGAACCGAGTAAGACTGAAATGTCAAAAGGAATGGAGTCCCTTGTTTCTAGTTGTGAAGGGAATAACTTGTTGTACACGCTCAAAGGAGATGACAAAATCTACTCTAACAAAGATTTTCCAATTAAAAATGTAAATCAAGATTTAATTGAGCAAATTTTTGAAGGATGTATTGAAAAGTTTTTGGGGAACAAAAGTGGCAAAGTTACCGTCACTCAATGTGATCCAATTCCGTGTGAACAAATTAGAAAACAATACGGAAACCAAAAACAACCAATTGAGCGAAAACAACAAGTGAACTCCGGGAAAGGTAAGGGACAGGGAAAGAAGGCTCAGAACAAGAATGTTCAAGCACCTAAAGTTCAACAGCAAAAGGTGCAAAACAAAAGAGCTCCTGTTAAGAAAAGAGAACAGAAAGTGAACTTTGTTGGATCCAAGGGTACAGATAAACTTGAAACATTTCAGGATAAATCTAACATTGATTTTATAAAACAAGTTAGAATTTTAAAACGAAATGATCAGAATAATTACACCCAACATTCCAACGGATGTGATTTAGGTCCAAGTACATCTAGATCACAAAGTTCATGGTCTGGTTCTTCGTCTGGTCATCAACATGTTTCTCCGAGGTTTGTAGAGCGGAGAATGTGTTTTGAGTGTGGCACAATTGGGCATATTGTAAGATACTGCCCATACCTGCAAAAGTTGAAGGCTCCCCAAGAAACCAATTACCAAAAACGATCAGTTTCCCCGAAACAAGACCCACGTGTCTTGAAAGAAAGGGAAAAGAAGTTAAAACAAAAGAATCAAAAGGCAATTGAGAAGGCCTTAAAATCAGAGGTCAAAGAAGAAAAACCTGTTCAAACAAAACCTAAAACGGTAAAACCAGTAAATGCAAAAACAAATTCAAATACTGGTAAAGAACAAACAGTTTGGAAACCAAAACAGGTAATTCAGTCAGGGGGAGCACCACAAGTTCTGTTTCCTAATCATCAGGAGATTGAGATCACTTTCCTTGATGATCAAGGACGACCCAAGTCCACAAAGGCTTGGGTCCCCCTCTCCGTCTAATCTTTGAATGAGTGTGTAGGATATTCCAGGAGGAACTTTCGACAGTCGTAAGATTGTTGATAGTGGAGTGTCCATGCACAAAATAGGCGACAGAAGAAATTGTTGCCTTTGATGGAGAGAAGAGAAGAAAAGGAAAAGAGAAACAGAAGTGTCTGTTGAATGAGTTTGAAAAGCTTCGACAAAAATGCAAAGCCTTTTACAATCAAGCTTTGATCGGGTCCCGAGGATAGATTCAATCAAATGTACGCACCTGCAGCACGTTTGAAATTCAAAATCAACAAGATGAACGTGCAGTGTACATTTCTTCGCGGTGTGACTGAAGAAAAAGTGTTTGTTGAACAAACCAACCGGGTGTGCGGATGCCTTGGCATGGGATGAACAACCGCACACTACTTCTGAAAGAGAAAGACAAAGACCTTCGCTGGTGAAATGTGGAAGACCAGCCGGACCCAAAGGTTTATGATCTTGTTGCTGTCAAAAGACTTCTCAGTAGCTACAAAGAATCGACTTTGAAATCCACACCGGGTGGATATCCAGTTTGGGAGAGCACTCAGATTCCTTGCAATGCACGAAGCAGTTGCAGGATACGGTTTTAAAATTTCTAATCTCTCCTTTACTTGTCGATATTTAAGCTGCTTTATAAATTGTTATCCTCTCGCAGCACTCTTTGGCCAGACAATGTTGTCATGGTCAGCACCGCAAACCGACATGCCAACTGATTTTTCCAAAATTCGATAAATCTTTTCAGATTAAAAATTAATTTTGGTAAACGGCATTGAGGTAAAACACGAGTTAACCAACATCGGAAAGTCATTTTTGTAAATACCTTTGTGTTTTTAAATTTTATCTTAGTTTGTTGATTTTAGGGGGAGTAAATCCAAAATTTGAAAAATCCAAAAACATCGAAAAAATTTCAAAAGCACAAAAACAATAGAAAAACAAAAATGAGTTTCCTGGCGAGAAAAAGAGAAAATGATAGTACATCAGTGGTCTGTCCAAACCTCTTTAAACCTAAAATGAAAAGCGATAAGCAGCTCTATATAAGATGTATCGGTAGGCTCACAATCATTTTAAAGTGTGCAGGGTGATATAAACTTAAATCGACTGAAGACTGGGTGGGAACCATTCATTGGCATATGGTCTTAGTACCGAAATTTCGTTTGAGAGATTGCCGAGGTTCTGAGATATTCGGTCTTTATGCTGCTTATCATCTGGGTATCATGGTTGTATCTTTTACCGAAAAATAATGGGGACGCAAGTCTAGATCTTCCATGATACTATACATACGTGTACATACTGCATACGACCTCAATAAGTGATCAACAATCACATGTCCCATCAAATAAGTGATAATATATCACATTTATCCGGGAGTCAAGTTCGTCTCTCTGCTGTACGAAAGTACTGACCTGTTCACGGACTTGCTCCTGTGCCCTCATGCATATGAAAATCAAGTTCCTCATCAATAAGTGATTCTATCACATAGGGCTTGTTTTCAATCAAAATAAGTGAGAATCTCACATCATATACGGTCAAACAGATGATAATCGGTATACTCACCGGTAAGATGAACCCTCGTGCATACCTTGATACGGGAATGTGTCGTGATGTGGATGAACACCGGTCGGTAAGTATAATTCATACCTTAACGTATCCCCTCGCCATGATTACTAATGATAAGTTGAGCTTAAGTGGACAACAATACCGATAATTGTTATAGGATGCTTATCTTAATGTTAAATAATTGAACAAAAAGAGCGTTTTGGCATGACCGTACACTGATATGATTCTCTTACCCTCGAAACTCGCAAAAAGAATGTCTGTAGATATTTATTTACAGTTTTTAGTTTATGTATCTTTGTATATATTTATTTATTGTTTTCCGTCTTTACGTTTGAAAAATGAAAAATTCCAAAAAGATTTTAGGTGTGTTTTAATATAAACTTTATAAAATCCAAAAAGATTTTGCTTCTAGTTTATTTTTGATTGACTGATGTTGGAACTCGAGTCTATCCTACCCAAAATCTTGATCGTAAGCCAGAAAACAATTGCACCTTCATAAACTGTCGAAGTTAACAAGTTTTGAAAGTTAAAGGACTAAAATTGTACATTTTCTAAACTTTCAAACTGTTGTTGGTTGGTGTTTGATTGAGATTTGATCTCATATGTGTCGTTTGTTTAAATTTTAACTATATTCCAAGCGGTTGTTCTCATTATGCGTTTAGCTTTCTTGCATGTGCAGATGCTAAAGGCCAGGAGAACATGTTCGATGACAAGCTTTGGAATGAAGACACGAAGTGGAGGCACTCAAAGTATAAAATGATCGAGTTGCCGCTGACCCTTCATCAACACCACAAGGATCTGAAGAATTGACAAGTCAAAAGATTCACGAGCATAACTCATTGGAGAGTTCATTTTAAGGGGGAGCTTATTGACACACTACCTAAACGAAAAGGGGAGTTTGTTGATACACTTTCTTCTTACGGCGCGTGAAGACTTTGAAGATCCTCCGACATGGAAGACATGGAAGTTGAACCTCACGAGTAGCGTCCAAGGGGGAGTTTGTTGATGCATTTTATGTGGACGCGACTTGGTTCGGTTCAACTCAATTCGGTTCGACCCGGTTAGCTTCGGCTCAAGCCCGATGTCACGACATTCCTCCGTCGTGCGTCCCAGAGTTCTACTCGCGAAGCACGAAGCGCCGCAAGCCGGTTCCCGCTGCCACATCATCATGACATCATCATGATGATGTCATGATGATGTCACTCATGTTGACTAAATACAAGTTGATAAAGAAATGCAAATATGAACGTGCATGGGCAAATGCATGGTGGGCTACTCCATGTTGGGCCTTTATTTCTCATCTGGGCCGAACCCCAATCGCACAACATGTGCAATTCATATATATACCGAAAACAAGGGTTTTCGGTGGTGGGTGTGCAAAACAGTGGACAAAAGAAGGAGCGCACAAGTGAAGAACACACACCCGAGAGAATTGATAGAGAGTTTGCAAAGATTATTTTGTAAACATTGAGCTTGTAACTGACTTTTCTTACGTATTAATACATCGGTGTTAATCGTTGAGTCTCGGTCTTGTATCTCGTGTTCTTGTCGTGTTCGTTCTCGGTTTGCCATTTCCGGTTGGATTCCGCACAACCGGATTGGTTCGTACACAAGGAGTAGGCGACTAGATCCTCCCCTAGCCGGACCTACAGGTTCTTTGGTCCATAACAATTCTTTACCGGTTAACGAAATATCATCTTCAAGAAGTCAATATGATAATGGTAATCACTTTTAACTAGTTACTTTTTTTAGCTATTTCGCAATACTAAATGGATATGATTATGTTGTTGTAATCTTGGTATGAAATTGATTAGCCAAAACTTTCCATTTTACAGGGCAAGAAAGTCGTTTGGACAATTGATCTTGAAGTTTTGTTAACATTGCAATTAAGGTAATATATTAGTTTTTTGTCTAACGTTTAGGTATTCGAGTCAATTATAAATGATTGTATATTATATGTTTATTTTTTGTCTAATTGTTAGATGTTCACGCCATTTTTATACATGTTTTTCTTTTGAATCAAGAACAATGGGTTTAAAGAACTTTTAGAATTTTTTTAATCAATACTAATACTTGTTTATATGATTGATGATCGCAGGCTAGATATCATGAGAAGCTTTGGAGCTAAGTTTTATGATACCGGAATTTTCACCCAAAAGAACGTTTAGACTCCTTGTTTAAATATTTAGAATTTAGAATATGTTAAATGTTCACGATGTTTTCCTAACATTTGAAATATGTTTTGGATCGAACTTATTATTGAAGTTATGATATTATGAATTCTACATTTACAATTTGATCTTTTATTTTATATTTTATATTGTAAATAATGTAATTTTTATGGCAAAATTATGTGCCACTAAAAATAGTACATATATTTAACTCGAAACAGTTTTTACCAACACAATATTTGTGCCACAAAAGGTTTTTTATATCGTGGCATAAAAAAGTGCCACTAAAACTAGTATAAATATGTGACTATGATTACTTTTTAAAGGCACAAAAATTGTGCCACAAAAAACTTTTTTTATATTGTGGCAAAAATGTAAGTGCCACTAAAGCCGCAAAAACTTTGTGCGGCAGATCCAAAAAGTGCCACTAAAAGGCTTTAGCGTCAGCGCTTCTAGCGTCACTTTTTTTGTGTGCCACCCATTCCTACAAGGGCCTTTAGTGTCACTTTTTTGTTTTTTTATGGCACTTTTTGTGTGTCACTAAATGGCTTTTTTTTTGTAGTGATTGGTTGTAATATGTTTGAGTCGAAGGATGTATCATCGAAGGATTGTTTATATCCTTCGATGAGCTCGAAAGATAACCTTCGATGGATGTTGATGGACTTCGAAGGATATCATCCTTCGAAGTATTTGTGATCCTTCGATCGGTTTCTGGTCGATAGATGATCCTTCGATCAGTCTATCTGATCCTTCGACCAGACCTGTTGTTACGGGTATAAATACCCATGTAGTGTGTTCACTTCAGGTGGAGACTTCAGAAATTAGACACTGAGAGAGTTTAGACACTCAGAGAAGTGAGAGCATTCTGTTCAGAACACACACACACACACGAGAGTTAGAGAGAGTTTGCAAAATACATTTGTAAACCTTGTGCTGTAACCGAACCTTTCATACGCATTAATACAAGTGGTGTTAATCGGTGAAGATTGTGTGTTGTGTTTGTGCTTGTTCTATCTCGGTTTGCATGCTAGCTTGGATTCCGCACTCGCTAGTGTGTTAGACATAACAAGGAATAGGTTATACCTCAACCTCCGAGGGACCTACAAGGATCAGTGAAGTTGTAATCCAAGTTCGATTCAACATTCATTCGCCCTTCTAACACCATGACCACCGATGACATTGAAGGCCTTCTCGTAAAATTAGTTTGCAAACACCATGAAGTCACTTTCATCATCTCCACAACTTCTGAACTGTGTGTCTGCATATCTTCACTGTACTTGTCGACAATATCAAGCAACGTCCCTTGTTCCCAACATTGTTGAAAGACGCCAAGTAAGTGCCAACTTTCTTCGGGCTGAGATCTATCAAAGTTCCTCCTCCCACACAAGATCTCTAAGAGGACAATTCCAAAGCTGTATACATCTACTTTTTCAGTTATAACTGAGCTTAACCATTCAGGAGCCATATATCCCGGGGTTCCTCTCATTCTAGTCATCACTTGGCTTTGATCTCGGTCGATAAGTTTAGACAACCCAAAATCAGATACTTTGGCATTGAAATCTTTGTCTAGGAGTATGTTCTGAGGTTTAATATCAAGGTGGATGAGTTTTTGTACACACTCTTCATGAAGATATGCCAGACCTTTGGCTATATCAAGAATGATTTTCTTTCTGCATTCCCATTCAAGTATGTGTTCGCGATTTCCATGGTAGATCCACCTATCTAATGATCCGCTACTCATGAAATCATACACCAGAAACCGTTGGGATCTCCAAGCACTAAATCCTCTAAGTCTGGCCAGATTCACATGGTGAATGCTTCCAATGGATTCAACCTCAGCTAAGAATGATTTGTTAACCTGCCCGAGACCATCAAGACGTTTTACTGCAATCTTTGAGTCATCTTCAAGAGTGCCTTCGAAGACTGATCCAAATCCTCCTTGACCAAGCTTTTTACAAAAATTCTCTGTGGCGGTTTTTAGTTCTTCGTACGTGAACCGAGTGGGCAGTCCTGGTACCGCATCGATATACTCTTCCTCCATTTGAGCGTTGGATCTTAGCTTGCGATTTAAGAAAGTAATAAAGCCTACAACCACAAGCAGAAACAAAGAACTTCCAATGATGGAACTTATAATTACTGCAATTGGGTGACTTTTCTTTGGTTTTTGAGATCTCTGGACTTTTATGAAAGCTTTAACATTAAGATATGAATCGACGGTCCTCATTGTAAATATCTCTGAAGGTAAAAAACAGCCTCCATATGAAGCATTTGAATAATACAGAAAAAAAGCTGCTTTGCAGGAGCAATTGTTGAGACATGCTTGCTTGCAGGTCTCTATACTCACATCATTCATGTATGGGGTGTAATAGACATAATAGGTGACGTTCTGAAGTGAAATAAAAACATGATCTTGGATGGCATTACATGTGAGAGGAGTAACTGCAGAGCAACCCAGGTTCGGCAGCCGATCGTTCACTGCTCTGAAATAGTCTATGGTGTGAGGGTTTGATACTGGACAGCTGCACTGCTGATAATTCGAGCAAATGGCATTTCTCCCACAAGTCAAAGGATAAGTACAATTTCCATACTCTTCATACGTAAGTAGATCAGCCACCTCAGACCATTTATATTCATATTGCCATTCAAAGACTTTCAAATGACCATCAGGCATGAATTTCATATATTGAGCCGATTATGCTTCAGGTATAGCAATATAGTCATCAGGATCTCCTGGCTCAGCAGAAGAAAAGAAAAAAGACAAGCTTGAAAGTTATAATCCCTACACATCCTAAACTACAAGGGTTTTATGGTAATTAATTAGAAGAGTGGCGGTTACAAAGCATGGGGACTGGTTATGCCAAAACAGAAGTTGATAACCAACTTCCTACAACTAATCGACATGTCCAAAGGGACATGCCTATTCGCGACCAGCCACACACAAGGAGAAGGAAGGGACGCAACTTAAGATCGAATGGACACACCTCTTCACATTCAATCTCATCCACACAATCCAAGAGACGCAACCATTCACGAAGAGACACGTCTATTCACTCGTACCCTTAGAAAACTATAAATAGGGATAGTTAGATTCACTTGTAGTTGTTCATTACATTCGATCATTACATTGTACAAATTTTCAGTTTATTATTCAAGTTATACAAGTTTGTTTATCAGGTTCTAGAGATCAAAGATCCGTTTTGGGGCCAACAAAGCTCCCATTCAAAAACCTAACGTATTTTCTTTCTTTATTTTTATAGCTGTCAAAGCCCGTTCTTTCATAATAGGCTTGAGGTGGGTTTGATCCCACATAAGCAAACAAACCTTTTTGAGCCGTCCAATTGGTTGATGAAACACTAGGTATCAGTTGCTGTCCTTGAAACAGTCTTTGCCCCAGCACCAAACAGTCTGCTGGGTAATCAAAAGATTGCCAAACCACAGAGCCAATGACATCAAACAACACTAGGTTTCCATCATCAGTTAAGTTCATACCAACAACAGATTTCCCGGTCGTGTTGGTAGTCCAAACTTTGCTTCCATTGACATCCTGAAGGATCAATTCCCCGGTTGAAGTGAAATTCAGTATTGCACCATCACTCACCGGATAGTCTAGGTTTGCTGACCAAACGACTTGAGGGGGAGTTTTATCAATATAAAAATAACCACTCTTTGTTTGATCAGTTACAACAATGAAGACAGCAAAGAGGTAAGAAGTGCAGTTTCCATTGCAATAGAAACCACAGGCGAATGTGGGCCCAAGTGATGCTCTAAGGAGGATGGGTCGAATCACTGTGCCCTTAACACTTAAATAATAAGTGTAACTTTCCTCCGGAAACACCGGATTGAAATAAGGATCCGTGTTGTTCCAAGTGGTGGAAAGATTTGCAGTAGGGTAGTTGTCAGGAGGAGGTTGGGCAGTGGTTGAGTAGCGATTGAAGATGAGAAATAAGGCAAAACAATAACAGATGATCCATGCTGCCATCATAATATTAACCAACACACACAAGATGATCAGCCTATAATTAATGAAGATATATCGCTTCATGATTTAAATATGAGATCTACTGTAGATAAGTCAATATAGTTGACTCATTTGAGATGTAGTTTCCTTTCAACTTAATATACAGAAAACCGTGTCCAAGTTCACCACTTGGTTATTGACTTATTGTGTGGTGCTTATAATAATATGTTGAACTGTTGTTTTGATTTATCAGTCACGGCAAGGCAACAATAGCTTATCTGAATTACATTATCTGGTTATGACCGAATTCAGAATGTTATTCTTCATATACTTGTAAATGTTACAGGTGTTTACTGGGTAATTCGACCAGTTTTGACAAAATTCTGAATCTAACTGCTAATTGTTGGGATAATCGGGTTCGTTTAGGTCAAGCATATGGGTCATCAGTGATGGTTATGTTGGATTAATCGGGTTTGTTTGCGGGTCGCGATTCACGGGTCAACATGGCCATTGTTTATTTAGATGAGTCATGAATAGTTTGCGGTGGTCAAGAGTTTTGAGGAAGAAAACCGGATGCAAACGTGGGTTAAACAGTGCAAGGATTTGTGTTATTATTTAGTATTAAATTAACTTTTATAATTACTTGTTCTTTCACGTGTGGAGAGAGTTTAGGAGAATAAGTCATAGGTTAGTTGGTTAGTGGGTATACTCCTATTTTGTGGGAGTTTCTTTGACATGTTCATTATTCACGTACAAGTTACTTGTAAGTCTATTTAAAGACATTTTGTTTTATTGAATGAAGTTAACCCTTTTTTGATAGACAGTAGTTTTCTTTCACTTTCTACATTTCAACTTCACATTCACATAAGTAAATAGAGTTGTGTGTGTGAGAGGCTAGGGACCTGAACCAACAGGTTATGTATCATCTTACATGGTCTTGGTGGACCAGAAAAGTAGGAGCTGCAACTTAATGATAAAGTGGGTGGAGGTGGAAGTGCATGGTTGAGAAAATTGCACGTTGGGTTTAAGAAGGTGGGTCAATCCATGTACTGATTTTTTTTTGGATAAAATGGTTATTTACGAAGGTAGTATTCTAGACTATTTTATTCTTATTCTAGTGTTCCCCAACGTAGTGTTTTATAGAGCATAAGGGTGAAGGGTGTAGGGTTATGATTGGAATATGATTCAGGAATATGAATGGAATGTTACACCATATCCCTCAATTATTCATAATGGTTGGCGTGGATTAAACCACCATTACCACGGGCCAACTTTTAAAACAAATATATAAATTAAAAAAAGTAAAGGAGATAGTGCTTTGCAGGGGCGGACTTACCCCTAGCCCAAGGTGAGCGGGCGCACCCCCGGGAAAAAAAAATTAGTGTTATTTTCGGTTGAAAATCCCGTCCGCACCCCTTGGATTTTTTCGTCCGCACCCCTTGGATTTTTTCATCCGCACCCCTTGGAATTTTTCGTCCACACACCTTAGGTAAAAAAATGTTATCGATTATATTTTAAATTTTTTTAGTAAACTCTAATTAAAAAAAACTACCTAAATTATATAAACTTATACTACCCAACTTAACCCAAATACCCAATACCTTAACCCACTATTTCATTAAACATAATTAGCCCACTAATTACTAGCCCATTAACCAATCTCAACCTAAGTTAAAACTATAATAATTAAAATAAGCCCAATAGTCCCTTAGAATTCCTCCCGCCCTCCCACTCTTGGGTCGTCTCCTGCCAGCGATCATCGAACACAACAGCATGTCATCAGCAGCCGCGAACCACCGCCGTCCGACACCAAAGGGTAACAAAATTATTAAATAGGTTTGGAATTTCATGTGTTTTGACGTTGTTTATGGTTGTTTAGATGATTTTTAGGGTGATTATGTTGTTTAGATGATTTTTAGGGTGATTACACACGATTTCTAGGGTTGGAAATTAAAATTGAAACATTATGTTACGGAGCGATGAACTTATGGATCAATTTCTTTGTGATAGGAACCATGAGTAGGGACGTTATGCCGCGATTCTTTTGTTTTACATGACCCGACCCGACCCGACACGACACGGCCCGAACCGACCCGATACGAACCGATTTTTTTACTTATATACCTAGGGGCCTAAAATTTTTAAAAATGTTCCGCACCCCCATGGAAAAATTCCTGGGTCCGCCACTGGTGCTTTGGGTTATGACCACACCCTTAGGTTAGAAGTTTTGAATGGTGTATTAGAGGTGGGTAACATGACGCCTATGTGAAAGGACATGAGGCTCATGACCAGACCTTTTAGCCTAAATAGCCTTTTTGTTTAATGAATATACATAGCTTTTCTTTTGCAAATATTGTGGTTTCTTTCTTATGATTTCACAAACAAATCATGAGTGAGAGTTGAGTGTTTTGTAGGGCCTAAACCTACACTAACTACATTAGACAACAAACCAACTTGGCCACTTGGCCGAACAGGCCGGTTTGACAGTTCGGCTTTTGTTGTTTGAACAAATAACGTTTTTTTTTTTTTTCAAAATTACTAGCTTGTAATTTGTATAAAAACATTTGAAATGGTTTATGATTATAATACAACTCAAATCAGTTTTCTTCCTATACTTCACCTCTCTCTCTCTCTCTCTATATATATATATATATATATATAGGGTCGGGATTTAGAGAAAACGGTAGAAAGTGTGAGAACAGTGAGAACGCTTATGGATCGTCCGATTAAAACAATCTATGGACTAGATTGGCGCGGTGGCGTTTTCGTAAATAACATCAATTTTATTACGTGGACGCGCCTCATTAAGGGTAAAAGCGTCTTTACACCTCTATACCAAAACGCCATACTGATGAATAAAACGCCATTACGGACCAAATCACATCGCTATATAAACAAAAAACATCCAAGACATAAAAACACATCCCCCAGAACCTGAAACGCCATATTTTCTACTATATACCATTCAACTTACAAACGCCAAAATCCCCAAAACATCAAACACAACTACTCAAAACCGCCATATTTTCTACTATATCCCATTCATATTAGAAAACGCCAAAACACTCAAACTGTTGATACATATTATGTGGATACGGCTCGGCTCGGCTCGGTTCGACTCGGCTACGAAGTGAAGGCCGTAGTCAAGACATCCTCCGGTCTTGACTCGGTATGCTAATTACTTGGTATCGAACGATGTAAATGCAACTGCGTGTGTGAAGTTTGCATATCATATTATGTTTATGTGTTTAGATGTTGTCTGTTTGTTTAGCCCAATCCATGTAGAAGCCCAGTTCACATGACAAGGCCCATCAAGAAACAAGTCACTGTGGCGAAATCCCTTGGCCCAATCTCATATGACGAAAACACCTTGTGACGAAATCACATGGATTTCGTCCAAGGTATTGAGATTTCGTCGATGATATCATGATTTGGTCGATGGGTTTTCGTCTGGGACTGAATTTCGTCATGTTGTTAGTATAAATACCCAGATAACAGACAGAAACACTTAAGAGAAGTCTGAATAGATTTCGGAGCGAACACTGTAAACACACACACACTCACTGAGAGTTTATGAGAGCATCTTGTAAACATTGTATTGTAACCGTTTTCTAGATTAATACAATGGACTGTTAATCGGTGAATCTTGTGTTTTACGTGTTCGTCACTTGGTTTAACTTAACGTTTGGATTCCGCACTTTCGGGTTTGTCGGAAAACAGGGAATAGAGGTTACTCGATCCTCCGGGTGGACCTACACAAACATCAAAAGATTCCAAAAGATCGACGGTTCTTTCAGATACACTATTTTCTCAGTAAAACGCCAAAAATGCCAAATATCGTTTCTTGAATATTCAAAATATTGTTCTACGCCAAAGTTTCGGATAATGCATTCTTCCCTGAGGTGCTGTGACTCAAATAACATTTTGCTGCATGAGATGGATAAATCATAAACAAAAAGATGTTGGGGTCAGACTTATGTCATTTTCTGTGTTTTGTTCTTGATGAATATTTTAATGACATGAAAAGACGAATGACACTAATGAGTTGTTTGAAGATACATATTAAAAAAAAACTCATGTCATTTTGTCTTTCCAAATGGCCACAAAAACCACCGGCGAACATAATTCAAAGAAGAAAGAGACTGATGACAGTGAAGATTTGGAAGATGAATTGTTTTTATTTTTATTTTTTTAATTTTCTTTTTCTGTTGTTTGCTATGTATTTTCCAACTTAGAATAAAAAATACATTATCTTAATAAAACGCCAAACAGTCATAATGCATATGAAAAACGCCATAAATGGAGTAAAAACGCCAAAAACTCCCAAACTATAATGAAAGTAATTTGAAGAAGTATTAATTAATAAAAACTAAAAATGGAAAAAAAACGCCAAAAACTACTTAAACCCATATAAAACGCCAAACCTGAGAGATGGAAAGTCTATGACCCTAAAAACTCATAAAAAGCTCAAAAAAAAAAACAGTAAAAATACACAGTAACTGAAAAGACGGCTACTTTGTTAATATCATTTATTATAAATAAATCCCGCTCCAAAAACATCCTATAAAGAGAGACTTCTCTGCACAAACAACTTATCACAAAACCAGAAACAAACGCCATATTCCCTAGAAACCATTCACTTTAAAAACGCCAAAAAATAATACTTAAAAAAGCCACAGATGCAGGACCTCGATTCTGCTATATTGAGTATTGATCTGAATGAAGTTTCACTGAACTGATTCTTCCCTGAGTTGAGTATCTTTATAATCTTTTGCTGAATGAGATTGACAAATATTCAAGACAAAGAGACTGATGACACTGATATGACATCATGTCACTTTGTTCTTGATGGATATATGGATGGAATGAAGGGATCAATACATTAGAGCAGGCGTTGGTCTTCAACATGTCATCAAACAAGTATATATCCACCCACAATAAAGGATGCCACAAAAAATAAGCATCTTCTAAAGACGTCCATTATGTAGGAAAATAAGGATCTAAAAAAGGCGTTCAAAAACATGTTCAAAACGCCAAAAAGGTTAAAGTAGAAGAGGCTGATGACAGTGAAGATTTGAATGAGAAATTAGATAATAATTTTTATATTTTTTTCATTTTCTATTGTTTGTTATGTAATTCTTTGGTGTTTATCATCAAATTCTCTGCTATTTTAAAAAAATAGAGTATAAAACGCCAAAAACTACAAACACCAAAACGCCTGATAGTTTGAAAACTGTGAGAACGAATGCTAGCAAAGTACAAGGTTGCTATATAAAACGCCAAAAATGCAAACAAAGTATTACTGGAAAAATCAACACTATTTGACAGATGAAAATTGAAAGAAACAGTAAAATAAAGAGACGGTATCATTTATTGCCAAAAACATTATAGTTATATTAATGCCACTACATCGAAAATTGAAATTTATTTATCTTTTCAAAACGCCATAATTGCCTGTCACATTATAGGCCTGTATCCTAAATGGCAAAACACTTGATATAATAAAATCAAGAAAATTACTGATATTTTTTACATTAAAAGCATGCATCCTGATCTAAAAAACAATAAAAACGCCAAAACAATACTTAAAACGCAAAAAAATATTTACTATGATTCTGATCTAAAAACAATAAAAACGCCGCGTATTTATTAAACGCCAAAAAAATGGAAAGATGAAGGGACACGCGTTAATAAAAAAAGAAATATGAAAGGACAAAAAAGCCCCTCCGCCTTTCTCTAAGCGGCGTGACACGTGTTAGGCCAGGAAGCGTTCTCACCGTTCTCACACTTTTGAGCGTTTTCTCCAGATCCCGTTTCTATATATATAAACGCTCAAAAGTGTGAGAACAGTGAGAACGCTTCCTGGTGCAACACGTGTCACGCCGCTTAGAAAAGGGCAGAGGGGCTTTTTTGTCCTTTCATCTTCTGCTTTTCCAGTTCCGCTTTTTCCCAATGTTGTTTTAATTTTTGGTTTTTAAGATTTTTTGCGTTAACCAAATTCAATAATTAATGGCGTTTTAATTGTTTCATTGTATCAACATATTGGCGTTTATGGCTTTTATGGTGTTTATTCACATCGTATGCCATTAAAACCCAGGGGCCAGGAAATCTATTTGAATGACGTTTTAAACAAGATGGCTTATTGTTCTATTAAGTTTTATAAACATTTTGGCGTTATACTATTGTTAAATTATATTTCAACCACAGGAAAAAAATACAAGGGAAGGAAATAAATTAAAAATCCTAATCGGATCTCTTTTCCCATTCTTCACTGTCATCAGTCTCTCTCTTCTTTAATAGTACAAGAACTGTCACCAAATATATGGCGTTTTATGTAAAACTTAACAAACCCATCGGTTTGATTTTTTTTTGCCTGCTCGTCTGTTGAACTGGCTTTTTTTGTGGATGTTTGGGGACATAGATCTATGTCGTGTGAGTGGGTTTTTCGCTTTTTCTTTATCTGGATCTTCATATTTATAGTGAACCCACTCTTCAGTGTCATTGATCTTTTCTCCTCATCCAAACCTTCTTCAAGAACAAAAAATACAAAATACAAAATGCCATATGACTGGCATCAGTATCTTTTTCTTGAAATTTTGTCAATCTCATGCAGCAAAATCTTTCTGAGTTACTCCCCTCTGATAACAATTCATTCAGTTTATTTGTTGGCGTTTTACAGTGGGTGGTATTTAGTAGTATTTGGCGTTTGTTTTTTGGTTTGATTAAATGGAAGTTGCTGAGACGTATCATTTTATAGGATGTCTTTTTGGTGCCTAAATTAGGCGGTGCATTATTATAATAAAGTATTCGTCTTTTCAGTTACTATTTTGTAATTAATGTTTTTGATAAGCTTTATCTCTCTGAAGTCTGTAACACGTCCCATCTTTCAAGTTTGACGTTTTAGATTCTTCAGTATTACTGATTTTGTATTTACTGTTTCTAGTTACATTTTCAAGTTTGCTTTTTATTTTTTATTATTATTTTTTTGGGTATTTTTATAATATTTTTTCAAAGTAATTTTATTATTGTTTGGGAGTTTTTGTGGCGTTTAACCGGATGATATCGTTTAAACAAGCATTTTGGCTGTTTTGGCGTTTTTATTATATATGGCGTTTTATTATATAACAATTAACTGAAAAGGAAAATAAAAAAAAGAATACATAAACAATTGATCTTCCAAATCTTCTCTGTCACCAGTCTCTTTCTTCTTTTTTGAATCATGTTAACTGGCTGGTTCGACTTTCGTATAATTCCTTTTGTTTTTTTTGTTTTTCAAGTAGTTTTTTGTGTCGCTGTTTGGAAGCACACAGTCTGACATCAGCATCTTTTTCTTGAAGATTTGTCCATCTCATGCAGAAAAATGTTATTGAGTTTAGATCCTTTAGCCAACAATCTTGAATTTTTACAATCAACGATGTTTGATTTTTTAACTTTTTTGGCGTTTTAACGATAAAAACAACGCCACGAAATAAGATCACCTTAAACCTCAAATTTTGATCATGCTAAAATCAACAATGTTTTGCTGTATGAGATGGACAACATTGTTAATCCTCGGTTAAGAAAGATAACTGACAATGTTGTCCACCCCATACAGCTAAACTTTATTGACAACAAACCTCAATAATGTTTTTGTAGGTCCCTCGGAGGTTGAGGTATAACCTATTCCTTGTTATGTCTAACACACTAGCGAGTGCGGAATCCAAGCTAGCATGCAAACCGAGATAGAACAAGCACAAACACAACACACAATCTTCACCGATTAACACCACTTGTATTAATACGTATGAAAGGTTCGGTTACAGCACAAGGTTTACAAATGTATTCTGTAAACTCTCTCTCTCGTGTGTATGTTCTCTCAGCAGAATGCTCTCTCTGTTATCTTAGCTCTCCTTTTGTCTATCTAGTGTCTAAAATGAAATGAACACACAACATGGGTATATATACCCGTCACAGCAGGTCTGGTCGAAGGATCAGATAGACTGATCGAAAGATCATCTATCGACCTGAAACACATCGAAGGATCACATTTACACCGAAGGATGATATCCTTCGAGGTTCATCCATCGAAGGTTTATGTTTCGAGCTCATCGAAGGATCTAAACAATCCTTCGATGACACATCCTTCGACACAGACAGCTTACAAACCATTGTCTAACTGTTTGGCCAAGTCAAACCGGAGGATGGTTGACTTGGTCAAACTTACAGGACTAACAAAGACATCGTTTGGTATCATGACAAAATACAGACAAAGTACAGACACAAGTGCACCAACAAACTCCCCCTTGGCTGTAGCTTTGTCTTGTAAGTCTTTGTCTCGATCTTTGTCTCAGTCTTTGTGTCTTCAAGTCTTTGACATCCTTTCAAGTCTTCAATGTCGGAGGATCTTTAAATTCTTCACGTCTTGAAAGCAGAAAGTGTACCAACAAACTCCCCGATTCATGTAGGAAGTGTGTTGACAAACTCCCCCTTAACATAAGCTCCCCCTAGAGTTATGCTCGTGAAATACTTGATCTTCAGTACTTGAGATCCTTGTGGTGTTGATGATGGCCAGCGGCAACTCGATCATCTTCATCATTTGAGTGCCTTCACGTTGTGTCTTCATTCCGAGGCTTGTCATCGACCATGTTCTCCTTGCCTTTAGAATCTGCACATGCAAGAAATCTAAACGCGTAATGAGAACAACTGCTTGGAATATAGTAAACATAAACAAACGACACATGTGTGACCATTGTTTAATCAAACACCGTCCGACAGTTTGAAAGATTTAACAATTTTTATCAATTTTAGTTTTTAACTTTCAAAACTTGCAAATTTCGACCGTTTATGAAGATTTAGTCGTTTCGGTTTTCTTTCAGGTTTCAGGTAACTAAGACTCGAGCTCCAACATCGTACGATCGAAAATAAAATAGAAATAAAATCTTTTTGGCTTTTAGAAAGTTTATATTAAAACACACCTAAAATCTTTTTGGTATTTTTGAATGTTTCAAATGTAAAGACTGAAAGCAGTAAATAAATATATACAAACAATCTTTTTGCGAGTTTCGAGGGTAAGAGAATCATATCAGTGTACGGTCATGTCAAGACGCTCTCTTTGTTCAATTAGTTAACATTAAGATAAGCATCCTATAACAATTATCGGTATTGTTGTCCACATAAGCTCAACTTATCAGATGTAATCATGGCGAGGGGATACGTTAAGGTATGATTTATACTTACCGACCGGTGTTCATCCACATCACGACACATTCCCGTATCAAGGTATGCACGAGGGTTCATCTTACCGGTGAGTATACCGATTATCATCTGTTTGACCGTATATGATGTGAGATTCTCACTTATTTTTGATTGAAAACAAGCCCTATGTGATATAATCACTTATTGATGAGGAACTTGATTTTCGATGCATGAGGGCACAAGAGCAAGTCCGTGAACAGGTCAGTACTTTCGTACAGCAGGGAGACGAACTTGACTCCCGGAAAGAATTTGTGATATATTATCACTTATTTGTTGGACATGTGATTGTTGATCACTTATTGAGGTCGAATGCAATATGTACACGTATGTATAGTATCATGGAAGATCTAGACTTGCGTCCCCGTAATTTTTCGGAAAAAGATGCAACCATGATACCCAGATGATAAGCAGCATAAAGACCGAATATCTCAGAACCTCGGCAATCTCTCAAACGAAATTTCGGTACTAAGACCATATGCCAATGAATGGTTCCCACCTGGTCTTCAGTCGATTAAGATTTATATCACCCTGCACACTTTAAAATGATTGTGAGCCTACCGATACATCTTATATAGAGCTGCTTATCGTTTTTCAGTTTAGGTTTAAAGAGGTTTAGACAGACCACTGATGTACTATCATTTTCTCTTTTGCTCGCCAGGAAACTCATTTTTGTTTTTCTATTGTTTTTGCGTTTTTGTAATTTTTCGATGTTTTTGGATTTTCAAATTTTTGGATTTACTCCCCCTAAAATCAATAAACTAAGATAAATTTAAAACACAAAGGTATTTACAAAAATGATTTTCCGATGTTGGTGTTACTCTTGCTTAACCTTAATGCCGTTTACCAATAATAAAAAGTCAAATCTTGATTTGTCAAATGCTTTGGTAAAAAGGTCGGCACGTTGGTCATCGGTGTGGACCTTGACAACATTGAGGAGTTTCATAGTGAAACAATCACGTGTGAGGTGATATTTGAGATCAACGTGTCAGGTCAAAGAGTGCTGTATGAGATGATAAAAAAATTCATAAAGCAGCTTAAATATCGACAAGTATAGGAGAGATTAGAAATTCAAAACCGTATCCTGCAACTGCTTCGTGCATTGCAAGGAATCTGAGCGCTCTCCCAAACTGGATATCCACCCGGTGTGGACTTCAAAGACGATTTTTGTAGCTACTGAGAAATCTCTTGACAGCAACAAGATCATAAACCTTTGGGTCCGGCTGGTCTTCCACATTGCACCAGCGAAGGTCTTTATCTTTCTCTTGAGAAGTAGTGTGCGGTTGTCCAATCCACGCCAAGGCATCCGCACACCCGGTTTGGTTTGATCAACCAACATATTTTCTTCAGTCACACTATAGAGAAAAGTACCCTACACGTTCATCTTGTGGACTTTGAACTTCTTGTGGAAGAAAAATCCATGAATCTTCGAAAAGCTTCAGACGTGCTACAGGCGCGTACTTTTCATTGGAATCTTTCCTGAGGACCCGATCAAAAACCATAACAACCAATTTTTGGAATGATCTTCATCTTGTCGAATTTTTTAACTTCATTCAACAACATTCTTTCATCAGCAAATTCTTCTTCTTTTCTTTTTCTTTCCTCTCTCTCCATCAATGGCAACAATATTCTCCTTGGATACAACAATGTTTCGGAGCCTTATGTCGCCGATCTTGTGCATGGACGCTCCACTATCAACAATCCTAAGACTATCAATAGTTCCTCCTGGAACATCCTGCACACTCATTCAGAGATTAGTTGGAGAGGGGGACCCAAGCCTTCACAGAATTGGGTCGTCCGTCATCATCGAGGATTGTGACATCCATTTCCCGATAATTTGGAATTGATGTAGCTCCGCCTGAAACAATTTCCAATTTTGGTTTCCAAATCTGTTTTTGGTTTTCATGTTTAACATTTGATTCAACAGATTTTGTTTGGACAACCTCCGGTTTTAAAACCTTTTTAACATTTTTCCGTTGTTTCTTTCTCTGTTTCACTTCTTGTTGTTTAACAAGACGAGGGTCTTGTTTTGGTGAAACAAATCTTTTATGGTAATTGTTACCATGGGGGGCATCAACTTTTGCTTTCAACTTATGAAGATACGGACAGTTTCGAATTATATGTCCAATTGTACCACATTCAAAACATGATCTTCGTTCAACAAACCCCGAAGTATCATGTGATCGTCTTGCCGATGATGAACTTTGTGATCCCGAGGTACTAGGTTTTGAACCATTTGGTTCATTCCCTTTCATCACAGTTGCTTTCTTGACAAAATCTAAGATAGATTGATTTTCAAACTTTTCAATTTTGTCCGTTCCCTTAGATTTCACAAAATTCACTTTCTTTTTCTTCTTTTGATTCGGCTTCCTTGGACTTTGAGTCGGTGTTTTACCTTTTGGTTTGGCATGATTTTGCTGTTTTTGCACTGTTGGTAATTTCTGATTTCCAAATTGTTTTCGAACTTCGGCCTTTGGGATAGGAGGGCACTGTGTTACTGTAACACGTGATCCTGTCTTTCCCAAAAACTTATTTGTCGAATTTTCAAAGACTTTACTGATTAATGATTGATTAACATTCTTAATAGGAAAATCTTTGTCTAAATAAATTTTATCATCACCAACAAGAGTATACAGCAAATCCACACTCTCCGACTCTTTTGCAGACGAGGACTCAATTGCAACAGTCTTAGCGGGTTTTGCAGGAGGATCACACAGAATATGATTCTCAAGAGGTATGTCCTCTTCTTTGATTCCCGCATCAGACTTTGCTGAGTCAGTATCATAGGATTCATCATCGGAAGAATCAGTATCCTCAATCACAACTGGAGGATCCTGATTCGGTTCAGCAGTTACAAATGTATCTGCTGACACATCCGATGATTCGGTTCAGCAGTTACAAATGTATCTGCTGACACATCCGAATCTGATGATACTTCCTTCTTGTATCCTAGTCCTGTTGCAAATTCATTAACATCTAGAGGAACAGATGGTTCAAAGTGAGTTCTATATTCCTCATCAGGCAGTGCATCGTAATTATGTCTCACAGGTGGTGGACATTTCTTGTAACCTATGCATGTGACATCCCGTTTCTCTTTCTGAACATCTATGATGTGATCTAACACATAGCTAGAGCTCAAATAACTGTCTAGCTTGAGTTGGATCGCCTCACTTTCAGTTTTGACACAAGCCATTTCTTTTTGCATTATCTCAAGCCTACTGATGTAAAGGTTTATTTCCGTTTGTTTTCTTGAAACCATTTTTGTCAGTTCGGTTTTATCTTTCTTTAATGTTTCAATCATCGACTTAAAGCCCTTTTCATGGTTGTCATAAAACATGTTGGCTTCAGTGCATTTAGAAAGATCCACGGTCAACTTCTGGTTGTGAATGAATGTCACATCATACTTGTTTTGCAAAGCCTCGTGTTTGCTTTGCAACTCACCCCACTTAGCATTCAACGAAACATGTTTGTCTTGCAAGTCAAACAAACTAGCTTGTAAAGCATCATGTTTGACTTGCAACTCAGACTTGTTTGCCTCTAAATTAGCACATTTAACATGCAATCTATCACAATTATCACAAATAACAGCAGTTGGTTCATCGACACATACCTGACTTGAATCACTCTCAGATGTTGACCTTTCTGCATCAGAATCAACAACCTCCCTTGATGATTCATATTCAGATCCATCCTCGCTTGAACTTGAAGTTGTATCATCCTTAACTGAAGTTGAAACATCTTCATCTGAACTACTGTCATGTTCAGAACTGTCATTATTTCCCGAGGATTCACCATTGCTGGCATCTTTGACAACTTCAGCATACAACGCCGTTTTTGTTTGACTACAGTTCCTTGTATCAAGAGATGATGGTGCTACCGTAGAAGGATGGCACTGTGAGGCAACTGTTGGAGGAACTGGTTCAAGCGGATTTCCATACATGTCTGTTTTTCGAGGGACTGGAACTTGTATTGGAGTGCCAAAACAATTTGTGATTGTGACAAACGCCGTTGGTCTTGAGGAAGCTGTATCCGGAGACGGAGTACCAAAATACATCTCTGTAAATATATCCATGCTTCTATACTTGTTTTCTGTATTTGACGGAGTACCCCAGGCCGGATTCATTTTTGATCAAAAAAAAAAATAAAACCTGAAAATCACAAACTTGTTAAACATAAACAGACTAAGGTCGAAAGATCAAGACTTGTTCGAAGGATCAACAGTGTTCGAAAGATCACTGTTGAGTTTCGAACAATGATTTCGAAAGATTCTCCAAACGAAGGATCCTTATCTTTCGAAAAAGAACTGTAGACCGAAAGATGTAGGCTTCGAAAAGATTCCTTGGATCGAAGGATAAGTCACAGACTTCGAAGGATGTTCGAAGGATGATTATCTATCGAACCTCCTATGATCGAAAGATGATCTTTCGACTTCGAAGGATATCCTTCGATCTGATCTGACACAGTTGACAAAAATGACAGGTTGGTGAAAAAGTTGATGGGTTGGTAGAAACTTTCGGCAGAAGGTATGTTCAGACCATACTTTCTGCCAAAGCAGATTTGAACCAATAAAATATCACTGAAAATCGAAGTAACAACCCAGAAACCGGTCACCGGAGTAAGCCGGTGTTTGGCCGGAAAACACCAAATTTCTTAAAAAACAAGTTTTTGAGTTACCCAACCCTTCCTTTAACACACCCGGTAAGTTTAGAACACGTTTTTAACGTCTGGAAATGCGAGAAAAACAGTAAAAACGATTGCTAAAACAGTGAGTTTTTGTCCAAAACACTCCAAAGTCTTGCATAAACCCGGTTTTTAACAAGGAAAAGAGCCACGGCTCTGATACCACTTGTAGGTCCCTCGGAGGTTGAGGTATAACCTATTCCTTGTTATGTCTAACACACTAGCGAGTGCGGAATCCAAGCTAGCATGCAAACCGAGATAGAACAAGCACAAACACAACACACAATCTTCACCGATTAACACCACTTGTATTAATACGTATGAAAGGTTCGGTTACAGCACAAGGTTTACAAATGTATTCTGTAAACTCTCTCTCTCGTGTGTATGTTCTCTCAGCAAAATGCTCTCTCTGTTATCTTAGCTCTCCTTTTGTCTATCTAGTGTCTAAAATGAAATGAACACACAACATGGGTATATATACCCATCACAGCAGGTCTGGTCGAAGGATCAGATAGACTGGTCGAAAGATCATCTATCGACCTGAAACACATCGAAGGATCACATTTACACCGAAGGATGATATCCTTCGAGGTTCATCCATCGAAGGTTTATGTTTCGAGCTCATCGAAGGATCTAAACAATCCTTCGATGACACATCCTTCGACACAGACAGCTTACAAACCATTGTCTAACTGTTTGGCCAAGTCAAACCGGAGGATGGTTGACTTGGTCAAACTTACAGGACTAACAAAGACATCGTTTGGTATCATGACAAAATACAGACAAAGTACAAACACAAGTGCACCAACAGTTTTTGTATGTTTTGGCGTTATAAATTGGATGGAAGTTTAGGATAAGTCAATAAGATTTTACTCAATGAAATGGACAATATGCTCCCTTAAGGATTTTGTCTATTTCATTGAGCGAAATCTTTACTGACAGCCAAAATGAATTAAAAAAAACGTTTTGGGGTAGAAGATATTTGATGTTTGGGTTTTTTGGCGTTTTTAAGGCGAATGGGTTATATAAAATATGGCGTTTGGGTTTTTGTGTGTGTTTTTAATTGAATGTCTGAGATGTTGTATATATATGATTTTTTGGCGGTCTTTTTAGGCGGGATTTAACTATAATTAAGTTTGGCGTTTTATATTTAATGGCGTTTTTCTTAGAATGGTCTGTGATTTTTGTATTTGACGTTTTATTTCATGATTTGGCGTTTTGTGTGTAGTAGTCAAAAGGCCCTTTTACCCTTAATGAAGCGCGTCCACGTAATAAAATGGATGTTATTTACGATAACGCCACCGCGCCAATCTAGTCCATAGATTGTTTTGATCTGACGATCATTAAGCGTTCTCACCGTTCTCACATTTTCTACGGTTTTCTCTAAATCCCGACCCTATATATATATATATATATATATATATATATATATGTATACTATATTATAATGCATGAGGGAGAGGTATTTTAAGATACCCAAAAAATAAGAATTTATTCCCCCCATTATTTGTAGAAAGATCCCTAAAATGAGGGTAGTTTGGTCTTTTAAACACTATTTATTTTTTAGCCCTTAAACTTATTACACTTAAATCCAGGTTTTAACAAAATTATAGATAATTAGTACAATTCACCCATCCACAACAAACTTATATTTTTTCACGTATTCTTGACATATCTTATAAACTATACTGTTTAAAAAAAACCGAACGATAGCATGGCGACCTACACATTTTTATCGACGTTTCGATAGTTGTCTTGTTCAATATCGACGCACGAATTAAAAGGTACAAGTCGATAATGCTTTAATGTACAAGTAATTAATACTTGTGATCTAATGCGCCTAATCTACAAAGATGGGCTCCATCTATGCAAACAAAAAAAAAGTACCATAACGTAAAATGAAGATATTATGTGTCATATTTTATTTTACTAAAACTGCCTAATATCTATACGTAGATATATCTTATAAAAATTTAAAACTAAACACAACAAACTTTCTATCTTATAAAAAACTTAAAACTAACCACAACAAACTTCCTAAATAAAGAGGTGGCAAATCTAAAATTAAACCCTAATATATTTATATAGTTACTACTATAAATGCATCGCTGGACACCCCTATATCTATTGCTAAACAAAGTTAAAAAATGGATCCAGTTCTGAATTCAATTGTTGCGAAAAACGAAGCATGCGAGATTGAAAATTTTAAGGTCAGTTTTGTTATATCGCAGCAGTGAATAATTGTGTTCTTTCATTTACTTTTATGTGAATGTTAACTTATTTGATTTTTCAGATTCAGTTGCATAATGAACATGCCAATTTAAACAACCAAGTTGTCGGACAAGCTTCTAAGGTGATTTTGCTGGTTTTTAAGTATTATTTTTGCGTATATATTTCATATTAACATGTTCATTATGTTATTATATGTGTGTTTTATTGCAAGATGATGGTGATAAAGGTGTTGATATTATTTCTTATGGTGCAATGTTTAGTCCATACAAGTCTAATCTTCAACATGAATTTAGTGAGAGGTAATTTTAAGGTTTATTTAATCATTTTTTAACTTGTGAATTCAATGTTTGTCCTTTTTATGGATCGAAAGTTTGAGATTCAAAGGAATAAATCCAAGAGACTCTCTGAATGGAAATGGAGTGATGTTATTAATTTAGACGATTCTGATAACAATAACAAATAAGAGAAATTAGAAGATACTGCCGATTCAAGCATAAACCAGAAAACCCGATTAAAAATAGCTCGAGTGTCAATTCAGAAGCGGAACAAATTTCATGCAGTCTAATATGAAATCTATCAAGTGTTTTATGTTGTTTTTTTTTTCATTTTCAGTTGTTATGTTTGATCTAGACGTATGAATAAAGTTTATTTTATATTTGAACTTTATTTTTGGTGTTAATAGAATACAGTTATTTACCAAACTAATAAAGAAAATAATGTTAGTATTCTAAATTTACAAGTCAACTGAACTTATGTAAGTTAATATCCTAAAGTTGCAATAAATAGATATTGCAGTTAGATATAGTCAAGCTGAAATTATAAAATATTACATTTATTCTTGGATATTAATCTAATAATTTGTATTTCTTAATTAAAAATAATAAAGTAATAAACGTTAAAGCTAAACTAAAAAACTGAACTTACTATGATGTTGATACATATTTATGGACGCGACTCGACGCGACTTGATTCGAGATTGTGGACGCGACTTTGCTCGGCTTATTTTGTGACGACTTTCCTCCGTTGTTTACAAGACTTCAAGCCGACACAAGAGACAAGACAAGGACTGGACTCAACATCACAGTCCTTGGGCTAAGACAAGTTGACGAAACAAGACTTGGGCTTATCTGCTTTGGGCCGAAGCCCATAATTGGCGAAACAGCCCAGAAGTCGACGAAACATGTGTGTTTCGTCGACCATGATGCTGATTCGTCGCCTGTTTTCTGTTTCGTCGAGTATGTATGTGTCTGTAGTATAAATAGAGCTCTGATACCACTTGTAGGTCCGGCTAGGGGAGGATCTAGTCGCCTAATCCCTGTATACGAACCACTCCGGTTGTGCGGAATCCAACCGGAATAGCAAACCTGGTTTTTATTAAACATTTAAGCAAAAATTCGGGTTTCGGAAACTTTTCGGGTCACCGGAAAACTCATAGTTTACCGGAAAATACATAGTGTTCTTGATAAAACCCACTTTTTGATCTTAGAATTTTTTAATTAAAAGGTGTTTGTTGAATTGGAAATTGAAATAGATTATTAAAATTGGACACCTTACCGGGTTAGTAATCTTACCATACCAGTTGTTTGAAAAAGAGTGTTGTGTCTGACAGATCTCACCCACCCAGCTACTTCTTCGACGAATCAAACATCAGACGAAACAGGTCTCATTCGTCAAGCCCCTCCTCGACGAAACAGACCTTCTGTTTCGTCGATATTACTTGTTGTTGGGCCTCTGTTTCGTGGACTGTGTTGTGGGATCGGGCTAACAATTTGGGCTTCTGTTTCGTAGTACATCTTGGGTCTCTGTTTCGTCAAGTGGCAGCCCAAACACAAGTGGGCTTGTTTCTTCGACACATTTAGCCCAATTGCTCAATATCAGTTTCGTCGAATACCTTTGTTTCGTCAAACCGAATACACATATCTGTTTCGCCACTCATAAAGAATCTGTGTTTCGTCATACATCTGTTTCGTGGGTCTGCATTTCGTCAAAACACTTATCAGCTTATAACAGAGGGTTTGCAAGTGTGTCTTAACAGTTTGTTTTGAGTGTGTTTCACAGGTACTTGTCATCCTAGGTCAAAAATGAATCCAAGGTGGAATACTCTGGTAAATACCGATATGTATTTTGGTACTCCGTCATCTTCTGCACCAGTATCTTCTCAAGCTAATGCAATTTCTACCGGTCAATGGGCATTTGTATCAAATCAAGTTCCAAGTGTTCAAAGCATTCTTTTAAGCGAAAGCGAAACTGGAAGTTTGAATAGACCTCCAAAGTTGATGCATTTATATGAATATCCAGGATGGATTGATAGATTTCATACATACGTTCTTGGTCAGAATACAGAGTTGTGGTTGTGGTTCATCACAGATTTTGATCAAACAATAGAAGTTGCTGCATCATCTGCCGCTACATTTGCAGATCTGACGGAAGATCAGAAGAAGGTCTATGACTTGGAAAAGAAAGCATATGCCATTCTTACTCAGGCGTTGAGTAAAGATATTTATCATCAGTTTGTTAGTCACAAGACGACAAAAAGGTTGTGGGATGCGTTGAAGACAAGGGGCGTGGGAAATGAAGCGACACGTCATTTAAGAAAAGAACTGCTGAAGAAAGAGTTTGATGGTTTTACTTGTATGGAGAATGAGTCGTTAGGTGATTTGACAAGTCGATTTAATCATTTGTTGACTGAATTGACAAATTTTGGGGTAGTTACAACTCCTGCAGAGATTGTGAAAAGGTTTGCAGATTCGTTGCCACCTCAATGGAACACCTTCTTGGAAATCATGAAGTACAATGGTACTTTAGCTACAACGAGCTTCAACGACTTTGTTCAAATCCTGGAAAACAAGAATCAGGAAGAAACTCTGAAGGCAAAAAGAATTCCTGTGCCTCAAAATCCTGAAATGTATTTTGGAACGTCTAGCAGTTCTACAAAACCGTCTTCACATGCTCCAATTCAAACAGCCTTTGTGACTAGCACAGACATGTATGGCAATACTATCCAAGTTCTGGTGCCTCCAAAGACAGACATGTATGGAAATCTACTGGAACCAGTTCCTCAACAGCAACAGCAAAGCCAACGACCTCCCAGACCAACTGATATGTTCGGAAATCCTTTACCAACAACAGACATGTATGGAAATCTGCTTGAACCAGTCCCTCAATCAGCACCACAACAGCAACGACCTCTCAGACCAACTGATATGTTCGGAAATCCTTTACCAGTTCGATCCGCAACAACAGATATGTATGGGAATCCACTTCCTCCAGTTCAATCTACCGTACCAACAGACATGTACGGGAATCCACTTCATCCTCCACAGCAAGCATGTTATGGAAGTACATCATCTGCTAGTCAGCAATCTAAGCCAAATACAGTACGGCTCGACACTTCAAGCTTCTCAAAAGTTAGTGTGGAAGTAGCTAAGGAACACATGGAGCTGCTAAACACTTTGGTGAGCGCATACTGTGGTTTAGTAGAAGGTCAGATTGGCAACATTAATCTGACTCAAGAAGACTATCAGCAGATAGACAAGGAAGAGATGGAGATGATGGATATTAAGTGGGCCTTTGCAAGTGCTGTTAGGCGAGCAAAGGATTTCATGGAGAGAACAGGCCGAACCAGCTTGGAAAGCAAGAAAGACACCAAGTATGGGTTTGATAAGCAGGCCGTCAAGTGTTTCAATTGTGGTGAACGTGGTCATTTTAAGAGGGAATGTACAAGGCCATCTCAACATGGGAACCAGAATCCCTTCAGAGGTCAAGGCAACCAGCAGAACCAGAACAGGAACAATGTTCGTACATTGGTGCCGGTCAACAACCAGAGTCAAGCAGGACCATCTAATGCCAACCAGGCACTTGTGGTTCAAGTAGATGAAGGCTGTGATTGGTCAATCCAGTTTGGAAATGATGCTCCAGATGAAACAGCTTGTTTTGCTGAAGTTGTCACGGATCTTAAGCACGCCAGTGGTGGAGAATCTTCCACCAATGGTGATGTATCTTCTGAAGATGAAGACTCTTCTGGTTATAGTGGAAGCTCGGATGAAGAATCCTCCACTACAGGCAATGATCAGGTGGATGACACATCAAGTGCGTCAGTCGATGCAAATATTGATGAACTTTTGGATGAAGCAGCAGCAGGAATTCAAAGAAGATCTATTTTGGTGGATCAAGCTGCTTATTCTTCGTCTTCTCTCCATTCAGCCTTTATGGCGAATGTCGACAGTTCATCAAGTCAGGTATGTGTCGATGAACCCACTTCTGTTAGCTGTGATAATTGTGATAGATTGCATGCTAGATGTGCTGATTTGGATGCAAACATGTCTGAGTTGCAAGGCAAACACGATGCTTTACAAGCTAGTTTGTTTGAATTGCAAGACAAACATGTTCTAGTGAATGATAAGTGGTGTGAATTGCAAAGCAAGCACGAGGCTTTGCAAGAGAAATATGATGTGACTTTTATTCATAATCAGAAATTGACAGTTGATATCTCCAAGTGCACTGAAGCCAATATGTTTTATGAAAACCATGAAAAGGATTTTAAAAAGATGATTGAAACATTGAAGAAAGATAAAACAGAGCTGACTAAAATGGTTTCCAGAAAACAAACTGACATTAATTTGTATATCACTCGTCTTGAGGTGATGCAAAAGGAAATGGCTTGTGTTAAAACTGAAAGTGAGGCGATCCGACTTAAGTTAGACAGTTATTTGAGTTCTAGCTATGTGTTGGATCACATCATTGATGTTCAAAAAGAGAAAAAGGATGTCACATGCATAGGTTACAAGAAATGTCCACCACCCGTGAGAAATAATTATGATGCCATGCCTGATGAGGAGTACAGAACTCACTTTGAACCATCTGTTCCTCTAAATGTTAATGAATTTGCAGCAGGACTCGGATACAAGAAAGAAGCATCATCCGATTCAGATGTGTCAGCAGATACATTTGTAACTGCTGAACAGAATCAGGATCCTCCAGTTGTTGTTGAGGATGCTGATTCTTCTGATGATGAATCTGATGATACTGTTTCAGCAAAGTCTGATGCGGTGATTAAGGATGAGGACATACCTCTCGAAAATCACATTCTCTGTGATCCTACTGCAAAAACCGCTAAGACTGTTGCAACTGAGTCCTCGTCTGAGAAAGAGTCGGAGAGTGTGGATTTGCTGTACACTCTTGTTGGTGATGATAAGATCTATTCAGACAAAGATTTTCCTATTAAAAATGTTAATCAATCTTTAATTAGTAAAGTCTTTGAAAACTCAACAAGTAAGTTTTTGGGTAAGAAAGGACCACATGTTACAGTCACACAGTGTCCTCCTATCCCAAAGGCTGAAGTTAGAAAACAATTTGGGAACAAGAAATTACCAACAGTGGAAAAACAGCAAAATCATACCAAATCCAATGGTAAAGCACCGACTCAGAGTCAAAAGAAGCCGAATCAGAAGAAGAAGAAGAATGTGAACTTTGTGAAATCGAAGGGAACGGACAAAATTGAAAAGTTTGCAAATCAATCTAACTTAGATTTTGTCCAGAAAGTAACAGTGATGAAAAGGAATGAACCAAATAGTTCAAAACCTAGTACCTCGGGGTCACAAAGTTCATCATTTTCGGCAAAAAGATCACATGATTCTTCGGGGTTTGTAGAACGAAGATCATGTTTTGAATGTGGTACAATCGGGCATATCATTCGAAATTGCCCATATCTTCATAAGTTGAAAGCCAAAGATGATGATCCCCGTGAACGAAATGACCGAAAGCAATCTGTTTCATCAAAATCAGATCCCCGACTCATAAGAGAAAGGGAAAAGAAACAGAAACGCCAACAGGTCAAGAAACTTGAAAAGGCGATTAAAACCGATGTGGTTCACAAACCATCTGTTTCAGTTAAACCAGATAATTCAAAGTTTTCAAAAACTTCAAACAATCAAACTGGTAAAACTCAACAGACCTGGAAACCAAAAACGGTTACTGAATCAGGGGGACCATCACAATTTTCCAATCATCAAAGAATAGAAGTTATTGTTGTTGATGAAAATGGAAGACCCAAGACCACAATGGCTTGGGTCCCCATCTCCAACTAATCGATTGAGTTCATGTGCAGGGTGTTCCAGGAGGATCTATCAGTAGTCATTGGATTGTTGATAGTGGGGCATCCAGGCACATGACAGGCGACATGAAGCTTCTCTACGACGTCAAATCTATTAGAGGAGGTTATGTTGCTTTTGCTGGAGATAAGGGCGGATACATTACGGGTGAAGGAATGATTTCCAACGGGGTTGTTAGTTTTGACAAGATCAACTTCGTACAACAACTTGATCACAATCTTCTTAGCGTTTCTCAAATTTGTGATAAGCAGTTCTCAGTACACTTTGATGCAAATGGATGTTATGTGCTGAAACCCGGCTTCAAAATTCCAAAAGAATGGATTCTCTTGTCGGCTCCAAGGATAAATGATTTGTATGTCCTTGATATGAGCCAAGCTATTACTACGTCTGCACAAGCAACTTGTTTCGTTTCCAAAGCCACAGAAAAAGACACAATCTCTTGGCACAGACGAATGGGTCACATTCACTTACGCAAAATGAATCATTTGATGTCAAATGAATTGGTGAATGGTGTTCCTCTTAAAAATTTCCATCTTCAAGACGTCTGTGTCTCGTGCCAGAAAGGAAAACAAACAAAGAAGCGACACCCTACAAAGAAAGTCAACACGGTGGTTGTTCCTCTTGAACGTTTGCACATGGATTTATTCGGTCCTGTCAAGCACAAAAGTATTAGGAATCATCAATACTGCCTCGTGATTACTGATGATTATTCAAGATTTTCTTGGGTGGCGTTCATGGCACATAAGAGTGAAACTTTCGGTATTATCAAAAACTTGATCATTCAGATTGAGAATCTTTACAACTTGAAGGTTAGGCGGATACGTAGCGACAATGGTACTGAATTCAAAAATCATGCCATGGCAGAGTTTTGCACTTCAAAAGGAATTCTTCACGAATTTAGTGCAGCTTACACTCCTCAACAAAATGGCGTCGCTGAACGTAAGAACCGCACATTGATCGAGACTGCTAGGACTATGTTAGTAGAGTCGCAGCTGCCCATTCCATTCTGGACTGAAGCTGTGTCCTCTGCATGCTACACATTGAACCGAGTCCTTACAGTCAAAAGGCACAACAAGACCTGCTTTGAGCTTATTAACAAACGGAAACCAGACTTGTCATATCTTGAACCGTTTGGAGCTCCTTGCACAATTATCGATCCTAATGGAAAGTTTGGGGCAAGAGCAATTGAGGGATACTTTCTTGGGTATTCCACCCCGAACTTAAGAGTCTGGAATCTCGAGACTAAAAGGGTCGAGGAATGGTCTGAAGTCAGAGTACAAAGGCACACTTTGCCAGTTAGAAATCCTGGTCAGCCTTGGATGTTTGAGTACGGTGACTTTTTCAATTCGATCAATGTTGAAGCAGTTGAAGAAAATGCTGCGGCAATGATGTTTTTCGAGAGTGACAACGCAACAGATTCACCGTTGGTTCGTCCCATTATTGTCAATCAAGAACCATCTTCAGTGAACAATAATGCTCTCGACAATGAGGATTTTCAGGATGCTACCGAATTGAACGAATCTTCAGAGGATGACGAATTTCTCGATGCAGATCAAGGCCCAACAGCAGCAGTACATGGTACTTCAGAAGGTACACCTCCGGTGGATGTCCCTAGAACAGCTGAAGCTACTGCATCATCCTCTTCGTCAATTCCGGGCCTTGAATTGGTTGTTGACCTCAATCTCAACAACCTGGGTATTAATGTTCCTGTACCAGATAATCCAGAAACTAGGATTCACAATACCCATCCTCAACAAAACATCATCGGAAATGTACAGAGTGGCGTTCAAACAAGAAACATGTTGCGAAACAACAACAATGCAGGCTTGTATGCAACTATCCGAGAATCTGGTCAACAGAATGATTGGTCTTTCGCGTGTTATGTCTCACAGGAAGAACCAAGAACTTGGAAAGATGCTTTGAAAGATAGCGCATGGGTTGAAGCGATGCAGGAAGAACTGCAACAATTCCAGAAGCTTGGTGTCTGGAAACTCGTAGAGAAACCTGCTGGTTATAAGAAGATTGGAACCCGTTGGGTGTTTAAATGCAAAAAGGATGACCGTGGAATCGTTATCCGGAACAAAGCAAGGCTAGTCGTTCAAGGTTTTCGTCAGATTGAAGGAATCGACTACAACGAAGTCTATGCACCTGTTGCACGTCTAGAAGCAATTCGGATCTTTCTGGCTTATGCCTCATTCAAAGGTTTCAAGGTATACCAGATGGACGTGAAAAGTGCATTCTTACATGGTGTGGTGGAAGAAGAGGTGTATGTCGAACAGCCTCCAGGTTTTGAAGATCCTATTCATCCCGATCGGGTTTGGTTGCTCAACAAAGCTCTCTATGGTCTTCATCAAGCACCGCGAGCTTGGTATGCAACCTTATCTAATTATCTGCTGGAGAATGGTTTTCGAAGAGGTCTTATCGATTGTACTCTTTTCATCAAAGAACAAGATGGAGATCTTCTACTGGTACAGGTATACGTTGATGATATTATTTTTGGTTCTACTAATGATGTTTTGTGTAGGGATTTCGAGCGTGTTATGCAGGATAAATTCGAGATGAGTGCTATGGGGGAAATGACTTTCTTTTTGGGCCTACAAGTACAACAAACGGAGTCTGGGATATTCATCCATCAGACTAAATATGTTGGTGACATCTTGAGCCGGTTCCAGATGTCTGATGCAACGCCCATTGGTACCCCATTGCCGCAAAATCACGGAATTACTCCAGACCTGAAGGGACAAGATACTAGCCCCTCATACTACCGCGCGATGATCGGATCTCTTATGTACCTCACAGCATCAAGACCAGATATAATGTACCCAACGTGCCTGCTTGCCAGATATCAAGTGAATCCGAAGGCCTCACATCTTGCAGCTGTAAAAAGGATTTTTCGTTATTTGAAGGGTTACCCTGACACCGGTCTATGGTACCCTAGGGATAATAACTTTGACTTGATCGCATTCAGTGATTCTGATTTTGGCGGATGCAAAATCGACGGCAAATCCACAACGGCTGGATGTCAGTTTTTGGGAAATCGCCTAGTCACATGGCAGTGCAAGAAGCAGTCGTGCGTCGCTACATCAACATGCGAAGCTGAATACATTGCTGCCTCAAGTTGTTGCTCCCAAGTCCTATGGATCCAACAACAAATGCGTGATTACGGTTTTGAATTCCTAACTACTCCTATTTACGTTGATAATTCTGCTGCCTTACAGATCACTAGAAATCCTGTGCAGCATTCAAAGACTAAGCACATCGAAATTAAGTATCATTTCATACGTGATTGCTTTGAGAAAAGGCTAATCGATGTTGCTTACGTCCACACCGATGACCAACGTGCCGACCTTTTTACCAAAGCTTTTGACAAATCAAGATTTGACTATCTTTTATTGGTAAACGGCATTAAGGTCAAGCAAGAGTAAACCCAACATCGGAAAATCATTTTTTTGTAAATACCTTTGTGTTTTAAATTTGTCTTAGTTTATTGATTTTAGGGGGAGTAAATCCAAAATGTGAAAATCCAAAAACATCGAAAAATTTCAAAAACACAAAAACAATAGAAAAGCAAAAATGAGTTTCCTGGCGAGAAAAAGAGAAAATGATAGTACATCAGTGGTCTTTACAAACCTCTTTTAAACTGAAATGCAAAATGAAAAGCGATAAGCAGCTCTATATAAGATGTATCGGTAGGCTCACAATCATTTTAAAGTGTGCAGGGTGATATAAACTTAAATCGACTGAAGACCAGGTGGGAACCATTCATTGGCATATGGTCTTAGTACCGAAATTTCGTTTGAGAGATTGCCGAGGTTCTGAGATATTCGGTCTTTATGCTGCTTATCATCTGGGTATCATGGTTGTATCTTTTACCGAAAAATAACGGGGACGCAAGTCTAGATCTTCCATGATACTATACATACGTGTACATACTGCATACGACCTCAATAAGTGATCAACAATCACATGTCCAAACAAATTCTTTCCGGGTGTCAAGTTCGTCTCTCTGCTGTACGAAAGTACTGACCTGTTCACGGACTTGCTCCTGTGCCCTCATGCATATGAAAATCAAGTTCCTCATCAATAAGTGATTATATCACATAGGGCTTGTTTTCAAATCAAAATAAGTGAGAATCTCACATCATATACGGTCAAACAGATGATAATCGGTATACTCACCGGTAAGATGAAACCCTCGTGCATACCTTGATACGGGAATGTGTCGTGATGTGGATGAACACCGGTCGGTAAGTATAAATCATACCTTAACGTATCCCCTCGCCATGATTACAAATGATAAGTTGAGCTTATGTGGACAACAATACCGATAATTGTTATAGGATGCTTATCTTAATGTTAACTAAAAGAACAACAAGAGCGTTTTGGCATGACCGTACACTGATATGATTCTCTTACCCTCGAAACTCACAAAAAGAATGTCTGTAAATATTTATTTAATGCTTTCAGTTTCTGCATCTTGGTATATATTTATTTACTGCTTTCAGTCTTTACATTTGAAATATTCAAAAATACCAAAAAGATTTTAGGTGTGTTTTAATATAAACCTTTTAAAAGCCAAAAAGATTTTATTTCTATTTTATTTTCGATCGTACGATGTTGGAGCTCGAGTCTTCGTTACCTGAAACCTGAACGAAAACCGAAAATGACTAAATCTTCATAAACGGTCGAAATTTGCAAAGTGTTGAAAGTTAAAATTGAAATTGATAAAATACTTTAAACTTTCAAACTGTCGGACGGTGTTTGTTTAAACAATGGTCACACGTGTGTCGTTTGTTTATGTTTACTATATTCCAAGCGGTTGTTCTCATTACGCGTTTAGATTTCTTGCATGTGCAGATTCTAAAGGCTAGGAGAACATGGTCGATGACAAGCTTCGGAATGAAGACACGACGTGAAGGCTCTCAAAAGACAAAGATGATGGAGTTGCCGCTGACCTTCAACACCACAAGGATCTCACTTCATAAAGATAAAGACTTTCACGAGCATAACTCAAGGGGGAGCTTATGTTAAGGGGGAGTTTGTCAACACACTTCTTACATGAAACAGGGAGTTTGTTGATACACTTTCTACTTTCAAGACGCGAAGACTTTGAAGATCCTCCGACATAGAAGATATGAGAAGATAATCTCGCGAGTAGCGTCCAAGGGGGAGTTTGTTGATACATATTTATGGACGCGACTCGACGCGACTTGATTCGAGATTGTGGACGCGACTTTGCTCGGCTTATTTTGTGACGACTTTCCTCCGTTGTTTACAAGACTTCAAGCCGACACAAGAGACAAGACAAGGACTGGACTCAACATCACAGTCCTTGGGCTAAGACAAGTTGACGAAACAAGACTTGGGCTTATCTGCTTTGGGCCGAAGCCCATAATTGGCGAAACAGCCCAGAAGTCGACGAAACATGTGTGTTTCGTCGACCATGATGCTGATTCGTCGCCTGTTTTCTGTTTCGTCGAGTATGTATGTGTCTGTAGTATAAATAGAGCTCTGTTGTTCTGTTTCGGTAGACACTTGAACAGAGGAACACAGAGAGAACAGAGCACACACACACACACTAGAGAGAGTTTACAAAGAGCATTGTAAACATTGGATTGTAACCGAACCCTTTTATCGTTATAATACAGAGGTGTTTAACGGTGATATCTGCGTGTCGTGTTTTTACGTGTTCCGTCTCGGTTTGCTATTCCGGTTGGATTCCGCACAACCGGAGTGGTTCGTATACAGGGATTAGGCGACTAGATCCTCCCCTAGCCGGACCTACAATGATATAAAGTTAATAAAGATATAAACTTTTAACATCCTATTTTTTTATAAAAACTGTTTTTAAAATTTTATAAACACAAAAATTATATATATAAATATATATATATATATATATATATTTAACAATTAAAGTTAAAGGTGTAAAACGTACTTACGAGTCAACTACTGTATTTTATTTTTTATTTTTATAAAAATAAAAATTTTAAACTTAATGTTTATTGGATGAGTACCATGTGGATGTTTAAAAGTAGTTATGAACTTTAAAGAATAAAATTATAAACTTTATCATTTAATCAATAAAATAAACTTACTTTACAACTTATCTTTTATTTTTTATCATTTAATTATTATTTTATTAAAAAACGAAACTTTACATGTGTAAAACAATTTTTTTTACTTTATTTATAAACAAAACATTTTGTTTTTATAAAAAAATAATTCTTTTATAAACATTTTTTTGTAACAAGTAATATAAGTAAAGTACTCCAGAAATTTACAATCTTTACTAGATAAATACTAAGTTGTGTTACAAATTTTAAGGAACTATAAGTTCAAATATATTGTTATAGATAATTAGTTATTTTCAAAAGAATCCTTTACCAACTTGACTAGATACATAGTGAATTGTGATGGATATTTTTAGGGATTATAATTTAAAAGTAGACTCATATAGATAAGATTAGTTAGGAATTAAAAATTTGAACATAGTTTGATATAAAGTTAATAAAGATATAAACTCTTAACATCCTATTTTTTTTTATAAAAACAGTTCTTGAAATTTTATAAAAATATAAATTTTTATATCTGTAAAAAAAGAAATTTAACAATTTAAGTTAAAGTTCTAAAACTGCTTACGAATCAAATACTATTTCTTGTTTTTCTAAAAAATGGAAATTTTAAACTTAAATTTTATTGGATGACTACTATGTGGATATTTAAAAAAAGTTATAAACTTTAAAGAATAAAATTATACTTTATAATTTAACCAATAAAATAAACATAATTTACAATTATAACAACTTATCTTTTATGTTTTGTCTTTTGATTATTAATTTTTATAAAAAAAATATTTTTTGTCTTTTGATTATTATTTTTTATAAAAAAACAAAACTTTACGTATGTGTAACACTGATGACATATATCCACCACAATAATGTTATCATAAATATTATACGAATAAGAAAACTACCGGAAACAAGTGCCGCAATACAAAGTGTCGCCCCCGCCGCATCGCGCGGGCACCCTACTAGTATATATATATATATATATATATATATGTAGGGGTAATATCAAACAAAACGTTTATTTTGCCTAAGTAGGATGAGAAGGAATCTTAACCGTCCATTTTTCAAATCAATGGTTAAGATGCAAGTGTAGGAGAAATGAGGAGTGAAAGTGTACCTTGGGAAAATCCTATTTATGGACTTTCTCTCGCCACATGCAAGACACATGCATATTCCACCTCCATTTTTTAAACGTTCATAACTTTTTATACCACATTATTTTTTCATAAAAATTTCACTGTAAAAACAAGCGTTTTTTATCTTTAATTTGAGTACCATATTGTTATATAAAATATAAAGACTAAAAAACCCAATAAAATGTGTTGTATTTCTATGTTATATAATATTTTTTTGTGCTGGATTTTTGTACTATACTTTTGTGCTGAATTTTTTTGTATTAATTTTTTTCTCAATTTTTTGTGTTGGATTTTTTATACTACATTTTTTTTGCTTAATTTTTTCGTGATATATTTTTTTTGTACTATATTTTTTTTGTGCTATATTTTTTTTACTAGATTTTTTTGTGCTAGATTTTTTGTGCTAAATTTTTTTGTCCTAGATTTTTTATGCTAGATTTTTTTGTACTAGATTTTTTTGTTGTATTTTTAAAAAACAAAAGGGCTGCCACATGTCATTTTCACTCCTATTTATATGGACCAAAATGCTCTTCATTCCTATTTATTAGGAGTGTCACATGTCATCATCACAATTCTTCTTAGGCTACTTTGGCAAAATCCATTTTTTTAGCGGATCCTTTATATATACATATATATATATATATACATATATATATATATATACATATATATATATATATACATATATATATATATATACATATATATATATATATATAGAGAGAGAGAGAAGCCGGTTAACGTACAATATCCCTTAACGTACGATGCGTACTAGATGCAATTATGCACGTTATAAACACACAAAACCCTAATCACGCATGTTGAAAAAACATAAATCACGCATGTCACGCAAACATAAACTCGGAATACTTGATTCTCCGGACATCATATACTCGGAATCTTCATTTCGTCTTCACAAACTCGGAACCTTCATTCGTTCACAAACTCGGAATCTTCATTCTTTCAACATATGTAATTATGTTTTCAATATGCGTAACTCGGAATCTACATTTAGACTTCCAAACTCGGAATCTTCATTTCTTTCACAAACTCGGAATCTTCATTCTTTCAACATGCATAATTTCATCTCGTACCAAATATACGTTAAGGTATATTGTATGTTACACTTTCACTATATATATGTGTAATAGAGGTTAAACAATCGCTTCGTATTACATGGACAGTTTAAGTTTCAAACCGCACCATTAAAACCGTTAAACCATGAAAACCTGATCGTGAACCATACTGGCCGACTTGTTTAGAACGATTCAATCGGTTTCTCTCTTGAAATCCTCTTAATTTGTGATCTCCAATCTTCAACTTGATGAGAATTCTATTCTCCTTTTCTTGAAGCTAAATATTCTCAAAATTTCTATCACTTGTATAAATTACTTTTGAGCTAAGGGTTTCATTTAATAATACTTGCAGGGGTGACAAATCTTATTAACCCAATCCCAGACTTGCTCGAGTACTCGATATCCTCTTTATTTTACATGCGGAACATGAGATGAACTGCTCCACAGCAGCAGCAAGACATCTTGCATCAAGGTAACCACTTATATTTTTTTATTTTACTGTTGCAACATTATGTTATAGCAACTTATAAGCAGTGATGTATGTGCAGTGGGGTTGATGTATACACTGCTCTTGCTGGAGCCGTTGGAGCACTATATGGTCCTCTTCATGGTGGAGCCAATGAGGTATGCTGATATTAAGTACAACCGGTAATTTTCTTTTGGGTTGACCTCATAGTTATTAAAGGCACTAGGCGCATTCAAGGCGCATAGGCCTCGCCTCGGGCCTAGGCGCAAAGCGCAAAAAAAGTGAGGGTCTGAAAAAAATAAAGCGCATAATGAAATAGTTTAAAAAATATATTATGTATTAGAAAAAGAATACTATTCTTCAAATAAAATAAACAAAGTCTATTATGTAACACTTTATATCATCTAATTAGTACCAAAATAATAGTGCCTTAGTGTTGAAAAGTAGTTTTCCTTGATTAAAAGTAGAAATTTGGCTAGAATCTTGTCAGAATTTAGCCGGAAACTCTCCAGAATCTGGGAATCTTTCCGGAATGTGCGCCTGAACGATAACCTGGAGAGTTAGAGCGCAATTTCCTCGACTTAATGCACAACTGCCTCGCCTCGCCTGAAAAATAGGCCTAGGCGCAAGAGGCGATGGCTTTTAACAACTATGGTTGACCTGTAAACACTATCTTGTCCCCACTTTTATTAGATACTTTTACCAATATTTAATATGTTACATAAATTAAATTATCACAATAGTAAACTAAATTTATGATTCAATAGTGTAGCAGGTTGTAGGCATTTAAAATACACTTTGGGCAACTCTCAACCCAGTTGACCTATTTTTTTTCCCACTAATAGAACCAAATAATATTAATGTATGAACCTGCAAAATGAAAAAAGTGAAATGGCTAAAATGAATAGGACTAAGTTCTCATGTTTTGTTCTTGGTGCATAGGCGGTCCTAAAGATGTTGAATGAGATTGGAACTGTTGACAATATCCCGGAGTTCATTGAAGGTGTGAAGAACAAGTCAGTTCTGTTTGTCTGATCTAGTTAGGGGTGAAAACGAGCCGAGCGGCTCGAGAAAAAGCTAGAAACGAGCCGTGCTTGAGTCTAAAAAAAAGCTCATTTATTTATCAAGCTCGAGCCTGACATGTGAAGCTCGTCAGGCTCATCGAGCCTCTCGTCGAGCCTTAGTGTAATATTAGTTTTCATTAATATTTAATTAATAACATTTACTCCCTTTCTAATGTTTAGTAAACGAGCCGAGCTGAGCTTATTCAAACTTTTTACGAGCCGACCTCCCGAACCTAAAAATAAGCATGTTTAGTGAACAAGCCCGAGCATGAGTTTCACTTATGTAGCTCGCGAGCCTAAATGAGTCTATTATTTATATTTTTTTATTTAATATATTAATTAATAGATAATAAACGAGCCGAGCTTGAGAAACTATCAACGAGCCGATCTCGAGCTTTGAGCTTGAAAACCAACTTCAAACCGAGCTGAGCTCGAGCTTGAGAAACTACCAACAAGCCGAGCTCGAGCTTGAGTCTGGTCGAGCTCGGGCTTGGCTCGTTTGTAGTGTGCACCCCTAGATCTAGTTGCTGATGCGTGAATTTAATAATGTTGGTTTTCCATGGTTGGTTAAAGAGTCCTGATCATGTACTGTTTGTGTCAGGAAGCGGAAAATGTCAGGTTTTGGGCACCGTGTGTACAAAAACTATGATCCCAGAGCAAAGGTTATTAAAAAGTTAGCAGAAGAGGTTTTCTCGATTGTGGGCAGGGACCCTCTTATTGAGGTATTTCAGCGTTCATATAAAAGCTGTAATTTCTAATTCTTATAAATATTATTTGATATACAAGCTGACAACAGGTGGCTATTGCTTTGGAGCAAGCTGCACTATCGGATGAGTACTTTGTTAAACGAAGGCTGTACCCGAATGTTGATTTCTATTCTGGCCTGATTTATAGGTATATTTTTTATTAATTTGTTTTATAATTTTCATCCAATTCTGCTTGCGATTTTTTTAAAAGTTATTCTATTGATGTGTTACTTTTTTGAAACAGGGCAATGGGTTTCCCAACTGAATTCTTTCCTGTTTTGTTTGCCATACCTCGAATGGCGGGCTATCTGTCACATTGGCGAGAGTCCCTTGATGATCCCGACACAAAGATTATGAGGCCCGCACAGGTTTGTTTTCTTAAAAATATTTTAGTTTTGATATACGTTTTTAACTTCTTCCAACATTGATTACATTTTGGTGGGATATAATTAGGTATACACGGGTGTATGGATGTGGCATTACATTCCTGCTGAAGAACGTATGTCATCGACTGGCGTTGTGGTGGATAAACTAGGACAGGTGTCCGTCTCCAATGCCACAAAGCGGCGGTTATCTGGCTCTGGGGTTTGACCGGCCTATATTTGTGCATTGACTTTCAGGAACGCTAGAAAGGCCGAGTGTAATGGTTTACATGTTCTTATGATTAATCTATTTGATTATTGTGTAATGCTAGTAATAATATGTATGATCAAGTTCCTGTTGAACTGTTGTCTTGATATATCAGTCATGGTGACGGCTGCATATATGAATTTTAATACATGGTTTATGGATTAAAGAACCTTGTTGGAATATGTCTCCGAGCGTTAATATAGTGACCTCTGCATATATGAATTTTAATACATGGATGTTCATGAAATCCTTAATCTCTACACATCCTTAAGTACAAGGGTTATTGTGTATATAGTTAATAGTTATTTAGATGGCGGTTACTTGGCGGTTACAAAGTACAAGGTCTGAAGTTGTCAAAAGGAAACATTGTAACTACCCTCCTAAAATCGAAGGGGTGTGTCTCTCCTACACCACACACCGATCGGCCAAAAGAAAAAGGAAAGGGTGGCACCGGTTCAAGTTTGTGGCTACAAATTAACGTACCCCTTCACGATCAATCTCATCCACATATTCAAGGGACACGTCAATTCACGAAGAGACATGTCTATTAGTAGCACCCGTTGGAAAACTATAAATAGGGGTCAATAGATTTCATTTGTACATTCACTCTCATTCGAAATCAGTTGTACATATACACACATTCAGATTGTATTTCGATTATCATTCAAGTTATACAAGTTTGTTTATCACGTTCTAGAGATCAAAGATCTATTGGGGCCAACAATTGGTATCAGAGCATCAGGCTCTAGGCGTGGGAATCGCAAGGCATCGCAGGGAATTCGCGATCAGGTTTCACTTTCATTTTCAATTCGCAAGTTCAATTCAGAATTTTTAAGAGTTTCGGTTCTAGGGTGATCGGTTGAACCGAAGGGTTGGTTAGGAATCTAGGGTTTGTTTGATTCCGGGGTTTAGTGCGAATTAGATTATTGATTGTTTGATTGTTACACGATTCGGGTAATCGTGGGTTTGAGATCTATTGAAACCAAGAAAATAAAAGTCTAGTAGAAGTGAAGATTGTTCGGCAAGAAGTCATGTCAGGAACATCCGGACAAAATCAGATAATATACAAGGAAGGAAGTTCTCTTTCCCAGTTTCAGTGTCCGATTCTGAAACCAACAAACTACACGGTTTGGGCTATTCGTATCAAAACGATTCTCGAAGCGAATGGTTTATGGGAAACGATTGAACCGGCAGAAAATGCAACGGTAGACACTAAGAAAGATAAGTCTGCAATTGCATATTTGTTTCAAGCAATACCAGAAGATGTTGTATTGCAAGTTGCAAGTTGTAAGACTGCAAAGGAAATTTGGGATAATCTAAAGGTAAGACACGTTGGTGTTGATCGGGTACAAAAGGCGCGAATGCACACGCTATTATCAAAATTTGAATTGTTGCAAATGAAGGATGACGACACTATTGATTCGTTTACCGCAAAGATTAATAGTATCGTTACCCGAGCAACTGAAGTAGGAACGACATTGAGTCAACCGACTCCAGTACGCAAACTCCTAAATGGCGTACCAGATAAGTTTACTCAAATCGTTGCCTCCATGGAACAATACTCCGATCTAGAAACTATGACGCTAGAAGAAGCGATCGGAAGATTAAAAACTTATGAAGAAAGGTTAAAGTTGAAGAAAAAAGAAAGCCCGGTGAACAATCTAGAAGAACTTTTGTATACGGGTCAAGAACAACATGTCGAGGATCATGGACGAGGGAGATTTCATTCGTCACGTGGGCGAGGAAGAGGAAATTATCAACATAGGGGTGAAGGATACACCTCTTATGAGTCGGAAGGAACCGACAAATCACAAAGGGATGATAGCAAGCAAGAAACATCGGCTATGAGAAATAAGTCGAAAATTGTTGGTGCACTTGTGTCTGTACTTTGTCTGTATTTTGTCATGATACCAAACGATGTCTTGTGTTAGTCTGGTTTACGTCTTAGGTTTGTTAATATGTGTGTTCGATGTAAGTTTGACCAAGTCAACCATCCTCCTGGTTTGACTTGGCCAAACAGTTAGAACATAGTGTAATATGTTTGTGTCGAAGGATGAGTCATCGAAGGATTGTTTATATCCTTCGATGAGCTCGAAGGATAAACCTTCGATGGATATAGATGGACCTCGAAGGATATCATCCTTCGAGGTATATGTGGATCCTTCGATAGATGATCCTTCGATCAGGCTATCTGATCCTTCGACCAGACGAGCTGTGGTGGGTATATATACTCATGTAATGTGTTCACTTCATAAGTGTGTGAGATGTGAGTGAACTTGGTCTTGTAGAGAGCGTATTTTCAGTTTGGTCAAGGGCTGTAACCGTGTCCACTGAAATACAAGAGAAAACTTTGATATCTCGTGTGTCTACCTTTCTCTTTGTGGCTCGTGATCTCATATAAACTACCGGTTTGCATTCTAGCTTGGATTCCGCACTTGCTAGTGTGTTAGACATAACAAGGATAAGGTTTGACCTCATCCTCCGAGGGACCTACAAGTGGTATCAGAGCCGTGGCTCTTTTCCTTGTTAAAAAACCGAGTTTATACAAGACTTTGGAGTGTTTGGACAAAAACTCACATGGTTTAGCACCCGTTTTTAGTGTTTTTCTCGCATTTCTTGTCGTAAAAACGTGTTCTAAACTAACCGGGTGTGTTAAAGGACGGGTTGGGTAACTTAAAAACTTGTTTTTAAGAAGTTTGGTCATCTCCGGCCAAATTTCGGCTTACTCCGGTGACCGGTTTCTGGATAAGAACAGTCCATTTTTAGTATATTTTATTGTTCAAAATCTTGGTTTGGTAAAAAGTATGGTCTGAGCATACCTTCTGCCGAAAGCTTTCTTCCAACCCATCACCTTTTCACCAACCTGTCACTTTCGTCAACTGTGTCAGTGCAGATCGAAGGATATCCTTCGAAGTCGAAAGATCATCTTTCGATTAAAGGAAGTTCGATAGATAATCATCCTTCGAACATCCTTCGAAGTCTGTGACTTATCCTTCGATCCAAGGAATCTTTTCGAAGGATATATCTATCGATCTGCAGTTCTGGTTCGAAACATAAGGATCTTTCGATTGGAGAATCCTTCAAAATCATTGTTCGAAATTCAACAGTGATCTTTCGAACACTGTTGATCCTTCGAACAAGTATTGATCCTTCGATCCTAGTCTGTTTAAGTTTAACAAGTTTGTGTTTTTCTCGTCTTTCGATCAGGGATCCTTCGGCTGGTTGGTTGTTAACAAGGAGAACCCGAGAGAACTAGTGTAACAATTTTTCTTCATCAAAAATGAATCCGATTTGGGGTACTCCGGTAAATACAGAAATGTATTATGGAACTCCTAGCACTCCTACAATACAAGTGCGACATAATCCTGAGATGTATTATGGAACTCCTAGTACTCCTGCAAGACCAATCTCACATGCTCCAATTCAGACGGCGTTTGTGTCTAGCACAGATCTACATGGCAATCCTATCCAAGTTCCTGTTAAGCCAGCTCCAACAACAGACTTGTACGGAAATCCGATTCAACCAGTTTCTCAACCAGTGCCACAATAGCAAGTCTATCGGCCATCTACTGTAACCGCTTGTTTTGCTGAGGTTGTCAAGGTCACGCCAGTGGTGGAAAATCTTCCACCAATGGTGATGAATCTTCGTGGCGCCGTTGCCGGGGAGAATCTTCCGCCAATGGTGGTGAATCTTCTGAGGATGAAGACTCTTCTGGTTACAGTAGAAGTTCAGATGAAGAATCCTCGAGTTCAGGTGATGATCATGTGGGTGAGACATCAAGTGCGTCAGTTGATGTAGATATTGATGAGCTTTTGGAGGAAGCTGCAGCAGGAACTGATAGAAGATCTATTTTGGTGGATCAAGCTGCTTATTCTTCGTCTTCTCTCCATTCAGCCTTTATGGCTAATGTCGACAGTTCATCAAGTCAGGTATGTGTCGATGAACCCACTGCTGTTATCTGTGATAATTGTGATAGTTTAAGTATTAAATGTGCTGATTTGGAGGCAAACATGTCTGAGTTGCAAGGCAAACATGATGCTTTAGAAGCTAGTTTGTTTGACTTGCAAGACAAACATGTTTCGTTGAATGCTAAGTGGTGTGAGTTGCAAAGCAAACACGAGGCTTTGCAAGAGAAATATGATGTGACATTCCTCCACAATCAGAAATTGACCGTGGATCTTTCGAAGTGCACTGAAGCCAACATGTTTTATGAAAACCATGAAAAGGAGTTTAAATCGGTAATTGAGAAATTAAAGAAAGATAAAACCGAGCTAACAAAAATGGTTTCCAGAAAACAAACTGATATTAATTTGTATATAACTCGCCTTGAGGTAATGCAAAAGGAAATGGCTTGTGTGAAAACTGAAAGTGAGGCGATCCAACTTAAGCTAGACAGTTATTTGAGCTCTAGCTATGTGTTGGATCACATCATTGACGTACAGAAAGAGAAACGGGATGTCACATGTATTGGATACAAGAAATGTCCACCACCTGTGAGACACAATTATGATGCCATGCCTGACGAGGAGGATAGAACTTTCTTTGAACCATCTGTTCCTCTAGATGTTAATGAATTTGCAACAGGACTCGGATACAAGAAAGAAGTATCATCAGAATCGGATGTGTCAGCAGATACATGTGTGTCTTCTGCTGAACCGAATCAGGTTCCTCCAGTTGTGATTGAGGATACTGATTCTTCTGATGATACTGATTCAGCAAAGTCTGATGCAGTGATAAAAGAAGAGGACATACCTCTTGAGAATCATATTCTGTGTGATCCTCCTGCAAAACCTGCTAAGACTGTTGCAATCGAGTCCTTGTCTGCACAAGAGTCGGAGAGTGTGGATTTGCTGTATACTCTTGTTGGTGATAATAAAATTTATTCTGACAAAGATTTTCCGATTAAGAATGTAAATCAATCCTTAATCAGTAAAGTTTTTGAAAATTCGACAAGTAAATTTCTGGGTAAGAAAGGATCACACGTTGTGGTAACACAGTGCCCTCCTATCCCAAAGGCTGAAGTTAGAAAACAATTTGGCAATCAGAAATTACCAGCAGAGAAAAGGCAGCAAAATCATAACAAACAAAAGGGAAAATTGCCGGCTCAAAGTCAAAAGAAGCCAAATCAAAAGAAGAACAAGAATGTGAACTTTGTGAAATCTAAGGGAACGGACAAAATTGAAACGTTTGAAAATCAATCTAACTTAGATTTTGTCAAGAAAGCAACAGTGATGAAAAGGAATGAACCAAATAGTTCAAAACCTAGTACCTCGGGATCACAAAGTTCATCATCGGCAAGACGATCACATGATACTTCGGGGTTTGTTGAACGAAGATCATGTTTTGAATGTGGTACAATTGGACACATAATTCGAAACTGTCCGTATCTTCATAAGTTGAAAGCAAAAGTTGATGCCCCCCATGGTAACAATTACCATAAAAGATTTGTTTCACCAAAACAAGACCCTCGTCTTGTTAAACAACAAGAAGTGAAACAGAGAAAGAAACAACGGAAAAATGTTGAAAAGGTTTTAAAACCGGAGGTTGTCCAAACAAAATCTGTTGAATCAAATGTTAAACATGAAAAACAAAAACAGATTTGGAAACCAAAATTGGAAATTGTTTCAGGGGGAGCTACATCAATTCCGAATCATCGGGAAATGGATGTCACAATCCTCGATGATGACGGACGACCCAAGTCTGTGAAGGCTTGGGTCCCCCTCTCCAACTAATCTCTGAATGAGTGTGCAGGATGTTCCAGGAGGAACTATTGATAGTCTTAAGATTGTTGATAGTGGAGCGTCCATGCACAAGATCGGCGACATAAGGCTCCGAAATATTGTTACATCTAGGAAAATGTTGTTGCCTTTGATGGAGAGAGAGAGAGAAAAAGAAAAGAAGAATGATGTTGAATGAAGTTGAAAAATTCGACCAATTGAAAAATGTGCCAAAAATTTTGGTTGTTATGGTTTTTGATCGGGTCCTCAGGAAAAGATTCAAATGAAAAGTACGCGCCTGTAGCACGTCTGAAGCTTTTCGAAGATTCATGGATTTTTTTTCTTCCACAAGAAGTTCAAAGTCCACAAGATGAACGTGTAGGGTACTTTTCTCTACGGTGTGATTGAAGAAAATGTGTTTGTTGATCAAACCAACCGGGTGTGCGGATGCCTTGGCGTGGATTGAACAACCGCACACTACTTCTCAAAGAGAAAGATAAAGACCTTCGCTGGTACAATGTGGAAGACCAGCCGGACCCAGAGGTTTCTGATCTTGTTGCTGTCAAGAGATTTCTCAGTAGCTACAAAAATCGACTTTGAAATCCACACCGGGTGGATATCCAGTTTGGGAGAACACTCAAATTTCTTGCAATGCACGAAGCAGTTGCAGGATACGGTTTTGAATTTCTAATCTCTCCTATACTTGTCGATATTTTAGCTGCTTTATGAATTATTATCATCTCATACAGCACTCTTTGGCCAGACACATTGATCTCGAATATCACTTCACACGTGATTGTTTCAATATGAAACTTATCGATGTTGTCATGGTCCACACCGTTTACCGACGTGCCAACTCATTTTCTCCAAAATTCGATAAATCATTTCTGATTAACTTAATTTTGGTAAAGGGCACTGAGGTAAAACATGAGTTAAAACCAACATCGGGAAATCGTTTTTGTAAATACCTTTGTGTTTTAAATTTTAGCTTAGTTTGTTGATTTTAGGGGGAGTAAATCAAAAATTGAAAATCCAAAAACATAGAAAAATTTCAAAACACAAAAACAATAGAAAAACAAAAATGAGTTTCCTGGCGAGCAAAAGAGAAAATGATAGTACATCAGTGGTCTATCCAAACCTCTTTAAACCTAAAATGAAAAACGATAAGCAGTTCTATATAAGATGTATCGGTAGGCTCACAATCATTTTAAAGTGTGCAGGGTGATATAAACTTAAATCGACTGAAGACCAGGTGGGAACCATTCATTGGCATATGGTCTTAGTACCGAAATTTCGTTTGATAGATTGCCGAGGTTCTGAGATATTCGGTCTTTATGCTGCTTATCATCTGGGTATCATGGTTGTTTTCTTTTACCGAAAAATAACGGGGACGCAAGTCTAGATCTTCCATGATACCATACATACGTGTACATACTGCATTCGACCTCAATAAGTGATCAACAATCACATGTCCTCAAAATAAGTGATACTATATCACATTCATCCGGGAGTCAAGTTCGTCTCTCTGTTGTACGAAAGTACTGACCTGTTCACGGACTTGCTCCTGTGCCCTCATGCATATGAAAATCAAGTTCCTCATCAATAAGTGATTCTATCACATAGGGCTTGTTTTCAAATCAAAATAAGTGAGAATCTCACATCATATACGGTCAAACAGATGATAATCGGTATACTCACCGGTAAGATGAACCCTCGTGCATACCTTGATACGGGAATGTGTCGTGATGTGGATGAACACCGGTCGGTAAGTATAAATCATACCTTAACGTATCCCCGCGCCATGATTACATCTGATAAGTTGAGCTTATGTGGATAACAATACCGATAATCGTTATAGGATGCTTATCTTAATGTTAACTAAAAGAACAACAAGAGCGTTTTGGCATGACCGTACACTGATATGATTCTCTTACCCTCGAAACTCGCAAAAAGAATGTCTGTAAATATTTATTTAATGCTTTCAGTTTCTGCATCTTTGTATATATTTATTTACTGCTTTCAGTCTTTACATTTGAAATATTCAAAAAGTCCAAAAAGATTTTAGGTGTGTTTTAATATAAACTTTCTAAAAGCCAAAAAGATTTTATTTGTGTCTTATTTTCGATTGTACGATGTTGGATCTCGAGTCTTCGTTACCTGAAACCTGATTGAAAACCGAAACGACTGATTCTTCATAAACGGTCGAAATTTGCAAGTTTTGAAAGTTAAAAACCTAAAACTGAACAATTTGTTAAACTTTCAAACTGTCAAACTGTCGGACGGTGATTGATTGAACAATGGTCACATGTGTGTCGTTTGCTTATGATATTCCAGGCAGTTGTTCTCATTACGAGTTTAGATTTCTTGCATGTGCAGATTCTAAAGGCAAGGAGAACATGGTCGATGACAAGCTTCGGAATGAAGACACGACGTGAAGGCACTCAAGTGATGAAGATGATCGAGTTGCCGCTGACCATCATCAACACCACAAGGATCTCAATTCATAAAGAACAAGTATTTCACAAGTATAAATCAAGGGGGAGCTTGTGTTAAGGGGGAGTTTGTCAACACACTTCCTACATGAAACGGGGAGTTTGTTGGTACACTTTCTGCTTTCAATACGTGAAGACTTTAAAGATCCTCCGACATTGAAGACCTGAAAGGACGTCAAAGACTTGAAGACATAAATATCGAGACAAAGCTACAGCCAAGGGGGAGTTTGTTGGTGCACTTGTGTCTGTACTTTGTCTGTATTTTGTCATGATACCAAACGATGTCTTGTGTTAGTCTGGTTTACGTCTTAGGTTTGTTAATATGTGTGTTCGATGTAAGTTTGACCAAGTCAACCATCCTCCTGGTTTGACTTGGCCAAACAGTTAGCACATTGTTTGTAAGATGTTTGTGTCGAAGGATGGATCATCGAAGGATTGTTTAGATCCTTCGATGAACTCGAAGGATAAACCTTCGATGGATGATTGATGGACCTCGAAGGATATCATCCTTCGAGGTGTACATATGGATCCTTTGATAGGTTTCAGATCGATAGATGATCTTTCGATCAGTCTATCTGATCCTTCGACCAGACGAGCTGTGGTGGGTATATATACTCATGTAATGTGTTCACTTCATGAAGTGTGTGTGAGATGTGAGTGAACTTAGTCTTGTAGAGAGAGTATTTTCAGTTTGGTCAAGGGCTGTAACCGTGTCCACTGAAATACAAGAGAGTACATCAGTGGTCTATCCAAACCTCTTTAAACCTAAAATGAAAAACGATAAGCAGCTCTATATAAGATGTATCGGTAGGCTCACAATCATTTTAAAGTGTGCAGGGTGATATAAACCTTAATCGACTGAAGACTAGGTGGGAACCATTCATTGGCATATGGTCTTAGTACCGAAATTTCGTTTGATTGATTGCCGAGGTTCTGAGATATTCGGTCTTTATGATGCTTATCATCTGGGTATCATGGTTGTATCTTTTACCGAAAAATAACGGGGACGCAGGTCTAGATCTTCCATGATACCATACATACGTGTACATACTGCATTCGACCTCAATAAGTGATCAACAATCACATGTCCCAACAAATAAGTGATAAAATATCACATTTATCCGGGAGTCAAGTTCGTCTCTTTGCTGTACGAAAGTACTGACCTGTTCACGGACTTGCTCCTGTGCCTTCATGCATTCGAAAATCAAGTTCCTCATCAATAAGTGATTCTATCACATAGGGCTTGTTTTCAAATCAAATAAGTGAGAATCTCACATCATATACGGTCAAACAGATGATAATCGGTATACTCACCGGTAAGATGAACCCTCGTGCATACCTTGATACGGGAATGTGTCGTGATGTGGATGAACACCGGTCGGTAAGTATAAATCATACCTTAACGTATCCCCGCGCCATGATTACATCTGATAAGTTGAGCTTAAGTGGACAACAATACCGATAATTGTTATAGGATGCTTATCTTAATGTTAACTAAAAGAACAACAAGAGCGTTTTGGCATGACCGTACACTGATATGATTCTCTTACCCTCGAAACTCGCAAAAAGAATGTCTGTAAATATTTATTTAATGCTTTTAGTTTCTGCATCTCTGTATATATTTATTTACTGCTTTCAGTCTTTATATTTGAAATATTCAAAAAGTCCAAAAAGATTTTAGGTGTGTTTTAATATAAACTTTCTAAAAGCCAAAAAGATTTTATTTCTGTCTTATTTTCGATTGTACGATGTTGGATCTCGAGTCTTCGTTACCTGAAACCTGATTGAAAACCGAAACGACTGATTCTTCATAAACGGTCGAAATTTGCAAGTTTTGAAAGTTAAAAACCTAAAACTGAACAATTTGTTAAACTTTCAAACTGTCGGACGGTGATTGATTGAACAATGGTCACATGTGTGTCGTTTGCTTATGATATTCCAGGCAGTTCTCATTACGCGTTTAGATTTCTTGCATGTGCAGATTCTAAAGGCAAGGAGAACATGGTCGATGACAAGCTTCGGAATGAAGACACGACGTGAAGGCACTCAAATGATAAAGATGATCGAGTTGCCGCTGACCATCATCAATACCTCAAGGATCTCAAGTTATAAAGATCAAAACATTCACGAGCATAACTCAAGGGGGAGCTTATGTTAAGGGGGAGTTTGTCAACACACTTCCTACATGAAACGGGGAGTTTGTTGGTACACTTTCTGCTTTCAAGACGTGAAGACTTTAAAGATCCTCCGACATTGAAGACTTGAAAGGACGTCAAAGACTTGAAGACACAAAGATCGAGACAAAGCTACAGCCAAGGGGGAGTTTGTTGGTGCACTTGTGTCTGTACTTTGTCTGTATTTTGTCATGATACCAAACGATGTCTTGTGTTAGTCTGGTTTACGTCTTAGGTTTGTTAATATGTGTGTTCGATGTAAGTTTGACCAAGTCAACCATCCTCCTGGTTTGACTTGGCCAAACAGTTAGAACATAGTGTAATATGTTTGTGTCGAAGGATGAGTCATCGAAGGATTGTTTATATCCTTCGATGAGCTCGAAGGATAAACCTTCGATGGATATAGATGGACCTCGAAGGATATCATCCTTCGAGGTATATGTGGATCCTTCGATAGGTTTCAAATCGATAGATGATCCTTCGATCAGGCTATCTGATCCTTCGACCAGACGAGCTGTGGTGGGTATATATACTCATGTAATGTGTTCACTTCATAAGTGTGTGAGATGTGAGTGAACTTGGTCTTGTAGAGAGCGTATTTTCAGTTTGGTCAAGGGCTGTAACCGTGTCCACTGAAATACAAGAGAAAACTTTGATATCTCGTGTGTCTACCTTTCTCTTTGTGGCTCGTGATCTCATATAAACTACCGGTTTGCATTCTAGCTTGGATTCCGCACTTGCTAGTGTGTTAGACATAACAAGGATAAGGTTTGACCTCATCCTCCGAGGGACCTACAAAAATCACTTGCTACAGATGTGAGAAACTTGGGCACTATGCCTATGAATGCCCAACCAAGAAAACCAAGGAAAATGAGACACTATTGGTCGAAATAGAAGAAGATGATGATGAACTGGCACTTCTGATGTGCCTAAACGCTGAAGAGAAATAGAAACGTGAAACTTGGTCGTGTGATACGATCAAGGGGAAGAACCGTGTGATGCGGAGATAACCTGTGAAAGGTATGATAAAACAATCCAGTGAGTGGATAGGATCAAAGCGAAGAATCCGTGAGGGAAGCAATCAATAATAAAGAACTCGTTGTGAGAGACAACCGTGAAAAAGATAAATCAAGGAGAAGACGCGCGTATCCTGTGACTGGGTCAGAAGAAGGACTGTTGTGTGATACAACCGCAAGAGAAATCTAAGTGAGTTAGATTATCCAAAATCTATGCGAGATGGATGCAAGTCATGTGATATGATAGTGGGCAAGTTAATCAAGACCGAGTGAAGTTCGTGTTGAGACAACTACACAAGAAAAGAGGTTCATGTGATACAAATCAAGTGCGGTCAAGGCAAGTGTGAAGCAAAGTATTCGTGTGAAGCAAGGTTCGTGAAGAACATAGCTAGTGAGAAGCAAGTTCGTGAGAAGCAAAGTTCGAGAATAAAAGATCCATGTGAAATGTTAGATACCGAGGAGACTTGAGATGATAAAGCTACTCGGAGTTCAAGATCTACAACTCAAGGATGTTCAAGATTAGGGGGGTGAATGAAATCCTTAATCTCTACACATCCTTAAGTACAAGGGTTATTGTGTATATAGTTAATAGTTATTTAGATGGCGGTTACTTGGCGGTTACAAAGTACAAGGTCTGAAGTTGTCAAAAGGAAACATTGTAACTACCCTCCTAAAATCGAAGGGGTGTGTCTCTCCTACACCACACACCGATCGGCCAAAAGAAAAAGGAAAGGGTGGCACCGGTTCAAGTTTGTGGCTACAAATTAACGTACCCCTTCACGATCAATCTCATCCACATATTCAAGGGACACGCCTATTCATGAAGAGACACGTCTATTAGTCGCACCCGTTGGAAAACTATAAATAGGGGTCAATAGATTTCATTTGTACATTCACTCTCATTCGAAATCAGTTGTACATATACACACATTCAGATTGTATTTCGATTATTATTCAAGTTATACAAGTTTGTTTATCACGTTCTAGAGATCAAAGATCTATTGGGGCCAACAGTTCATGCTGCCCTTGCTGATCCTTTTCCTGTCCGGTTTTGATTACGAGTCCGTCCTATCTAGTATGTCGCCCCAAACCATACCATTTGTGTACCAGCACAAATGGTATGTTTAATCGTAGTTATACTTTTATCTTTTATATTTCGTTCACTGTGATTCCATGTATTCACACCAGATGGTAGGGCTAAACAAATACAGCAATATATCTATGGTTTTCGAGTATCCCCAAATGCTAGATTTTTCAAACACCTACAAAAGCGCACTTCAGCTACTATATGAATGTGTGTGTGAGAGAGACTTGACCTGAGAGTGGGGTGCTTTTGAAAAACCGGACTAGCTGTTTCAGATGAGTAACAAACGGCTGAAACAATGGGGACGTCCCTTTTTTTTGGGCAATGTAGGCTATCTGTTACATTTCGGATGAATGTTGGGAGTTGATCTTAGGGATGGATTCAAGTCGGTCACAAAAGTTAAATGTAGAAACTGCGCCAAAATCCTTACAAATCCGTGGACGGATATGGACGTCGCAAATAGCCATTTTTGTGGTAGAACGTGTAAGTATTAGCTAATAATGTTGATCCCATGTTTTAACACATACGTTTTACCAATTCTTGAAAGGAGTCTCACTATTCTTTTTGGGATTTAAACCATCTGTCAGTAAAAACAAAAAAAAATTATTCTTTTTGGGATTTAAGTATTTAACATATCTGTAAATGTCGCTAACGAAACATGTCTGTCATTGAAATATTTTCTCCATGATTGACATAGATTGTGGAATTTTTGTAGAGCAATGGGAAAAAGCTGAAAGACTTTAATAACGTGAAAGAAGGGCCAACGCAACAATTAAACCCAGTTATACGTCGAAAGTAGATTACAAAAATCTTGCTGTCAGATATCAACAACAGAAGAAACAAAGTGGTACAAAAAGAAGTTTGGCAATTTGTCTACAAGTGGGAAAGCAAGACTAAAAGAAGATGCACCCTGCTAAGTTTAGTATTAATATTCTATCTCTTTATTTTTATTCTAATGAATAAAATAGGCAAATATGTAACATTGTCTCTTTAGAGCCAACTAAGAATCATACCAAAATGATTAAGAAAGAAAACACACAAAAAACAATGAAACATTAAGAAGAACTTCATGGTTATTCACCTAGGACCAGATAGAACAGAATCCAACAATGGTGTCATATCTTTCTTATGTTCGACTGCTGTCTTTTGCAGTCTAGGATCAGTGAAGTTGTAATCCAAGTTCGATTCAACGTTCATTCGCCCTTCTAACACCATGACCACCGATGACATTGAAGGCCTTCTCGTATAATTAGTTTGCAAACACCATGCAGCCACTTTCATCATCTCCACAACTTCTGAACCGTGTGTCTGCATATCTTCACTGTACTTGTCGACAATATCAAGCAACGTCCCTTGTTCCCAACATTGTTGAAAGACGCCAAGTAAGTGCCAACTTTCTTCCGGCTGAGATCTGTCAAAGTTCTTCCTCCCACACAAGATCTCTGAAAGATCAAAGATTAATCAAGTCCATCCGAAGAAGATCGGTTTCGGGCCGGTATCATTTATTTATTTGTTTTAGTTAGTAATGGGTCAAACAGTAATTGTTTATGTTTATGTATTTGGGCCGGAGGCCATGTCTAGTGGGTCGAACAATATGTCAAGTCCAGTTAGGTTATGTTACAGAACAAGCGGGTTGGGCCGAAGTGAGCGAACAGGTGTGTCTCGCATAACTGCATGAGCGGTTAAGATGGAAACGTCACCTCTCTTTGTCAAGCGTTGTGACTGTTCAAACATACCCCTTCGCTGCATATAAAGTCGGCTGCAAACCCTTGTTCCAAACAGTTAGTTCTAATCAGTTTCTATATTTGCAAGTTATTATTATTCAAGTTCAAGTTCGATTCAGATTGTTCTGTTAGTTTAGTTTATCATTCATAAATCTCAGTTTGTTCGTTTTTCATGATGATGTATTGTGATTACTATGGGTTGTATGAAAACGATTGTGTGTGCGGTCACAATTCGATCCGTTCCGACTGGTCCTGGGTTTCCGATGATGATGATACCAACATTGGTATCAGAGCCAAAGGTTTAACAGGAAGCGGAAAGGGTTGTGATCATGATGGAAATCGGGTATGTGGAGACAAGGGAAAATCGGTGGAAACCGATTACTGTGAAGATATTGTTCGTAGTGGAAAGTGCGGCCGGGCGGCGGAAGAGGATGAGTACGCGCAGGGGAAGCCAACCATACGAACCGGGAAGTCGCCATTAAAGAAGTTTCCAAAGAAAATGGGTCCGAAGGGTTTTGCGAAGAAATCCGGAAAGAAGGCAAATGCACCGGTGGGAAGGCCAAGAAAACCAGGAATTCGTTGCTTCAAGTGCAAGCAATTTGGTCATATCGCCTCGATTTGCCCAAGTAAGTATGTTAATTTATCGCCGTTACCAATTGAAAGCGATTATGTGGTTAAGGATACATGTGGCGGTAAATGGGATTCAATATGGGTTGTTGATCCTACATTCAAAACACACATGACGGGAAACCGGAATGTGTTTAAATGTTTCAAGAGACATTTTGGGTTAGTGACAAACGAAAGTAGGAAGGATTTTTCGTTCGTGCATGGTATTGGAGAAGTTAGAGTGCCAGTGGACGGAAAAGACAAAACGATCCCGTGTGTAGGTTACGCTCCTAGTCTAGACAAGAACGTGGTAAGTCTAGAACAACTTTTGTTTCAAGGGATAGAGACGGTTACAACGGGGGATACATGTGTGTTAAAGAAAATGTTTGGATGTCGTTCGAAAGGGTTCGATATTTATGAAGATAAGTCGGAAGTAGACTTAGAACAAGATTATCTCAATACGTTTTATGATAATCTTGGTGTTGATAACGGTTACAAGAAAGAAAAGAAAGAATTCAAGGAATGTTTGGAGGATTACTACGAAAGGGAATTCGAAAAGGAAAGGAACAAGAAAAAGGTGTACGGTGAAAGTTCGAGGGCTAAAAAGAAAGAAGTTGTGTATTCCAAGAAAGCAAAGAAGGCGCTTTTAATTTACATTGAAGGCGAAAAAGATAATCCACGTCAGTCAAAGGAAACGCTCCGGGAACGAGCAATAACTCTTTCACAACTCGAGGAAGACGTCATTGAAAGGAACATGATTATGGAAAGTTGTGTAGAACCGGGAGATCTTATAATGTTGCACGAAGAAATAAAGAAACACCAAAGGTTTTTCGATGCACCATTCGAAGAAATCTTGATTTGGTTTATTTCGGATTTTCTTAGAATCGTATGTGAAAAGGCAATGCCACCCGAATTGATTGATGGCCGGGATCTTAGTCTCATATTACTACATCGTATTGTAAAGCACAACGGAGGGTTCAAGGAAGTAATGGAAAAGAATATGTGGGATGTGATTGCGGCTAAATACGGTTATGAACCGGATGATGCATATGAAGTCAAGGTTGCCTACATTTATTACTTGGAACTAGTCGAGTGGTATTTCGACTACATGAAGAAAGAGCGTGGGAAAAAGGCAAACGTTATGGCTGGAAATTCAAGCAACAACGGCGGTTGGATAGAAGAATCAAGTGACGATGAAGTGGTGGTCAAGATAGAGGTCACCAACAACCGCAAGGAGTAATCACGGCTGGAGACTCGGATGTTCTTGATTAGGGGGGTGAATGAAAGATCAAAGATTAATCAAGTCCATCCGAAGAAGATCGGTTTCGGGCCGGTATCATTTATTTATTTGTTTTAGTTAGTAATGGGTCAAACAGTAATTGTTTATGTTTATGTATTTGGGCCGGAGGCCATGTCTAGTGGGTCGAACAATATGTCAAGTCCAGTTAGGTTATGTTAGAGAACAAGCGGGTTGGGCCGAAGTGAGCGAACAGGTGTGTCTCGCATAACTGCATGAGCGGTTAAGATGGAAACGTCACCTCTCTTTGTCAAGCGTTGTGACTGTTCAAACATACCCCTTCGCTGCATATAAAGTCGGCTGCAAACCCTTGTTCCAAACAGTTAGTTCTAATCAGTTTCTGTATTTGCAAGTTATTATTATTCAAGTTCAAGTTCGATTCAGATTGTTCGGTTAGTTTAGTTTATCATTCATAAATCTCAGTTTGTTCGTTTTTCATGATGATGTATTGTGATTACTGTGGGTTGTATGAAAACGATTGTGTGTGCGGTCACAATTCGATCCGTTCCGACTGGTCCTGGGTTTCCAATGATGATGATACCAACATTGGTATCAGAGCCAAAGGTTTAACAGGAAGCGGAAAGGGTTGTGATCATGATGGAAATCGGGTATGTGGAGACAAGGGAAAATCGGTGGAAACCGATTACTGTGAAGATATTGTTCGTAGTGGAAAGTGCGGCCGGGCGGCGGAACGCGCAGGGGAAGCCAACCATACGAACCGGGAAGTCGCCATTAAAGAAGTTTCCAAAGAAAATGGGTCCGAAGGGTTTTGCGAAGAAATCCGGAAAGAAGGCAAATGCACCGGTGGGAAGGCCAAGAAAACCAGGATGAATGTTGGGAGTTGATCTTAGGGATGGATTCAAGTCGGTCACAAAAGTTAAATGTAGAAACTGCGCCAAAATCCTTACAAATCCGTGGACGGATTTGGACGTCGCAAATAGCCATTTTTGTGGTAGAACGTGTAAGTATTAGCTAATAATGTTGATCCCATGTTTTAACACATACGTTTTACCAATTCTTGAAAGGAGTCTCACTCTTCTTTTTGGGATTTAAACCATCTGTCAGTAAAAACAAAAAAAAAATTATTCTTTTTGGGATTTAAGTATTTAACCTATCTGTAAATGTCGCTAACGAAACATGTCTGTCATTGAAATATTTTCTCCATGATTGACATAGATTGTGGAATTTTTGTAGAGCAATGGGAAAAAGCTGAAAGACTTTAATAACGTGAAAGAAGGGCCAACGCAACAATTAAACCCAGTTATACGTCGAAAGTAGATTACAAAAATCTTGCTGTCAGATATCAACAACAGAAGAAACAAAGTGGTACAAAAAGAAGTTTGGCAATTTGTCTACAAGTGGGAAAGCAAGACTAAAAGAAGATGCACCCTGCTAAGTTTAGTATTAATATTCTATCTCTTTATTTTTATTCTAATGAATAAAATAGGCAAATATGTAACATTGTCTCTTTAGAGCCAACTAAGAATCATACCAAAATGATTAAGAAAGAAAACACACAAAAAACAATGAAACATTAAGAAGAACTTCATGGTTATTCACCTAGGACCAGATAGAACAGAATCCAACAATGGTGTCATATCTTTCTTATGTTCGACTGCTGTCTTTTGCAGTCTAGGATCAGTGAAGTTGTAATCCAAGTTCGATTCAACGTTCATTCGCCCTTCTAACACCATGACCACCGATGACATTGAAGGCCTTCTCGTATAATTAGTTTGCAAACACCATGCAGCCACTTTCATCATCTCCACAACTTCTGAACCGTGTGTCTGCATATCTTCACTGTACTTGTCGACAATATCAAGCAACGTCCCTTGTTCCCAACATTGTTGAAAGACGCCAAGTAAGTGCCAACTTTCTTCCGGCTGAGATCTGTCAAAGTTCTTCCTCCCACACAAGATCTCTAACAGAACGATCCCAAAGCTGTACACATCCACCTTTTCAGTTATAGCTGAACTTAACCATTCAGGAGCCATATATCCCGGGGTTCTTCTCATTGTGGTCATCACTTGGCTTTGATCTCTGTCGATAAGTTTAGACAACCCAAAATCAGATACTTTGGCATTGAAATCTTTGTCTAGGAGTATGTTTTGAGGTTTAATATCAAGGTGGATGATTTTTTGCATACAATCTTCATGAAGATATGCTAGACCTTTGGCTATATCAAGAATGATTTTCTTTCTGCATCGCCATGAAATCATAGACCAGACAGCGTTGTGATTTCCATGGTAGATCCACCTATCTAATGACCCGTTACTCATGAAATCATAGACCAGAAAGCGTTGTGATTTCCAAGCACAAAATCCTTTAAGTCTAACCAGATTCACATGGTGAATGCTTCCAATGGATTCAACCTCAGCTATGAAAGATTTGTTAACCTGCCCAAGACCATCAAGACGTTTTACTGCAATCTTTGAGTCATCTTCAAGAGTCCCTTTGAAAACTGATCCAAATCCTCCTTGACCAAGCTTTTTAGTAAAATTCTCCGTGGCGGTTTTCAGTTCTTCATAGGTGAACCGAGTCGGCATCCCTGGTACCGCATCTATATACTCTTCCTCCATTTGAGCGTCAGATCTTAGCTTGCGATTTAAGAAAGTAATAAAGGCTACAACCACAAGCAAAAACAAAGAACTTCCAATGATGGAAGTTATAATTACTGCAATTGGGTGACTTTTCTTTGGTTTTTGAGATCTCTGGACTTTTATGAAAGCTGTAACATTAACATTAACATATGGATCGACTGTCTTCATTGTAAATATATCTGAAGGTAAAAAACAGGCTCCACTTGAAGCATTTAAATACAGAAAAAAAGCTGCTTTGCAGGAGCAATTGTTGAGACATGCTTGTTTGCAACTCTCCATACTCGCATTTTCCGTGTATGTAGTGGAATAGTCGTAGTGTTTTGTGGTGGAATAGACCGAATAGTCATAATAGGTGACGTTCTGAAGTGAAATAAAAACATGATCTTGGATGGCATTACATGTGAGAGGAGTAATTGCATAGCAACCCTGGCTGGGTTGCCGATCGTTCACTGCTCTGAAATAGTCTATCGTGCGAGGGCTTGAATCTGGACAGCTACACTCTTGCATATCCGAGCAAATGGCATTTCTTCCACAAGTCAAAGGATAAATACAATCTCCATACCATCCATTGGTAAGTAGATCAGACACCTCAGACCATCCTTCTTTCCACTCAAACACTTTCAAATGCCCATCAGGCATTAATTTCATATATTGAGCCGATGATGCAAATGGTATTTGAATACAAGTGTCACGATCTCCTGGCTCAGCAGAAGAAAAGAAAAAAGACAAGCTCCCATTCAAAAACCTAACGTATTTTCTTTCTTTATTTGTATAGGCCCTAACTATCTGCACACCCAGTTTGCCTATCTGCACACTTACGGTTTACCTACGCTGCGTATAGGTCTATACGCAGCGTATAGGGTATAGGGTTAACCCTATACGCTGCGTATAGAGCTATACTCAGCGTATATAAACCATGGATTTCAGAGCCTTATCAGCAATCATTGCACAGAAAACAAGGGTTTATATACGCTGCGTAGGGACCTATACGCAGCGTATATAAAGCTCAATTTTTGTATTTTTTTATGTATTCCTTTGTTTATTTATAAAAAAAAAGAAAATTATTTATAAAAAAACAATATTATTGGTAAATAATACAAATATAAATTATAAAAATTAAAAATAATACAACTATTATGAATTATAAAAATTAAAAAAGAAAATTATTTATAAAAAAACAATATTATTGGTAAATAATACAAATATAAATTATAAAAATTAAAAATAATACAACTATTATGAATTATAAAAATTAAAAAAGAAAATTATTTATAAAAATTAAAAATAATACAACTACTATGCTATACGATACGATATCACACTTATAGTCTTATACAAGGTCAATACGTGACCTATACTACACCTATACGATACGATATCACACTTATAGGCTTATACGAGGTCAATATGGGACCTAAATCACACCTATAGGCCTATACGGGTGTTATATCGTATCGTATAGTATCGTATCGGGTGTTATTTTCCTTTTTTTTATAAATAAACAAAGGAATACACAATTACCGTTGTATTGTATCGTATAGGTGTGATTTAGTTCCCGTATTGACCTCGTATAAGCCTATAAGTGTGATATTGTATCGTATAGCGTAGTATATGTCCCGTATAAGGCTATAAGTGTGATATCGTATCGTATAGGTGTGGTTTAGGTCCCGTATTGACCTCGTATAAGCCTATACACTACGTCAAAAAAGGCTTACGGCCACACAAAAAAAGTGTGACCATACGTCTTTCGCCACACTTTTTTTTACCAACTCAAGTGTGACCAAAGGTCAAGTCATCGTAGGTATCATACGGCCACATTCATGTTTAGTGGCCATAGCCACTTTAAAGTGTGGCTAAAGGGTACAACTATTTCTTTCTAGAATCAGACATTCTGTACACTAAGTGTGGCTAAACGGTAGCAACAGCCACATGAATTTACTGTGAATGTGGCCATTTCAATTATATAGTCATTTAAAAGTTTGTTTTAGCCACATTATTTAAAAAAAAGTGTGTCAAAAAGCATTGTTACAATGAAGCATTTTATCCATTAAGGGTGGCTAAAGGGTAACAACGGCCACATGTGTGGTCGGTTCTATTATATAGTCACGTGAATTTAGTGTTAGTGTGACTGTTTCTATTATATAGTCGCTAAAATGTTTGTTTTAGCCACATCAATTAAAAAAAATTGTGGCAAAAAAGTTGTAATCAAGCAAATGGTCTATTATGTGTGGCTAAATCATATAAATTGCCACATGAATTTACTGTAAGTGTGGGTGTTTGCAGTATATAGACACACGAATTTACTTTAAGTGTGACCGTTTCTATTATATAGTCACTAAAAAGTTTGTTTTAGTCACTAAAAAGTTTGTTTTAGTCACATCAATTCAATAGAACAGTGGTAAAAAAAGTAGTTGTAATCAAGCAAATGGTTCAAGTGTGGCTAAATGGTATTAACAGCCACATGAATATACTCTAAGTGGTTGTTTCTATTATATAGCCACTTGAATTTACTGTAAGTGTGACTATTTCTATTATATAGTCACTAAAAAGTTTATTTTAGCCACATCAATATAAAAAATTATGGCAAAAAGGTTGTTATAATCAAGCAAATGGTTTATAAGTGTGGCTAAATGATATCAAAGGTCACATGAATTTAATTTAAGTGTGACCGTTTATATTATATAATCACATGAATTTTCGTGTAATTATTCATTTTATTTTCATTTTTTCATAAAATACAAACTATAGTAAACATGAGAAAATGTAAAAACCAAATGATATTAACAATACCAACCCAAAATTCATACATAAGTTTTCAATTTAAATACTAATTAAAGACATAAACTTCTAATCAAAGCCTATCTACAAAGGTGGCAAAGGGAAATCACTGTACATATTGACTAAGAATTATTTCTACGTCGTTTTCTTCAAGTCCATACACTCACTACTTTTTTACTTGAAAGTGCTGCAAATTTGCATCCATGGGCTGGTGACCACCTTGTTGTTGTAGTGGTGGGGAGTAAACTTGTAACTAGTGGCCTATTCTAATGTCTCTTAACCCATCCACATTAGCTTGTCGTTGGCGTGCTATACCCAAACCAGATAGGCGTTTGGACTCGGCCTCACCCTCAACTCAATTAATTTATAGATATTTTTCATCTTTCTCAGTAGCAGCCACCGTTAGATGATGCTTCAAAGATCTTGCCTTCAAATACCCTCTTGCATACAGATAAAATATCACTTTCTCAGCCATAACCACTGGTGGATGACACCCCTCCCCTGCTTGTTGTATTACATGTTTCAGTTTACCAACATCGATGGTTTTCAAGGACTATACCAAGTATTTAAATAATCATTACACAAAAATTGAACCAAAAGTTTATTACATTTTTATTCAATCTGCCCATTTTGAAAAACAAATATCATCAAACAAATTACCAGTTAAACGTGTGTTTGTCAAAGCGGCCAAACTGGTCTACAATAAAGTTGGTCTTTTCGGTGATTGACTCGATATTTAGTCACTAGTCATGAAATAAGATACAATCACCTATATAAAACATACCTGGCTACAACTCCACAAGCTCAACATGTAAAACTCTCACTTGTGTTTTTCTTTGTATTTACCTGCAATCACACACAATAATATATAATCAAAAAACAAAAGAAGAAGATTATAAAATAAATAAAAAATGCAGCTTTGGTTTTTAACAAAGAGAACAAATTACTAACCTCCATAAGATTCCTCATCTGAACAATCAATTCTGCGTCTTCTTCATTTTTTAGTCAACATCTTCTGTTTCAAATAAGTCGGGCATGATAAACTTTTACAATAACCAAAGCTCCTGCAATCAAACAATAAACCAACAAACCAAGAAACAAAACCTTATTATTATATTAAGAAAAACTGTAAAAATGAAGCATACATGCAGATCATTCTGCAAAAAAAGTCCCAATAAGCATTAAACACTGGTTGTCATTTCTTATTGGCCTGAAAAACCATGCCCGGTGTAACCGATTCCGGGTAGGGTTCGGGTACAGGTACCTTATACTTGAATACCTTTTTCAAATTTCTAATTATTCGACGAAATAACTAATGTCTCATAGATGAGTGCAAAGGTGAAATTATTTCATTAATAGCCGATTGAAAATGACCACATGTACAAGTAAATGGAAAAAAAATGCAGTAAATGAGGAACTACTAACCTATGTTGTTCAAAATGTAACATACGAGAACAACAAAGAATGGGAGCGGCATTCTACATTTGGATAGAGAGAGTTTAAGAGAATAGAATGAGCCACTACAAGAAAACGGGGCAATAGAGGCGACATGTCACTGCTAAAAGTCTTTTTTTTTCAATATTTTACCTCGTATAACATTCTACTAACGTAATATATACCAAAGTTTTTTTTGGGTAAAGGGTTACCCCGGTGATTCTATATAACATTGTACTAACATAATATATACCTCGTATAATGGCTGCGAATGGGCCGTAAACACAGCGGATAACCGGCTGCAAACGCAACAGTTAACCGATGTCGGAGGTGTACACCAATGAAATAATAGCACGTCATGGAGTGCCGATATCCATTGTTTCAGACAGAGATACTCGGTTTACTTCAAAATTTTGGCGCGAATTCCAAGAGCAAATGGGAACCAAATTGTTCATTAGCACTGTTTACCATCCACAAACGGATGGGCAGAGTGAAAGAACAATACAAATGTTGGAAGATATGTTGCGGGCTTGCATCATCGACTTCGGGGGCAGTTGGGATGTCCATCTACCCTTGGTCGAATTTTCATATAACAATAGCTATCAATCGAGCATTAAAATGGCCCCGTATGAAATGTTATATGGTAGAAAGTGTCGAACCCCGGTGTGTTGGGGAGAAGTGGGACCACGAGGATTAGCACCTACTGATATAATCCGAACTACGAATGAGAAAATCGATGTGGTCCGAGCTCACCTAAAAGCAGCTCAGGATCGACAAAAGTCGTATGCTGATAAGCGCAATAGGCCTATTGAGTTTCAAGTGGGCGATAAGGTAATGTTGAAGGTATCTCCGTGGAAAGGAATCATACGGTTCAGAAAAAGAGGGAAGTTGAGTCCGAGGTTCATTGGGCCATTCAGGATCACTAAACGGGTTGGTAAGGTAGCATATCGCCTTGAACTACCCGAGGAGTTGAGTGGAATTCATTACACCTTCCATGTGTCACATCTCCGAAAATGCTTAGCAGATGAAACTGCCCGTATCCACTATGATGACATCGAGGTGGATAACAGCCTCAACTATGCCGTAAGGCCAATTGCAATCTTAGATCGAAAAAAGAAGAGTCTGAGGAACAAAGTAATTAACCAGGTGAAGAGATGCAACGGCTCTACCCTAAACTATTTGGTACGTATTACGGTTTCGGGGACGAAACCCTTTTTAAGGGGGGTGGACTTGTAACATCCCGAAATTTCAAAACTTTATACTAGGATTATAAAGTGTATAATAAACAAGAATAAACTAACTAGGATAAATAACCCAGTTAGTTAGAAGTCTTGTAGGAACATAGGAATGAGTTAAAAGCAAAAGATATAAACTAAATAAGAGTGGAGGGGCCTAGGTTGTCAAAACTGAAACTTCTATTACTAATAATTAGTAAAACAATAACCAAACACTCCATTTTGGAGTCCTGGTCGATCAGAAGAACACAGGGGGCGATACCCACTTCTTCACAACCCTAAACTCTACTAAAATCTCAAATTGAAGGCTCAAATCATGTCATAATCGAAATCTGAGCATAGAATCGTGATCTCCTCGTCAAGGAGGTCATAAGGTATGTCAAATTAGGTTGATTTGATACAACTCAAATTCTTGCATGTGATTGAAATCGAAGGTTGAGCTTGATTTTGTGTTGTAAAACATGAAATTGGAAGTAATGTGAAGTCTAGGGACAAACCCTAGATGATTTCTTGTCAAAATCTTGCATGTTAGTTGTAAGGATCAAAATCACTATAGTGGGTGATTAGTAAGTTAGTGGAACTTGATAAACACTAGGATTAAGACTCTTGTTCTAGTGAAAACTGAAATTGTGAGATAATCTCTGAAATTGTTGATGTTAAAATATGTGTATATTGTCTAATTGAAGTTAATTTGAGTGATAAATTCAAGTTATGAACTTGGTTTAGATCATGTAGAAATCTGACCCGCAAGGTGTTTGATAAAACGCCTAAATGAGGGTTAAAATGTAAAAGATTGTTAAAAACGCAGATTTGCATATGTTATGAATGAATGCGTTAAAGTTTATGAAAGTGAGTTCTAATCTTGTTATGAATTGAACTCTTTAGGAAAGGAATCCGGAAACGTCAAGTGGACACACCGGAAGTGATACCCGCGGAAAAGGTGTGCTTTAAAGGTACGTGACTTTAGTCTCGTTGTATTATGTATTAATGTATGGTTTTAGTGTACAAACGATGTCGGATTGTAATTGATGCGTTGATGTATCGTTAAAGTGGCGAAGTTCACTAGATCATCAAACGGGTCAAAATAAACATTAGAAATTTGGTTTGGTATGTTAACAAAGTGATGGTCTTCACTAGATAGCCAAACGGGTCAAAATGTTGCTTGAAAACGAATCACATGGGTAGGGACTTAAAAGTCTCATATATTGCTAGGTGATAGATGGTAATACACCAATAAATTGGTTATGATATTTTAAGTCTACGAACCCGGTATATCGGGTCAAACAATAGAAGTTAATAGAAGGTGTCGTTTGAAACGGGATCCTTGAATTCTGAGAAAACAAGTGTTTAGTCGGAGAAAACGCGAAGCCATGGTATGGCGCGTATCCTCCAAGGTCATAAGCCTGGGAAATTGGGTAATTATGTCGAAGAGGTTTTAAGAATGGAAAAGAGGTGCCATGCACTTACACTAATGGGTTGGATAATTAAATTGAGGAAATTGTGAACCGATTGTCGGTGTCTCGGTTTCTGTAATGAGAAATTTACGTGGTCGGGTCCGTAATGTTATTACGGACTCGTAGGAAAAAGAATGGGTTAAAAAGGACTAACGAGTAAAAGTTATGATCTTTTATGGTTGAAAAATAGAAAAAGGGCAAGGATGCAGAACCCACCGTAACTTACGGTCCCACCGTAAGTTACGGTGGACATCAAAAGTGTACGGTATGAAGCTCCTGTTTTACGGTAGAATTCAGGGACATTCAAGGTTCACCGTAACTTACGGTGACACCGTAAGTTACGGTGGAACCCAGAAAATTTATATTTTGTTTGTTGCCTTGCGTCGTTAAAATTCGTTTATACGTAATGTATTAATGTCAAAACTAATATTTTAGTGTTTGACCCTAGGTATGTATGAAGCCCTCCCGGATGGTGATCAAGTACAATGTCAAGAACCGAACATGCATTTTGAAGCTTCCGCAATAATCTTAATCTTGTCTAGACATAATCATGTTGTAAACACTTTTGTTAATCATGTTTTAAATCCCTTAAACTAGTGGTTAGTTTACTAACAAGGGTTAACTTTTAAACTTATTATGGATTATCTTGGGATGTGTTTGGTACTATCTCAAGTGTGTATGGTTTAAACACGAAACTTTTTTGTAAACTCTGATTTTTATAAAGTTAATATAATTATTAGTTAAATTCCGTCAAAATATTAAGGGTGTTACAGTGTTATTTTCCTTTTTTTATAAATAAACAAAGGAATACACACAAAAAAAAAATACAAAAATGGAGCTTTATATACGCTCCTTATAGATCACTACGCAGCGTATAAGACAAAAATGACACAACTACCCTTGTATTTGGCTTCGTATAGCCTCAACACAAGGGTATAAATGACATTTTCAGACCTTTATATACGCTCCTTATAGATCACTACACAGCGTATATAAACTTTGTGAAAAAATGATCCCTCAAACCTACCAAAATGACCCAAAAAAGTCTAATGGTTTACATACGCTGCGTAGAGAGCTATACGCAGCGTATATAAACCTTGTTTTCTGTGCAATGATTGGTTATTAGGCACTGAGATCCATGGTTTATCTACGCAGCGTATAGGTCAATACGCAGCGTATAGGGTTAACCCTATACGCTGCGTATTGACCAATACGCTGCGTAGATAAACCCTAATTTTGCTAGGGTTTGGTGTGCCAATAGGCACACTCTTTGTATAGCTGTCAAAGCCCGTTCTTTCATAATAGACTTGAGGTGGGTTTGATCCCACATAAGCAAACAAACCTTCATCAGTTACTTGAAGAGAAAACAAACCTTTTTGAGCCGTCCAATTGGTATCCGAAACACTAGGTATCAGTTGCTGTCCTTGAAACAGTCTTTGCCCGGGTAACAAACAGTCGGTTGGGTAATCAAAAGCTTGCCAAACTACAGAGCCATTGACATCAAACAACACCAGGTTCCCAGAATAAGTGAAATTCATTCCAACAACAGATTTCCCGCTCGTGTTGGTAGTCCAAACCGTGCTTCCATCAACATCTCGAAGAACCAAATCCCCAGTTTCCGTAAAATTCAGTATTGCACCATCACTCACCGGATAGTCACGGTTTGCGGACCAAACTATTTGAGGGGGGCTTTGATTAATAAATTCACCATGCTCGGTAGTTAGAATAATGAAGACAGAAAAGAGGTAAGATGTGCAGGCTCCATTGCAGTAGAAACCACAGGCGAAACTGTATCCAAATGTTTCTCTAAGGAGGATGGGTAGAATCTTTATGTCACCACTGAAATAATCAAACGGATCAGTGTTGGTCCATGTGGTGGAAAGATTTGCAGTAGGATAGTAGATTTGTGGCCTAACCTGGGCAGTGGTTGAGTAGGGATTGAAGATGAGAAAGAATGCAAAACAATAACAGATGATCCATGGTGCCATCATAATATTAACCAACACACCAGATGATCAACCTATAATTAATGAAGATACACGCTTCATGATTTAAATATGAGATCTACTGTTATTGTAGTAAGTCAATATAGTTGACTCATTTGAGACGAAGTTTCCTTTCAACTTAATACAAAAAGCCGTGTCCAAGTTCACTATTTAGTTATTGACTGATTGTGTATGATATTTATCAGCGAAGGCAACGGTTGCTTATTTGAATTATAACAGGGACGTGGTTGGAATTCAGAACGTATAGCACACCATTACAACCGATAAATAAATTTGTAAAATTAATTAAAATGATATATTAATTGATTATGATATTTGCGTCGTAACTCGTCTCTGAACATCAAAATAATAACAAAAGATAAAACGATATAGTAAATAACAAAGGTAAAAATAAGGTAAACGATAGAAACTTGGTCGATTTCGGCGCACTTGTTCTAGCAAAAAAAGGTAAAAAATATGTTCAAAAGAGTATCGGCGTGTTTGTTAAAAATATTAAACTAAAAAAACTTTGCCACACTCGTTATAGTAAAGAAAAAGAAAAATTAAAAAATATGTCTAAAACGACATTAACGTGTTTGTTTAAAAAAACCTATTTAGGGGGAGAAAAATAATATAGTTAAAGTTAAAGAAAAAAAATACAATAGTTAAACAACAACAACAACAACAACAACAACAACAACCATACCCAGTAAATCCCACAAATAGCAAAGCTACTTATAGGGTCTGGGGAGGGTGGGATATAGACAGACCTTGCCTCTATCCATAGGGATAGAGAGGCTGCTTCCAGAGAGACCCTCGGCTCGAAAATGAACAACATACCAACACACCAAGTCAAAGAATATAGAAATAAGAAGTCACACATACCAGGAAAATGATCAGAGTGACACAATATAATGTAAATAATGTATAATAGCATACAACATCATTTGGGCATAAACACAAGAAGGCAATCACTAGAAAAATCCTTTAAAGAATAAGAAAAACCTACGTCCCTAAAAAACACTTAAGACCTTACTGCAATATCCTCTAGAAGTACTTAACCCTAATCCTACGCCTCCACGAAGTCCTATCTTGGACCATGTCCTCAGAAAGATGCAACTCTAGTAAATCATGCCTAATCTGCTCATCTCATGTCAGTTTGGGTCTGCCTCTTCCTCTCCTCCCCTCCACAGTAAGAGTTTCCACTACTCTAACCGGTGCCGTCGTTTCCCTCCTCTTCACATGCCCAAACCATCTCAATCTCCCCTCCTTAATCTTCTATGATATACTTGTCACTAATAATCTTTCCCTAAAATCTTCATTTCTTATCCGATCTAACCTCGTGTGTCCACACATCCACCTCAGCATCCTCATCTCTGCTACCTCCATCTTGCGCGCTTGTGTCTTCTTGATAGCCCAACAGTCTGTTCCATATAGCATAGCGGGCCTAACTGCTAACCTGTAAAATTTCCCCTTTAGTTTAGTTGGGAACCTCCTATCACACAATACCCCACTGGCTGCCCTCCATCTACACCAGCCAACCTGTATGCGATGGGTTACATCACTATCTATGTCACCATCTCTTTGTACAAACGACCCCAGATACTTAAATCTAGTTACCTGCAGGACCAATTGATCCTCAATGGTGATTTGGGTGTCATCGTCATCGGCTACACCACTGAAATTACAGTGTAGATACTCAGTCTTAGATCGACTGATCCTTAGGCCCTTACTCTCTAAAACTATTCGCCACTCCTCTACTCTCGCGTTCAGGCACTGTTTAGTCTCTGCAATCAACATAATATCGTCTGCAAAAAGCATGCACCACGGAACTGTCTCCTGAATCAACTTCGACAACTCATCCAAGACAACCACAAAAACAAAAGGGCTCAACGCAGACCCCTGGTGGAGTCCTACCTCCACGGGAAAGAAGTTTGTATCTCCTACAGGCGCGCGAACACTAGTTTTCGTTCAATCGTATGCATCCTTAGTTATGTCTATATACTTCCTCGGTAGCCCTTGACTCTCCAAACTATCCCAAATCAGTTGCCGTGGGACAGTGTCATATGCCTTTTCCAGGTCGATAAACACTATATGTAAATCTCGCTTCTTCGCTCTATATTTTTCCATCAACCTCCTTAGAATATATATCGCTTCTGTAGTTGACCTCCCATTCATGAGTCCAAATTGGTTTATTGAAACCTTAGTTTCTCTTCTAATTATAGTTTCAATTACCTTCTCCCAGAGCTACAATAGTTAAACTAATGGGTTGCAAATGAAAAAGTTTACACTAAATGACGAAATAGAATAAAAGACAAAAAAATTGATAAACCTGTAAAACATGCATCAGATGTAGTACAATAACAACAACAACAATAATAATAATATAATGAAAAACAACTGTAGTGTAGAAGTTGTCTTCTTTTAGATTATATATAATATCCGGTTGTTAAAGGATAATAAAATAACCGAATTCAGAATGTTATTTTTCATATACTTGGTTTAATTAATTAGTTTTAAGCATTTTGATGGACTTGGAAATGTACAAAAAAATACTTGTTTTGTTCTAAGCCCTTATTTTTCAATTTTAACTAACTAGGACCTATAACCTGCGCTTTGCATCGGGACCGTTAAGCCAAACAAAAAGTAAACGTAATAATGATGAATCACGCACGTTACGGCGTGTTAACTCGCAAAAATTAGACTAAAAAAGTAAAACATAGAAAAGAACAACTAAGTTGGTTTAGGACCCACGAGTTCCGAGGCAGCTATTAAATCGTAAAAAATAGACATAAAAACGTGCACACATTGTCGCGTGTTAATTTGCAAAATCTAGAACGAATAATAAAACGACAAATTTGTAAAAGATGTAAAGTAGAGGACACCAAAGTTGAAAGTGAAAAAATGTTAGGGTTAAAAAATAGAAAATGTTTGTAACAAATATGTAAAAGATGAAAACTATAGGGTTAAAAGTGTAAAAGATAAAAATTATGGGGGTTACGTAAAAGATGAAAATGGTTCAAAGTTTAAAAGATAAAAAGTGAATGGATTAAAAAAAAAGAATAGTATTTTTGTGAGGGAAGAAGATTTTATAAATTAATATAGGGTAAATTATAAGTTAATAGTACCTAAGTTAGAAATGGAAATGGGAATGCAAACTTTATTTAATTTCATTTTTTTTAGAATGACAAGCACAAATGAAAAGCAGTATCTTGAACACCTACAAATAATTATGTATGAACTCATTGAATCCGACCAACGCCTCACCGAAGTGATCATGAAGGAAACAATGAAAATTGTGAATAGTACACGCAAGCCAAGTTGAGGGTGGCAAGTTGACACACTTCATGAACGTTTTGTGTGTACAGAACGAATCGAATAACCCAATCTCTTCTTTCCACATGAAATGTTTAAGGCATATATTAGACAAGAATTAGATTAGAGTATTTGTATTTTAAAGGGGTATGGTCCCAAATCTTGTACCAGGCTTGGCCGCGAGTGACCATCACCCGGTTCATTGCCTCTACCGATAAGGACTCACATGCGTTCGTACGGGCATGCGCGAACCCGATTTGCTTTCCCACTGGAAGAAAGATGAGAAGACTCACCTTGTGCATGAAAAAGGATGTTTCCGTCAACATACAAGGCATGCGGTAATCAGTGCGGTCACCTGTAGGTCCGGCTAGGGGAGGATCTAGTCGCCTAATCCTTGTGTACAAACCAACTCGGTTGTGCGAAATCCAACCGAGAAAGGCAAACCGAGATAGAACACGCAAATGCACGACACACAATATTCACCGATTAACACCTCTGTATTAATACGTATGAAAGGTTCAGTTACAAGCTCAATGTTTACAGATGTACTCTATAAACTCTCTCAAACTCTCGTGAGTGTGTGTGCTGTCAACAGAATGCTCTAAGTGTTCTCTACTGAACACAACACACTACATGAGTATTTATACTCAACACAACTCGTCTGGTCGAAGGATCAGATAGACTGATCGAAAGATCATCTATCGACCGGAAACCTACCGAAGGATCCACATATACCTCGAAGGATGATATCCTTCGAGATATCCTTCGAGCTCATCCATCGAAGGTTTATGTTTCGAGCTCATCGAAGGATATAAACAATCCTTCGATGACACATCCTTCGATACAAACATCTTACAAAATATGTGCTAACTGTTTGGCCAAGTCAAACCGGAGGATGGTTGACTTGGTCAAACTTACATCGAAAGCACATAATAACAAACCTAAGACGTAACTCAGACTAACACAAGACATCGTTTTGTATCACTTATTTTGATTTGAAAACAAGCCCTATGTGATAGAATCACTTATTGATGAGGAACTTGATTTTCGATGCATGAGGGCACAAGAGCAAGTCCGTGAACAGGTCAGTACTTTCGTACAGCAGAGAGACGAACTTGACTCCCGGATAAATGTGATATATTATCACTTATTTTGTTTGGACATGTGATTGTTGATCACTTATTGAGGTCGAATGCAATATGTACACGTATGTATGGTATCATGGAAGATCTAGACTTGCGTCCCCGTTATTTTTCGGTAAAAGATACAACCATGATACCCAGATGATAAGCAGCATAAAGACCGAATATCTCAGAACCTCGGCAATCTCTCAAACGAAATTTCGGTACTAAGACCATATGCCAATGAATGGTTCCCACCTGGTCTTCAGTCGATTTAAGTTTATATCACCCTGCACACTTTAAAATGATTGTGAGCCTACCGATACATTTTATATAGAGCTGCTTATCGTTTTTCAGTTTAGGTTTAAAGAGGTTTAGACAGACCACTGATGTACTATCATTTTCTCTTTTGCTCGCCAGGAAACTCATTTTTGTTTTTCTATTGTTTTTGTGTTTTTAAAATTTTTGATGTTTTTGGATTTTTCAAATTTTGATTTACTCCCCCTAAAATCAATAAACTAAGATAAATTTAACACACAAAGGTATGTACAAAAATGATTTTCCGATGTTGGTTAACTCATGTTTTACCTCAATGCCGTTTACCAAAATTAATTTTTAATCTGAAAAGATTTATCGAATTTTGGAAAAATCAGTTGGCATGTCGGTAAGCGGTGCGGACCATGACAACATTGTCTGGCCAAAGAGTGTTGTACGAGAGGATAACAATTTATAAAGTAGCTTAAATAACGACAAGTAAAGGAGAGATTAGAATTTTAAAAACCGTATCCTGCAACTGCTTCGTGCATTGCAAGGAATTTGAGTGCTCTCCCAAACTGGATATCCACCCGGTGTGGATTTCAAAGTCGATTCTTTGTAGCTACTGAGAAGTCTCTTGACAGCAACAAGATCATAAACCTTTGGGTCCGGCTGGTCTTCCACATTTCACCAGCGAAGGTTTTTGTCTTTCTCTTGAGAAGTAGTGTGCGGTTGTTCAACCCATGCCAAGGCATCCGCACACCCGGTTGGTTTGTTCAACAAACACATTTTCTTCAATCACACCGCAAAGAAATGTACACTGCTCGTTCATCTTGTTAAATTTTGAATCTTCAGACGTGCTGCAGGTGCGTACATTTTGATTTGAATCTACCCCTGGGGACCGATCAAAGCCTAGAACAATCAAACTTTTAATGATTTGCATTTTTGTCGAAGTTCTCAATTTCTTTCAACAGACACTTCTGTTTTCTTTTTCATTTTCTCTCCATCAAAGGCAGCAATTTCTTCTGTCGCCTATTCTGTGCATGGATACTCCACTATCAACAATCTTACGATTATCGATAGTTCCTCCTGGAACATTCTGCACACTCACTTAGAGATTAGTTGGAGAGGGGGACCCAAGCCTTTGTGGACTTGGGTCGTCCTTGATCATCAAGGAAAGTGATTTCAATCACTTGATGATTAGGAAACAGAACTTGTGGTGCTCCCCCTGACTGAATTACCTGTTTTTGTTTCCAAGCTGTTTGTCCTTTACCAGTATTTGTATTAATTGTTTTTGCATTTACTGGTTTTACCGTTGTAGATTTTGCTTGTACAGGTTTTTCTTCTTTGACCTCTGATTTTAAGGCCTTCTCAATTACCTTTTGATTCTTTTGTTTTAACTTCTTTTCCTTTTCTTTCAAGACACGTGGGTCTTGTTTCGGGGAAACAGGTCGTTTTTGGTAATTGGTTTCTTGGGGAGCACTCGTTTTTGCCTTCAACTTTTGCAGGTATGGGCAGTATCTTACAATATGCCCAACTGTGCCACACTCAAAACACATTCTCTGCTCTACAAACCTCGGAGAAACATGTTGATGACCAGACGGAGAACCAGACAATGAACTTTGTGATCTAGATGTACTTGGACCTAAATCACATCCGTTTGTGTGTTGGGTGTAATTATTCTGATTATTTCGTTTTAAAATTCTAACTTGTTTTATAAAATCAACGTTAGATTTATCCTGAAATGTTTCAAGTTTATCTGTACCCTTGGATCCAACAAAGTTCATTTTCGGTTCTCGTTTCTTAACAGGAGCTCTTTTGTTTTGCACCTTTTGTTGTTGAACTTTAGGTGCTTGAACATTCTTGTTCTGAGCCTTCTTTCCCTGTACCTTACCCTTTCCGGAGTTGAGTTGTTGTTTTCGCTCAATTGTTAGTTTTTGGTTTCCGTATTGTTTTCTAATTTGTTCACACGGAATTGGATCACATTGAGTGACGGTGACTTTGCCACTTTTGTTCCCCAAAAACTTATCAGTGCATCCTTCAAAAATTTGCTCAATTAAATCTTGATTTACATTTTTAATTGGAAAATCTTTGTTAGAGTAGATTTTGCTATCTCCTTTGAGCGTGTACAACAAGTTATTCCCTTCACTGCTAGATACAAGGGACTCCATTGGTTTTGACATTTCAGTCTTACTCGGTTTCACTGGTGGATCACACAGGATGTGATTCTCGATTGGAATATCTGTTGTAACCGAGTTAGACTGTTGTTTCACAATTTCTTCAGATTCATCATCCGAAGAATCAGCATCCTCAACAATGGGAGGACTCTGTTCCTTAACACACGATGAATCTGTCACATTCTCAGATTCAGATTCAGATTCAGATTCTGATTGACCCGAGGATGATGTACCAGTTGTGAACCCGAGGCCTGCTGCAAAATCATCTAGATTGAGTGGCACAGTAGGTTCAAAACGGGGCATATCCTCGTCATCAGGCAATTTGGAGTAATTGTGATTCATTTGGGGAGGACATGATTTGAATCCAATACATTGTGTATCCCCCTTTTTCTTTTGAACATCAATGATGTGATCCAATACATAGCGGGAATTGGAATAGCTTTCCAGTTTCTGCTTAATTGTCTCACATTCACATCGAGCTGTTGCCAACTCTACCATTTGCTTTTCAATTGTGTCAATAAGATTATTGTTAGCATGTTGTTTTCGCAAAACAGCCTTTTGTAATTCTGAAACATGATGTCTTAATGACGCAATTGTTGCTTTAAATTCCTTTTCATTTCTGGTTAAAAACAAGTTAGCTTCAGTTTCTTTAGAAAGATCTACAATCAATTCTTGATTGTGTTTGTGTGTGATTTCAAACTGACTTTCTTTTTCAGCATATTTAACCTTTAAACTATCACAATTTTCACAACTAACTACAGTGGGTTCATCGACACATACCTGACTTGAGGAACTGTCGACATTAGCCATAAAGGCTGAATGGAGAGAAGATGAAGAGTAAGCAGCTTGATCCACCAGAATAGATCTTCTTTCAGTTCCTGCTGCAGCTTCTTCCAAAGGCTCGTCAATGTCTGCATCGACTGACGCACTTGATGTCTCATCCACATGATCATTCCCTGAAGTGGAGGATTCTTCATCTGAGCTTCCACTATAACCAGAACTGTCTTCATCTTCAGAAGATCCATCACCATTGGTGGAAGATTCTCCACCACTGGCGTGCTTTAAATCCTTTACGACTTCGGCAAAACATGCTGTTCCATTTGGAGCATCATTTCCCAACTGAAGCGACCAATCACAACCTTCATCTACTTGAACCACAAGTGCCTGGTTGGCATTTGATGGCCCTGCCTGGCTTTGGTTGTTGACAGATATCAACGTACGAACATTGTTCCTGTTCTGGTTCTGCTGGTTGCCTTGATTTCTGAAGGGATTTTGGTTTCCATGCTGAGCTGGTCTTGTGCATTCCCTTTTGAAATGACCCCGTTCACCACAGTTAAAGCACGTTACAGCTTGCTTGTCGAACCCATACTTGGTGTCTTTCTTGCTTTCCAAGTTAGTTCTCCCCGTCCTTTCCATAAACTCCTTTGCTCTTCGAATTGCACTAGCAAGAGCCCATTTGATATCCATCATTTCAAACTCTTCTCTATCCACTTGCTGATAATCTTCATTGGTTAGATTGATATTCCCAATCTGACCTACGATCAATCCACAATAAGCACTAACCAAGGTGTTCAACATCTCCATATGCTCCTTGGCTATTTCGACACTGACTTTGGAAAAGTTGGAAGTGTCTAATCTGACTGTGTTCGGATTGGAAGTGGCTTGAAAGTTTGAAGAGTTTCCATAAAATCCTTGCTGTTGCGGTTGTTGCTTCTGAGCTCTGCTTGGATCTAAGAAAGGCGGTGGTGTGAATTGCTGAGCTGTCGGTTGCACATACTGTTGTTGAGAAGAAGAATTTGGTCTTGAATACATCGAGTATGCTGAAGGATCAAACTGATCTGTTGTTGATGGTCCGGTGTTTGAGATGAAAGCTGTTTGAAGCTTCGCGTGTTGAGAAGCTGGTTTTTCTCCACTGATACCTCCTGCAATCCCAAAGTACATCTCTGGATTTTGAGGAGTTAGTGTTCTTTTTGCCTTAAGCTTTTCTTCTACATCTTTGTTCTCCAATTTTTGAATTAACTCATACACAGTGATTGTGTCTAGAACACCATTTTCTTTGAGAATTTCAAGATAACTGCTCCACTTTGCTGGTAAGCTATCAGCAAATCTCTTCACTATTTCTTGTGGAGTGGCAGTGACTCTAAAAGCAAACATCTCGCTCAACAAGTGATGGAACCTTGTAGATAACTCTGCCAAAGTCTCATTCTCCATACACGTGAATCCTTCAAACTCTTTCTTCAGTAAATCTTGCTTGATCTTTCTTGATTGAGCATTTCCTTCACATCGTAACGTGAGCATATCCCACAAGCTTTTAGTAGTCGTGCAGTAAACAAACTGGTGGTAAATGTCTCTGTGAAGAGCTTGTGTGAGAATCATGAATGCTTTCTTTTCTAACTCAAATTTCTTCTTATCATCATCAGACAGAGTGCTGTAAGTTTGTGGATTAGATCCTGCAACTTCCAAATCATTTTCAAATGGAGTGAAGAAACACATCCATAGATCTTGACCTTGCCCCTGAACATAAGTTCTCAGCCTTTCTTTCCACCATCCCCAATCATTGATGTGATTTAGCTTTGGCGGTTTTGTGCTTGTACCAGTTTCACTGTCGTTCTGCATCATAGATTGAATGCTGCTGCTTTGATTTGCGACCAATGCCCATTGATTTGAAGTTATCATTGCAGCTTGAGGTGGGGCAATAGCCTGCATCCATGCAGTTTTGTTGAAATCTGACGCAGATTGTGTAGCTGATGATTGTGGAGTCAAAGTTGTTTGAGTCCACGCGGTTGGATCCCACTGACTGTGCGTAGCTGATGATTGTGGAGTCGAAGTTATTTGAGTCCACGCGGTTGGATCCCACTGACCGTTTGTTCCCATTTTATAAAAATTAATATATTAAGTGAAAATTGATTTAAAATTTGAAAAACAAGTTTTCCCCTTTTTAAAAATTTAATTTTCACAAACTATGTTAATATCTCGAAAGAAAACAACCAGTCGAAAGATCCTTGATCGAAAGACCTGAAAAACACAACTTGTTAAACATAAACAGACTAAGGATCGAAAGATCAACACTTGTTCGAAGGATCAACAGTGTTCGAAAGATCACTGTTGAATTTCGAACAATGATTTCGAAAGATTCTCCAAACGAAGGATCCTTATCTTTCGAAAAAGAACTGTAGACCGAAAGATGTATGCTTCGAAAAGATTCCTTGGATCGAAAGATAAGTCACAGACTTCGAAGGATGTTCGAAGGATGATTATCTATCGAACCTCCCTTGATCGAAAGATGATCTTTCGACTTCGAAGGATATCCTTCGATCTGCTCTGACACAGTTGACAAATGTGACAGGTTGGTGAAAAGGTGATGGGTTGGTAGAAACTTTCGGCAGAAGGCAGAAGGTATGGTCAGACCATGCCTTTTACCAAAACAGATTTGGGTTGATTATTTTAATCAGTTATCCCTTCCCAATACACAAACAACTTTCAAAAATAATTAAACAAGATCAAAAGATGTAAAAACTTTGAAGAACACTTGAAGCTTTGTTGAAGATATGATGAACACAACCCAGAAAATTTGAATTTTCTGGTAAACAAACAACTTTCCGAAACCCGTTTTTGCCCGTAACTTCACTAAAAACCAAGGTTTAACATGTGAAAATGAAAAATAAAATGGTTTTTATAGGAACTAACAGCAAAAACACCAGAATTTTCGAAGTTTAAGGCTGATTTTTCAGAAAAATATGAACTTCAAAAATCCGAAACACACTCTAAAACACTCGGTTTTAACAAGGAGAAGAGCCAAGGCTCTGATACCACTTGTAGGTCCGGCTAGGGGAGGATCTAGTCGCCTAATCCTTGTGTACAAACCAACTCGGTTGTGCGGAATCCAACCGAGAAAGGCAAACCGAGATAGAACACGCAAATGCACGACACACAATATTCACCGATTAACACCTCTGTATTAATACGTATGAAAGGTTCAGTTACAAGCTCAATGTTTACAGATGTACTCTATAAACTCTCTCAAACTCTCGTGAGTGTGTGTGCTGTCAACAGAATGCTCTAAGTGTTCTCTACTGAACACAACACACTACATGAGTATTTATACTCAACACAACTCGTCTGGTCGAAGGATCAAATAGACTGATCGAAAGATCATCTATCGACCGGAAACCTACCGAAGGATCCACATATACCTCGAAGGATGATATCCTTCGAGATATCCTTCGAGCTCATCCATCGAAGGTTTATGTTTCGAGCTCATCGAAGGATATAAACAATCCTTCGATGACACATCCTTCGATACAAACATCTTACAAAATATGTGCTAACTGTTTGGCCAAGTCAAACCGGAGGATGGTTGACTTGGTCAAACTTACATCGAAAGCACATAATAACAAACCTAAGACGTAACTCAGACTAACACAAGACATCGTTTTGTATCATGACAAAATACAGACAAAGTACAGACACAAGTGCACCAACAAACTCCCCCTTGGCTGTAGCTTTGTCTCGATCTTCATGTCTTCAAGTCTTTGACGTCCTTTCAACCGAGTCAAAACCAAGTCGAACTGAGCCGAGTCGAACCGAGCCGAGTCGTGTCCACAAAATATGTATCAACATCACCGCACATAGCAATGCGGTCCAAACCATGTCCTATTGTCGAAACAAGTGGAACTGGCACTTTGACTTCAGTGACAAAACTAGCCAGTGACCTGCCCAGGCACTGACAACAACGCTCACCTGACTGCCCAATACGCAGTTGCCCAGCCAACATGCATAAAAGCTGGTAGACAGACTTACAACACCAGCAGGACGTGGCAACACCTCCGGGTGCGCCAAACGCTCCCGTGACCTACGCCCCTGACACACCTACAAAAGGCTACTCATCGTCAGTCAGGTCCTAGTCCTATATAACGGACCTTTGGGCCCTTCTCCTTCACTCTTTGGCTATAAATACCTATCCCGAACCAGGTTTGAGGTAACGCTAATCTGTTCTCTCACAAATACTACTCAAATATTTATCCTCACGCCGGAGAGTGGTAACAAAGAGCCACCCCCACCCTATCCTCCTTGTTACGAGTCACGATGTGTTTTCATTATGCAGGAGACGAATTAGAGGACGACCCGGCCATCGATCGAGGAAAGAAATGATTAACCCTACTTGACCAAGCTCGACCCGTGGTGAAACGCCCTGGTTAACCACTGCTTCATCATTGGCGCCCACCGCTATTTCTATTAGCACACTTCTCTCTTTTTTTCAACGATCATGTTCGATCACCAGAATCCTACCATGGGGAACCCTTCATCCTACAAAGTGCAGGACAGACAGGGAATACTCCCCCGAGCCAACCAACAGGCCACATTGGCACATCCGCACCCATGGGTAATCTCTCGGCGAATACTCCCCCGAGCCAACCAATAGGACAGACAGGGAATACTTACAACAGTTGGCTCTCTAAAGTTTGTCATCAAAGCTACAGAATTGTCATCTCTACAAATTAGCATTATGTATTGAAATGCTAAATCTTACTTATTGACACAGAGCCAAGATCTGTACAACTCTAAACCAGTACGAGACAAGCAAATAGTGCTCATACTTGGCAAGGTTTGAATATTAAACATCCGCATCCCTTTATTTCTTACATTTTTCTTTATTACAAGGTAGAGGTGGCAAGATAGGCTGCTTGGATTAAGGGTTGACACGTGTGTTTTTTAGTACAGATTAAAACTTACTGGCCCTGGTTGGGTTGATCCTTAAAACTCTTTTTGTCCGTTTATTGTAAACAATAAATGCTTCGACTGTTATTAAAAAAATAATATTATCACAATAATGATCTAGATCTTATAAATTAAAAAAAAAACTCAAAATTACGTCTTTTGATCTCTGTTACAAAGTATCGGGAGTTTACGTTTTTAACTGTTGAGCATTTCCTTTATATCTTTTTATCTTTAAACTATTGAGCTTATTGGCTATTGATTAATGATTAATGGTCAGGCACCAACGATCGCAGCAGCAGCTTATCTAAGGATGGCAGGGAGGCCACCTGTTCTTCCTTCCAGCAACCTTTCTTACTCTGAGAATTTTCTATACATGCTAGATTCAATGTATGTTACTATTCCGTGTTATTAATGATCGTTTTTTTTTTTGTTTTGCAACTGCTATGTCTCAAATTTTCTGTCACTTGTATATATTACTTTTGAGCTAAGGGTTTCATTTAATAATACTTGCAGGGGTGACAAATCTTATAAACCCAATCCCAGACTTGCTCGAGTACTCGATATCCTCTTTATTTTACACGCGGAACATGAGATGAACTGCTTCACAGCAGCAGCAAGACATCTTGCATCAAGGTAACCACTTATATTTTTTTATTTTACTGTTGCAACGTTATGTTATAGCAACTTATAATCAGTGATGTATGTGCAGTGGGGTTGATGTATACACTGCTCTTGCTGGAGCCGTTGGAGCACTATATGGGCCTCTTCATGGTGGAGCCAATGAGGTATGCTGATATTGAGTACAACTGGCAATTTTCTTTTAGGTTGACCTGTAAACACTATCTTGTCCCCACTTTTATTAGATACTTTTACCAATATTTAATATGTTACATAAATTAAATTATCACAATAGTAAACTAAATTTATGATTCAATAATGTAGTTGTAGGACCGAGTTTCGTGACCGAAACCGTGATTCTTGTGAGATCGGTTCAAGACGGGAGAGATTAGAAATGATAAACAAACAACTTTGTATTAATCCGGTAGTAAAACATTACAAATCGGCCCGATTACAAGCTAACCGAACGAATACCAAAGAAGTATACATCCGGGGAGAGACCAAGTGGTGATCTCTCCCTGGTGAGGTCTCAAACCTCCTAAAATCTCCTTAGTGTTGCAAATGGCAAGGGTTTTCTATTTATAGTCACACCCCTTGTCTTGCAAACACACACGGTCAACCGAATAACCCTCTCGTTTGACCACTTCAAACGAGCGGGTCTATACACGTTCGATAGACCGTTTCACTAACTATTACAAATTCAGCGTAAAATAAAACTAATCTATTCGACAAGCATCGGACACAAAATCTGCATCAACAAATTCCCCCTTGTCTGTTGCTGTCGAATGCTGAAAATGCAACTGCAATCGATCTTCAGTCAAGTATTCATCTTCTCTGTGTTAACAAATTCCCCCTTGACCGATGATCCAGGTAAGTAGTATCTTGACGCTTCTTGTAAAATATTTCCCCCTTAAAGTACGCGTATCCGTGTTGGGTGTTGTGCAATTTCCTCAATTGACCGATCTTCCGCTGATCTTCCAATACTCCAACCGGCATTTGATAAGGGTTCCAATCTTTAAAAACTGCATCAAGTCTTGATCTTGTCATAAGAACTCTATTTCATACAAGCATACTACATTGATAGAGATTTCTGGTGAACTGTCTTCTGTAAACCGTCTTTGTGGAATCGACCAAGTAATGCACTTTAATCTTCAGCATCAACACTCAGGAAAGTCAGCTAGACCAAGTGTATCCCTTGCAAGCTCAACCAGCATGCTTAGTTGAACTACATCCAGATCTCATTGTCTCGCCTTTGTGAAGTTGACCACGTAATGCACTACGGATCTTCAGCATCAGTACTCAGGAAGTCAACTAGACCAAGTACATCGTTTGCAAACTCAACGAATTGAGTTACCCCCAGATCCCTGTAAAATCCCAAAGAAACATCAAACCCAAAACCGAATCCTGCAGGTCTTCAGTCTTGAACTATCAGCTTTCATAAAGATTCCCCAGGTCTTCAGTGAACAGCGCTTTTGTAACTACTGTAGACTTTAGAAACCTGTATTTTTCCGTGCAAAACCCTTCACGCTGGCCGGAGAATTAATTAAAATCCTCAAATATGTGTATGTGCAAAACATTCCACGCCGAACCGTTTGTATCACCAGAAAATCACAAACTCTACCACCTGTGATTGCGTTTAGAAATTTACCGAAGAAATTCATCATACGTTTTATTCCCCCATTTGTTTGGTAAAATCTCTAAACCTTAACAGATTCTCTCCACTTCAAAGAAACTGTCGTCAAATGTTCACCAATTCCCTCCACTAAGCGGAACTATCGTCAATCTTCATTGAATGTTCTCGGTTCCGAAAAATCACGAAAACGACTTTCTTCTTTGCATAATCTAGTTGAATAAGAACGTCCCCTAGTACCCCGTAGGATCCGACTTGTATCCCTCCAAAGACTTTGTGAACTCGTTAGGACCGGTATTGACATTCTAGGTTCATTCATTCGTTACCAAATGCGAGAATATGACAATAAACAAAAAAAGATTTCTTCGTTGCATATTCTAGTTGATAAAGAAATTTCGCCTAGTACCCCGTAGGATCCGACTTGTATCCCTCCAAAGACTTTGTGAACTCGTTAGGACCGGTATTGACGTTCAAGGTTCATACGTTCGTTTTCAAATGCGAGAATATGACAATAAACAAAATGCTTTCGAACATTTACGAATAACCGGTAACAATCATAAACATTGACGTGCGGAAGTGAACATACCGTTCTGTTTTTGGCCCATAATAGTCGCGTCACCATTTTTGACATTTGCATCGATAACCGTGACTACCCCACATTTTTCAAATAATCATCATCATCTTTTGTTTTCATCATGCTGCATCATTCCGCGCGCTCCCAAACCCGTACGAATTTCGACATTGAAGCTCGATTCAAATATCTTTCGCGAACACCCGAGAATAATAGGCCCAGCATTTATCATACATCATTCTGATGTGTTTTTTTTTTTTTTTTTTTTTAATTACAGTGGCCCAAAAAATAATAATAATCCAAGTATAAAGCCCAAATACCTTCTCAAGTCAAGTGGCCCCAAATAAAAATTGTTAAACTAATTTGGCCCATCATTCTCTTCTAGTGATCTTAAATGGGCCCAAAAGAAGACCTAGCTGCCACCCATCTGATTATGTCGACATGTAACTTGTTCAAACAACCATGTTATTAAAAAAAATCCTATGAGACCCAAAAGTCATAAAACAGCTGCCATTTTTCAACATTACCAAAAGTCAATATCTTGTTCAGCCACTACTTTCAACTTTCCCAAACCTTTTCTCTCTCTTCAATACACAAACTCAAACTAAAATCCCAAATAAAATCGCAGACATCATCTTCTCCACATAAAACCTGCGATTCCACCAACCATACATCCGAGAAGAACAATCAACTTCAGCAATTTCACCTTCAAAGAACTCTCTCGAAGAACAATCAGATCTTCTTCTTCGATGATGAACAATCAGCAGCAGCTCCTTCTCTATTCGATACCCAGCAACCAGTCAACATCTATAGTGTACCATGCCTCTCTCTCTTCGATACCCAGCACAACAATCAGAACAGAATCCATTAAAATCCGAAATCAGCAAACATCTTCATGTCCGACTACTTCTTCTTCTGTTTCGAAAGATATCCTTCGATGATGTTTCTTAACCTCGAAAGATGGACTGCAACATATCCTTCGAACTGAGACTCGAAGGATACTAAGCTTTTCGAAGAATCATCCTTCGGTTGATCAGATCTTTCGATCGATCAAAATATCTTTCAAAATTTATGATCTTTCGAAAGTTGATCCTTCGAAAAGGCCTTTCATCTTTCGAGGAAAATAACATCTTTCGATCAGATTGTCATCCTTCGAATCTTTAAGCAGCCGCCAAGAACATCAAGAACACAGCGACTGTTCTTATGCAGATCTTTGACGAAAACATTGTATTTTTGATTTTTGATGATGATAACTTGATTATATAGGTGAAAAACATAAAACCGAACACTTGTTTCAGCACAGATCTGAATATTCGGGTCCAGATCTGAGTTTTTCTCATTTTCACCCAACTTTTCTTCTTGAACAAAAATCACTAAAATCACAGATCTAGAGCACATGTGACTTAGTAAACGGTTAGATTTACTAAATCGGGCACCATGGCTCTGATACCAATTGTAGGACCGAGTTTCGTGACCGAAACCGTGATTCTTGTGAGATCGGTTCAAGACGGGAGAGATTAGAAATGATAAACAAACAACTTTGTATTAATCCGGTAGTAAAACATTACAAATCGGCCCGATTACAAGCTAACCGAACGAATACCAAAGAAGTATACATCCGAGGAGAGACCAAGTGGTGATCTCTCCCTGGTGAGGTCTCAAACCTCCTAAAATCTCCTTCGTGTTGCAAATGGCAAGGGTTTTCTATTTATAGTCACACCCCTTGTCTTGCAAACACACACGGTCAACCGAATAACCCTCTCGTTTGACCACTTCAAACGAGCGGGTCTATACACGTTCGATAGACCGTTTCACTAACTATTACAAATTCAGCGTAAAATAAAACTAATCTATTCGACAAGCATCGGACACAAAATCTGCATCAACAGTAGTAGGTTGTATGCATTTAAAATACACTTTGGGCAACTCTCAACCCAGTTGACCTGTTTTTTTTTCTCCACTAATAGAACCAAATAATATTAATGTATGAACCTGCAAAATGAAAAAAGTGTAATGGCTAAAATGAATAGGACTAAGTTCTCATGTTTTGTTCTTGGTGTCATAGGCGGTCCTAAAGATGTTGAATGAGATTGGAACTGTTGACAATATCCCAGAGTTCATTGAAGGTGTGAAGAACAGGTCAGTTCTGTTTGTCTGATCTAGTTGGGGGTGAAAACGAGCCGAGCGGCTCGAGAAAAAGCTCGAAACGAGCCGAGCTTGAGCCTAAAATAAAGCTCGTTTATATATCGAGCTCGAGCCTGACGTGAAGCTCGTCAGGTCGTCGAGCCTTATCGAGCCTTAGTGTAACATTAGTTTTCATTAATATTTCATAATATTTACCCCCTTTCTAATGTTTAGTAAACGAGCCGAGCTGAGCTTATTTAAACTTTTTACGAGCCGACCCCCCGAACCTAAAATAAAAATAAGCATGTTTAGTGAACAAGCCCGAGCATGAGTTTTACTTATCGAGCTCGCGAGCCTAAACGAGTCTATTATTTATATTGTTTAATTTAATATATTAATTAATAGATAATAAACGAGCCGGGCTTGAGAAACTACCAACAAGCCGAGGTCGAGCTTTGAGCTTGAAAACAAAGCTCAAAACGAGCTGAGCTCGAGCTTGAGTCTGGTTGAGCTCGGGCTCGGCTCGTTTGTAGTTTGCAATTGCACCCCTAGATCTAGTTGCTGATGTGTGAATTTAATGATGGTTTTCCATGGTTGGTTAAAGAGTCCTGATCATGTACTGTTTGTGACAGGAAGCGGAAAATGTCAGGTTTTGGGCACCGTGTGTACAAAAACTATGATCCCAGAGCAAAGGTTATTAAAAAGTTAGCAGAAGAGGTTTTCTCGATTGTAGGCAGGGACCCTCTTATTGAGGTATTTCAGCGTTTATATAAAAGTCGTATTTTCTAATTCTTATTATTTAGAATATTATTTGATTTACATGTTGACAACAGGTGGCTATTGCTTTGGAGCAAGCTGCACTATCGGATGAGTACTTTGTTAAACGAAGGCTGTACCCGAATGTTGATTTCTATTCTGGCCTGATTTATAGGTATATCTTTTATTAATTTTTTTTTTATAATTTTCATCCAATTCTGCTTGCGATTTTTTTAAAAGTTATTCTATTGATGTGTTACTTTTTTGAAACAGGGCAATGGGTTTCCCAACTGAATTCTTTCCTGTTTTGTTTGCCATACCTCGAATGGCGGGCTATCTGTCACATTGGCGAGAGTCGCTTGATGATCCTGACACAAAGATTATGAGGCCCGCACAGGTTTGTTTTCTTAAAAATATTTTAGTTTTGATATAAGTTTTTAACTTCTTCCAACATTGATTACATTTTGGTGGGATATAATTAGGTATACGCGGGTGTATGGATGCGGCATTACATTCCTGCCCAAGAACGTATGTCATCAACTGGCGTTGTGGTGGATAAACTAGGACGGGTGTCCGTCTCCAATGCCACAAAGCGGCGGTTATCTGGCTCTGGGGTTTGACCGGCCTATATTTGTGCGTTGACTTTCAGGAACGCTGAGAAAGGCCGAGTGTAATGGTTTACATGTTCTTGTGATTAATCTATTTGACTATTGTGCAATGCTACTAATAATATGTATGATCAAGTTCCTGTTGAACTGTTGTCTTGATATATCAGTCATGGTGACGGTTACATATATGAATTTTAATACATGGTTTATGGATTAAAGAACCTTGTTGGAATATGTCTCCGAGCATTAATACAGTGACCTCTGCATATATGAATTTTAATACATGGTTGTTCATGCTGCCCTTGCTGATCCTTTTCCTGTCCGGTTTTGATTACCGGTCCGTCCTATCTAGTATGTCGCCCCAAACCATACCATTTGTGTACTAGCACAAATGGCCTATGTTTAATTGTAGTTATATGTGATTCCATGTATTCACCAGATGGTAGGGCTAAACAAATACTGCAATATATCTATGGTTTTTGAGTATCCCCAAATGCTAGATTTTTCAAACACCTACAAAAGCGTCACTTCAGCTACTATATGAATGTGTGTGTGAGAGAGACGTGACCTGAGGGGCGCTTTTGAAAAACCGGACTAGCTGTTCCAGATGAGTAACCAACGGCTGAAACAATGGGGACGTCGCTTTTTTTTGGGCAATGTAGGCTATCTGTTACATTTCGGATGAATGTTGGGAGCTGATCTTAGGGATGGATTCAAGTCGGTCACAAAAGTTAAATGTAGAAACTGCGCCAAAATCCTTACAAATCCGTGGACGGATTTGGACGTCGCAAATAGCCATTTTTGTGGTAGCGCGTGTAAGTATTACCTAATAATGTTGATCCAATGTTTTAACACATACGTTTTACCAATTCTTGAAAGGAGTCTCACTCTTCTTTTTGGGATTTAAAACATCCGTCAGTAAGAACAAAAACAATTTTATTCTTTTTGGGATTTAAGTATTTAACCTATCCGTAAATGTCGCTAACGAAACATGTTTGTCATTGAAATATTTTCTCAATGATTGACATTGATTGTGGAATTTTTGTAAAGCAATGGCCAATGGGAAAAAAAACTGGAAGACTTTAATAACGTGAAAGAAGGGTCAACGCAACAATTAAACCCGCTTATACGTCAAAAGTATATTACAAAAATCGTGTTGTAGGATATAAAAAAAAAATAACAAAGTAGTACAAAAAGAAGTTTGACAATTTGTCTAAAAGTGGTAAAGCAAGACTTAAAGAAGATGCATCCAACAAACGGTAGGAACAATTATTAAAGCGTGTTGATGTTTGTGTAGGACAGCTTAGTGTGAGGTTCATTGGGTAACACTAAAAAAGTGGGGAACAGTGGGGAACCGACTCAAATGAACTCCGATTGGACTCATTCCAGCGGCGTTGGAACCGTCTCGACGAACCCTAACTAGGATCTCTTAACCCTAAACCCTAAATCATAACCCTAAACCCTAAATATATTAGGGTTTGGCTTTTAGGGTTTAGCCTTAGGGTTTAGCTTTAGGGTTTAGGGTTTAGCTTTAGTGTTTAGGGTTTAGCTTTAGGGTTTAGTTTTAGGTTCAGCCTTTAGGGTTTAGCTTTTAGGGTTTATAGTTTAGATTTTACGGTTTAGCTTAGGTTTTAGCCTTATTTTTTAGCTTTAGGGTTTAGAGTTTAGGAGTTAGGGTTTAGGGTTAAGAGATCTTAGTTAGGGTTCGACGAGCCGGTTCCAACGCCGCTGGAATGAGTCCAATCGGAGTTCGTCTTAGTCGGTTCCCCGCTGTTCCCCACTTTTTTAGTGTTCCCCAATGAACCTTCCCCGGACAGCTTATACTGTAATCGTGCTTGTTTTGTCAAAAACCAATGCCCATTTAGGGTTGTTTACGAACCGAGCCGAACCGAGCGGACCTTTGCTCGTGCTTGGCTTGTTTACAAACCGAACAGAGCGGAGCGGCTCATTTAAAACCAAGCCTCAAATCAAGCGAGCATTTTTCGAGCAGTTAATATTCCGAGCGAGCGTCGAGCGAAGTTCGAGCGAATTGGATAACCGTGTCGCTCGATTTAAATTTGCTAAGAGAGATAGTGACAATGTTGGGTCTCAAGTTTTTATGTCTTTAAACACAGGCACATTTCATGGCATGATATTTTTCTTATGAATAACAATGTTGTGGTCGACGAGGTGATGATCATATTACACGAACAATGACATTGAGACCAGGAGACGATCGACTTTGGGTAACGACATGAAACATTGAGGCGATGAGCAGACTGTTATTTATGGGTTTAAGGTTTAACTTTTAGACTTGATATTAATTTTTTTATTGGCGTGATTGGGGTAGTACGTATAGATATAGCTGTAAATTTGTACATAGTGGACCAAAATCTAATAGAGTGGTATATATAAAACTATAAATTTATTTTTTATTCAAGTATATATGTATGTGTAATGTGTGTATATATATGTATAATTCATATGTGTGTATATATATATGTGTATACATGTTTATATATGTATGTGTATATGTATTTGTATATATGTACTAATTAAAAATAATAATTTGATCCGAACCGAGCCGAGCGGACCTTTGCTCATGCTTGGCTCGTTTACAAACCGAACCGAACAGAGCGGCTCGTTTACAACCGAGAGTCAAATCGAACAAGCATTTTCCGAACGAGCGGCGAGCGATTTGAATGGCCCTATGCCTATTCCATATAATTGAAAAAATCAATCACATAATTGATGCATTTATGTGTGTAAATGCGTATAACTGATACACTTGAAATCGCCTCGTTTACTTTTAGTATATTTTCTTTATTACTTTTACTAAAAGGTGAACCCACTTCCTACACCTCTTGGTTACGTTATTCTTTAGACCTGCTCACCTGCAAGTCATGTTACAAAGGCTAAATGCTAAATGCTAATACATATACAAGGCAAGAGGAAAACAAACTCCAAACATGACACTATTTTAAATGCTACTTTTTGTAGCGGTTGTGAAAATAGCTTGGATTCATGTCAATTCTAAAATTCACCCTGCCAAGTTTAGTATTAATATTCTATCACTTTTAGTTATACCAAAAATGATTAAGAAAGAAAACACATAAAACAACAATGAAACATTAAGAAGGTTCATAAAGTCATTTAGAAGAACTTCATGATAATTCACCTAGGACCAGACAGAACAGAAGCCAACAATGGTGTCATATCTTTCTTTTGCTCGACTGCTGTGTTTAGCAGTCTAAGATCAGTAAAGTTGTAATCCAAGTTCGGTTCTACATTCATTCGTCCTTCTAACACATTAACCACCGATGACATTGAAGGCCTTCTCGTATAATTAGTTTGCAAACACCATGCAGCCACTTTCATCATCTCCACAACTTCTGAACCATGTGTCTGCATATCTTCACTGTGCTTGTCAACAATATCTAGCAAAGTCCCTTGTTCCCAACATTGTTGAAAGACGCCAAGTAAGTGCCAACTTTCTTCGGGTTGAGATCTATCAAAGTTCCTCCTCCCACACAAGATCTCTAAGAGGACGATTCCATAGCTGTATACATCCACTTTTTCAGTAATAGCTGAAGTTAACCATTCGGGAGCCATATATCCCGGGGTTCCTCTCATTGTAGTCATCACATGGCTTTGATCTCTGTCGATAAGTTTAGACAACCCAAAATCAGATACTTTTGCATTGAAATCTTTGTCTAGGAGTATGTTCTGAGGTTTAATATCAAGGTGGATGATTTTTTGTACACACTCTTCATGAAGATATGCCAAACCTTTGGCTATATCAAGAATGATTTTCTTTCTGCATTCCCATTCTAGTGGATGATTTTTTACAAAAATTCTCTGTGGCGGTTTTTAGTTCTTCGTAGGTGAACCGAGTGGGCAGTCCTGGTACCGCATCAGTATACTCTTCCTCCAATTGAGCGTCGGATCTTAGCTTGCGCTTTAAGAACGTAATACAACCTGCAACCACAAGCAGAACTAAAGAACATCCGATGATGGAAGTTATAATTACTGCAATTGGGTGACTTTTTTTCTTTGGATTTTGAAACCTCTGGACTTTTATGAAAGCTATAGCATTAAAAGCTGGATCGACGGTCTTCATTGTAAATATCTCTGAAGTTAATAAACAGTCTCCACTTGAATCATTAAAATCATACCGAAAAAAAGCTGCTTTGCATGAGCAGTTGCTGAGACAGGCTTGCTTGCACCTGTAGGTCCCTCGGAGGTTGAGGTTAAACCTATTCCTTGTTATATCTAACACACTAGCAAGTGCGGAATCCAAGCTAGCATGCAAACCGAGATAGAACACGACAATGATAAACACACAAGACTCAACGATTAACACCTCTTGTATTAATACGTATGAAAGGTCTGTTACAAATCAATGTTTACAAATCTGTTCTGTAAACTCTCTCTAAGTGTGTGTGTGTTTTCTGCTCTGAGTGTTCTCTAAGTGTCTCTATCACTAACTAAGAAGTGAACACAATGCATGGGTATATATACCCGAACACAGCATGTCTGGTCGAAGGATCAGATAGATGATCGAACGATCATCTATCGATCTGAAACAGCTCGAAGGATCAACATGTACCTCGAAGGATGATATCCTTCGAGATTCATCCGTCGAAGGTTATCTTTCGAGCTCATCGAAGGATATAAACAATCCTTCGATGACCTATCCTTCTACCCAAACATGTTACAAACCATGTGTTGACTGTTTGGCCAAGTCAAACCGGAGGATGGTTGACTTGGTCAAACTTACAGGACTAACGAAGACATCGTTTGGTATCATGACAAAATACAGACAAAGTACAGACACAAGTGCACCAACAAACTCCCCCTTGGCTGTAGCTTTGTCTTTATCTTTATAACTTGATCTTTGTCTCGATCTTTGTGTCTTCAAGTCTTTGACGTCCTTTCAAGTCTTTAATGTCGGAGGATCTTTAAAGTCTTCACGTCTTGAAAGCAGAAAGTGTATCAACAAACTCCCCGTTTTATGTAGGAAGTGTGTTGACAAACTCCCCCTTAACATAAGCTCCCCCTTGAGTTATGCTCGTGAAATACTTGTTCTTTATGAATTGAGATCCTGGTGGTGTTGATGATGGTCAGCGGCAACTCGATCATCTTCATCACTTGAGTGCCTTCACGTCGTGTCTTCATTCCGAGGCTTTGTCATCGACCATGTTCTCCTTGCCTTTAGAATCTGCACATGCAAGAAATCTAAACGCGTAATGAGAACAACTGCTTGGAATATCATAAGCAAACGACACACATGTGACCATTGTTCAATCAAACACCGTCCGACAGTTTGAAAGTTTAATAAATTTATCAATTTTAGGTTTTTAACTTTCAAAACTTGCAAATTTCGACCGTTTATGAAGATTTAGTCGTTTTCGGTTTTCGTTCAGGTTTCAGGTAACGAAGACTCAAGCTCCAACATCGTACGATCGAAAATAAAACAGAAATAAAATCTTTTTGGCTTTTATAAAGTTTATATTAAAACACACTTAAAATCTTTTTGGACTTTTTGAATATTAAAAAAATAAAGACTGAAAGCAGTAAATAAATATATACAAAAATGCAGAAAAAGAAAGCATTAAATAAATATTTACAGGCAATCTTTTTGCGAGTTTCGAGGGTAAGAGAATCATATCAGTGTACGGTCATGTCAAAAACGCTCTTGTTGTTCAATTAGATAACATTAAAATAAGCATCCTATAGCAATTATCGGTATTGTTGTCCACATAAGCTCAACTTATCATTTGTAATCATGGCGAGGGGATACGTTAAGGTATGATTTATACTTACCGACCGGTGTTCATCCACATCACGACACATTCCCGTATCAAGGTATGCACGAGGGTTCATCTTACCGGTGAGTATACCGATTATCATCTGTTTGACCGTATATGATGTGAGATTCTCACTTATTTTGATTTGAAAACAAGCCCTATGTGATATAATCACTTATTGATGAGGAACTTGATTTTCATATGCATGAGGGCACAGGAGCAAGTCCGTGAACAGGTCAGTACTTTCGTACAGCAAAGAGACGAACTTGACTCCCGGATAAATGTGATATTTTATCACTTATTTTGATGGACATGTGATTGTTGATCACTTATTGAGGTCGAATGCAATATGTACACGTATGTATGGTATCATGGAAGATCTAGACTTGCGTCCCCGTTATTTTTCGGTAAAAGATACAACCATGATACCCAGATGATAAGCAGCATAAAGACCGAATATCTCAGAACCTCGGCAATCTCTCAAACGAAATTTCGGTACCAAGACCATATGCCAATGAATGGTTCCCACCTAGTCTTCAGTCGATTTAAGTTTATATCACCCTGCACACTTTAAAATGATTGTGAGCCTACCGATACATCTTATATAGAGCTGCTTATCGTTTTTCATTTTGCATTTCAGTTTAAAAAGGTTTGGACAGACCACTGATGTACTATCATTTTCTCTTTTTCTCGCCAGGAAACTCATTTTTGTTTTTCTATTGTTTTTGTGTTTTTGAAATTTTTCAATGTTTTTGGATTTTTCAAATTTTGGATTTACTCCCCCTAAAATCAACAAACTAAGATAAATTTTAAAACACAAAGGTATTTACAAAAATGATTTTCCGATGTTGGTATTACTCTTGCTTGACCTTAATGCCGTTTACCAATAATAAATAGTCAAATCTTGATTTGTCAAATGCTTTGGTAAAAAGGTCGGCACGTTGGTCATCGGTGTGGACGTAAGCAACATCGATTAGCCTTTTCTCAAAGCAATCACGTATGAAGTGATACTTAATGTCGATGTGCTTAGTCTTTGAATGCTGCACAGGATTTTTAGTGATCTGTAAGGCAGCAGAATTATCAACGTAAATAGGAGTAGTTAGGAATTCAAAACCGTAGTCGCGCATTTGTTGTTGAATCCATAGGACTTGGGAGCAACAACTTGAGGCAGCAATGTATTCAGCTTCGCATGTTGATGTAGCTACACAGGTCTGCTTCTTGCACTGCCATGTGACTAGGCGATTTCCTAAAAACTGACATCCAGCCGTTGTGGATTTGCCGTCGATTTTGCATCCGCCAAAATCAGAATCACTGAATGCGATCAAGTCAAAGTTATTATCCCTAGGGTACCATAGACCGGTGTCAGGGTAACCCTTCAAATAACGAAAAATCCTTTTTACAGCTGCAAGATGTGAGGCCTTCGGGTTGACTTGATATCTGGCAAGCAGGCACGTTGGGTACATTATATCTGGTCTTGATGCTGTGAGGTACATAAGAGATCCGATCATCGCGCGGTAGTGTGAGGGGCTAACATCTTGACCCTTCAAGTCTGGAGTAATTCCGTGATTTTGCGGCAATGGGGTACCGATGGGCGTTGCATCAGACATCTGGAAACGGCTCAAGATGTCACCAACATATTTAGTCTGATGGATGAATATCCCAGACTCAGTTTGTTGTACTTGTAGGCCCAAAAAGAAAGTCATTTCCCCCATAGCACTCATCTCGAATTTATCCTGCATAATGCGCTCGAAATTCCTACACAAAACATCATTAGTAGAACCAAATATAATATCATCAACGTATACCTGTACCAGTAGAAGATCTCCATCTTGTTCTTTGACGAAAAGAGTACAATCGATAAGACCTCTGCGAAATCCATTCTCCAGCAAATAATTAGATAAGGTTGCGTACCAAGCTCGCGGTGCTTGATGTAGACCATATAGAGCTTTGTTGAGCAACCAAACCCGATCGGGATGGATAGGATCTTCAAAACCTGGAGGTTGTTCGACGTACACCTCTTCTTCCACCACACCATGTAAGAATGCACTTTTCACGTCCATCTGGTATACCTTGAAACCTTTGAATGAGGCATAAGCCAGAAAGATCCGAATTGCTTCTAGACGTGCAACAGGTGCATACACTTCGTTGTAGTCGATCCCTTCTATCTGACGAAAACCTTGAACGACTAGCCTTGCTTTGTTTCGAATAACGACTCCACGGTCATCCATTTTGCATTTAAACACCCAACGGGTACCAATCTTCTTGTAACCAGCAGGTTTCTCTACGAGTTTCCAGACACCAAGCTTCTGGAATTGTTGCAGCTCTTCCTGCATCGCTTCAACCCATGAGTTATCTTTCAAAGCTTCTTTCCAAGTTCTTGGCTCTTCCTGTGAGACATAACACGCGAAAGACCAATCATTTTGTTGACCAGATTCTCTAATCGCCGCATACAAGCCTGCATTGTTGTTGTTCCGCAACATGTTTCTTGTTTGAACGCCACTTTGTACATTTCCGATGATGTTTTGTTGAGGATGGGTATTGTGAATCCTTGTTTCTGGATTATCTTGAACTGGAATGTTTGTACCCAGATTGTTGAGATTGAGATCAACAATCAATTCAATACCCGGAATTGACGAAGAGGATGATGCAGTAGCTTCAGCTGTTCTAAGGACATCCACTGGAGGTGTACCCTCTGAAGTACCATGTACTGCTGTTAGTGGAGCTTCTTGATCTGCATCGAGAAATTCATCATCCTCTGAAGATTCGTTCAAATCGGTAGCATCGTGAAAATCCTCATTGTCGAGAGCATTATTGTTCACTGAAGATGGTTCTTGATTGACAATAATGGGACGAACCAACGGTGAAACTGTTGCATTGTCACTCTCGAAAAACATCCTTGCCGCAGCATTTTCTTCAACTGCTTCAACATTGATCGAATTGAAAAAGTCATCGTACTCAAACATCCAAGGCTGACCAGGATTTCTAACTGGCAAAGTGTGCCTTTGTACTCTGACTTCAGACCATTCCTCGACCCTTTTAGTCTCTAGATTCCAGACTCTTAAGTTCGGGGTGGAATACCCAAGAAAGTATCCTTCAATTGCTTTTGCCCCAAACTTTCCATTAGGATCGATTATTGTGCACGGAGCTCCAAACGGTTCAAGATATGACAAATCTGGTTTCCGTTTGTTGATAAGCTCAAAACAGGTCTTGTTGTGCCGTTTGACTGTAAGGACTCGGTTCAACGTGTAACATGCAGAGGCCACAGCTTCAGTCCAGAATGGAATCGGCAATTGTGACTCTACCAACATAGTCCTAGCAGTCTCGATCAATGTGCGGTTCTTACGTTCAGCGACGCCATTTTGTTGAGGAGTATAAGCTGCACTAAATTCGTGAAGAATACCTTTTGAAGTGCAAAACTCTGCCATAGCATGATTTTTGAATTCAGTACCATTGTCGCTACGTATCCGCCTAACCTTCAACTTGTATAGATTCTCAATCTGAATGATCAAGTTTTTGATAATACCGAAGGTTTCGCTCTTGTGTGCCATGAACGCCACCCAAGAAAATCTTGAATAATCATCAGTTATCACGAGGCAATATTGATCATTCCTAATACTTTTATGCTTGACAGGACCGAACAAATCCATGTGCAAACGTTCAAGCGGAATGGCCACCGTGTTGATTTTCTTTGAAGGATGTCGCTTCTTCGTTTGTTTTCCTTTCTGGCACGAGACACAGACGTCTTGAAGATGGAAGTTTTTAAGAGGAACACCATTCACTAATTCATTTGACACCAAATGATTCATTTTGCGTAGGTGAATGTGACCCATTCGTCTGTGCCAAGAGATTGTGTCTTTTTCTGTGGCTTTGGAAACGAAACAAGTTGCTTGTGTAGACGTCATGATAGCTTGGCTCATATCAAGGACATACAGATCATTTATCCTTGGAGCCGACAAGAGAATCCATTCTTTTGGAATTTTGAAGCCGGGTTTCAGCACATAACATCCATTTGCATCAAAGTGTACTGAGAACTGCTTATCACAAATTTGAGAAACACTAAGAAGATTGTGATCAAGTTGTTGTACAAAGTTGATCTTGTCAAAACTAACAACCCCGTTGGAAATCATTCCTTCACCCGTAATATATCCGCCTTTATCTCCAGCAAAAGCAACATAACCTCCTCTAATAGATCTGACGTCGTAGAGAAGCTTCATGTCGCCTGTCATGTGCCTGGATGCCCCACTATCAACAATCCAATGACTACTGATAGTTCCTCCTGGAACACCCTGCACATGAACTCACATAATTAGTTGGAGATGGGGACCCAAGCCATTGTGGTCTTGGGTCTTCCATTTTCATCAACAACAATAACTTCTATTCTTTGATGATTTGAAAATTGTGATGGTCCCCTTGAACTTGTGGTCAATTTAGGTTTCCATGTCTGTTGAGTTTTACCAGTTTGATTGTTTGACAATTTAACTTTGTGATTGTTTGAAGTTTTTGAAAATTTTGAATTTTCTGGCTTAACTGAAACAGATTGTTTTTGAACCACATCAGTTTTAAGTGCCTTTTCAATCACCTTGACTTGTTGGCGTTGCTTTTTCTTTTCCCTTTCTCTTATAAGTCGGGGATCTTGTTTTACAGAAACAGATCGCTTTTGGTGATTTCGTTCACGGGGATCATCTTCTTTGGCTTTCAACTTATGAAGATACGGGCAATTTCGAATTATGTGTCCAATTGTACCACATTCAAAACACGATCTTCGTTCAACAAACCCCGAAGAATCATGTGATCGTCTTGCCGATGATGAACTTTGTGACCCCGAGGTACTATGTTTTGAACTACTTGGTTCATTCCTTTTCATCACTGTTGCTTTCTTGACAAAATCTAAGTTAGATTGATTTTGAAATGTTTCAATTTTGTCCGTTCCCTTAGATTTCACAAAGTTCACATTCTTTTTCTTCTTTTGATTCGGCTTCCTTTGAGTTTGAGTCGGTGTTTTACCTCTTGGTTTGGCATGATTTTGCTGTTTTTGCACTGTTGGTAATTTTTGATTGCCAAATTGTTTTCGAACTTCGGCTTTTGGGATAGGAGGGCACTGTGTTACTGTAACACGTGATCCTGTCTTTCCCAAAAACTTACTTGTTGAATTTTCAAAGACTTTACTGATTAATGATTGATTAACATTCTTAATAGGAAAATCTTTGTCTGAATAAACTTTATCATCACCAACCAGAGTGTACAGCAAATCCACACTCTTCGACTCTTTTGCAGATGTGGACTCGGTTGGAACAGTCTTAGCAGGTTTTGCGGGAGGATCACATAGAATATGATTCTCAAGAGGTATGTCTTCTTCTTTGACTACCGCATCAGACTTTTCCGAATCAGTATCATCAGATTCATCATCAGAAGAATCAGAATCCTCAATCACAACTGGAGGAGTCTGATTCGGTTCAGCAGTTACAAATGTATCTGCTGACACATCCGAATCTGATGATACCTCTTTCTTGTATCCGAGTCCTGTTGCAAATTCATTAACATCTAGAGGAACAGATGGTTCAAAGTGAGTTCTATATTCCTCATCAGGCAGTGCATCGTAATTGTGTCTCACAGGTGGTGGACAATTTTTGTAACCTATGCATGTGACATCCTTTTTCTCTTTCTGTACGTCAATGATGTGATCCAACACATAGCTAGAGCTCAAATAACTATCTAACTTGAGTCGGATCGCCTCACTTTCAGTTTTAACACAAGCCATTTCCTTTTGCATTACCTCAAGGCGAGTGATATACAAATTTATGTCAGTTTGTTTCCTGGAAACCATTTTTGTCAGCTCGGTTTTATCTTTCTTTAATTTTTCAATCATCGATTTAAATTCCTTTTCATGGTTTTCATAAAACATGTTGGCTTCTGTGCACTTAGAAAGATCCACGGTTAACTTCTGATTGTGGATGAATGTCACATCATATTTCTCTTGCAAAGCCTCGTGTTTGCTTTGCAACTCACACCACTTATCATTCAATGAAGCATGTTTGTCTTGCAAGTCAAACAAACTAGCTTGTAAAGCATCATGTTTGCCTTGCAACTCAGACATGTTTGCATCCAAATCAGCACATCTAACATGCAATCTATCACAATTATCACAAATAGCAGCAGTGGGTTCATCGACACATACCTGACTTGATGAACTGTCGACATTAGCCATAAAGGCTGAATGGAGAGAAGACGAAGAATAAGCAGCTTGATCCACCAAAATAGATCTTCTTTGAGTTTCTGCTGCAGCTTCTCCCAATAGCCCATCAACATCTGCATCAACTGACGTACTTGATGTGTCATCCACCTGATCATTGCCTGAACTCGAGGATTCTTCATCTGAACTTCCACTGTAACCAGAAGAGTCTTCATCCTCAGAAGAGTCACCACCATTGATGGAAGATTCTCCACCACTGGCGTGATTTAAATCCTTCACGACCTCAGCAAAACAAGCTGTTCCATCTGGAGCATCATTTCCCAACTGGATTGACCAATCACAACCTTCATCTACTTGAACCACAAGTGCCTGGTTGGCATTAGATGGTCCTGCTTGACTCTGGTTGTTGACAGGCACCAATGTTCGCTCATTGTTCCTTCCTTGGTTCTGATTTGCCCTGTTGCCTTGACCTCTGAAAGGATTTTGGTTTCCATGTTGAGATGGCCTCGTACATTCACGTTTGAAATGACCACGTTCACCACAATTGAAACACTTAACAGCCTGCTTATCAAACCCATACTTGGTGTCTTTCTTGCTTTCCAAGCTGGTTCTGCCAGTTCTTTCCATGAAATCCTTTGCTCGCCTAACAGCACTGGCAAAGGCCCACTTGATGTCCATCATCTCCATCTCCTCTTTATCGATCTGCTGATAGTCTTCTTGAGTCAGATTAATGTTGCCAATCTGACCTTCCACTAATCCACAGTATGCGCTCACCAAAGTGTTTAGAAGCTCCATATGTTCTTTTGCTACTTCAACACTGACTTTAGAGAAACTTGAGGTGTCGAGCCGTACTGTATTTGGCTTTGATTGCTGACTAGCAGATGATGTGCTTCCATAACATGCTTGCTGTTGAGGAGGAAGTGGTTGAGGGACTGGTTCAAGCGGATTTCCATACATGTCTGTTGTTGGAGGAGGAATGCCATACAAGCTAGTGCTAGACACAAACGCTGTTTGAATTGGAGCGTGTGAAGAAGGTTTTGTAGAAGTGCCAGAAGTTCCATAATACATTTCAGGATTTTGTGGCACTGGAACTCTTTTTGCCTTGAGAGTTTCTTCCTGATTCTTGTTTTCCAGGAGTTGAGCAAAGTCATTGAAGTTTGTTGTAGCTAAAGTGCCATTGTACTTCATGATTTCCAAGAAGGTATTCCATTGAGGTGGCAGTGCATCTGCAAACTTTTTCACTATCTCTGCTGAAGTTGTTACAACCCCAATATTTCCCAATTCAGTTAGCAAATGATTGAATCGACTTGTCAAATCTCCTAAAGATTCATTCTCCATACAAGTAAAACCATCAAACTCTTTCTTTAGCAGGTCTTTTCTCAATTGACGTGTCGCTTCATTTCCTACGCCCCTTATCTTCAATGCGTCCCACAACGTCTTCGTTGTCTTGTAACTGACAAATTGATGATAAATATCTTTACTTGACGCCTGAGTAAGAATGGCATATGCCTTCTTTTCCAAATCATAGACCTTCTTCTGATCTTCCGTAAGATCTGCAAACGTAGCAGCAGATGATGCGGCAAGCTCTATTGTTTGATCAAAATCTGTGATGAAATGCAACCACAATTATGTATTTTGACCAAGGACATATGTATGAAATCTATCAAACCATCCCGGATATTCACTTAAGTGCATCAACTTTGGAGGCCTATTCAAACTTCCCGTTTCACTCTCGCTTAACAAAATGCTTTGAACACTTGGAGTTTGATTTGATACGAATGCCCATTGACCGGTAGATATAGCATTAGCTTGCGAAGATACAGGTACGGGAGATTCGGCCCATGCAGGAGATGCAGGTAAGGGAATACCCCACATCGAATTCATTTTTGATCAAGAAAAAGAATACCTGAAAATCACAAACTTGTTAAGCATAAACAGATTAGGATCGAAAGATCAACACTTGTTCGAAAGATAGACACTTGTTCGAAGGATCAACAGTGTTCGAAAGATCACTGTTGAGTTTCGAACAATGACTTCGAAAGATTCTCCAAGACGAAGGATCCTTATCTTTCGAAATGTAACAGTAGCTCGAACAATATATCCTTCGAAAAGATTCCTTGGCTCGAAAGATAACTCACTGACTTCGAAAGATGTTCGAAGGATGGGTATCTGTCGAACCTCCTTGATCGAAAGATGATCTTTCGACTTCGAAGGATATCTTTCGAATCGAACTGACACAGTTGACAAAGAGTGACAGGTTGGTGAAAAAGTTGATGGGTTGGTAGAAACTTTCGGCAGAAGGTATGTTCAGACCATACTTTCTGCCAAAGCAGATTTTGAAACAAATAAAATATACCCCAAAAAGGACAGATCTAACCCAGAAACCGATCACCGGAGAAGCTGGAATTTTGGCCGGAAAATACCAAACACCTCAAAAACAAGTTTTTAAGTTACCCAACCCGTCATGCAACACACTCGGTTAGTTTAGAACACGTTTTAACGTAAAGATAAGCGAGAAAAACAGTAAAAACGGCTGCAAAAACCAAGTGAGTTTTGTCCAAACACACCAAAGTCTTGTAAACTCGGTTTTAACAAGGAAAAGAGCCACGGCTCTGATACCACTTGTAGGTCCCTCGGAGGTTGAGGTTAAACCTATTCCTTGTTATATCTAACACACTAGCAAGTGCGGAATCCAAGCTAGCATGCAAACCGAGATAGAACACGACAATGATAAACACACAAGACTCAACGATTAACACCTCTTGTATTAATACGTATGAAAGGTCTGTTACAAATCAATGTTTACAAATCTGTTCTGTAAACTCTCTCTAAGTGTGTGTGTGTTTTCTGCTCTGAGTGTTCTCTAAGTGTCTCTATCACTAACTAAGAAGTGAACACAATGCATGGGTATATATACCCGAACACAGCATGTCTGGTCGAAGGATCAGATAGATGATCGAACGATCATCTATCGATCTGAAACAGCTCGAAGGATCAACATGTACCTCGAAGGATCAACATGTACCTCGAAGGATGATATCCTTCGAGATTCATCCGTCGAAGGTTATCTTTCGAGCTCATCGAAGGATATAAACAATCCTTCGATGACCTATCCTTCGACCCAAACATGTTACAAACCATGTGTTGACTGTTTGGCCAAGTCAAACCGGAGGATGGTTGACTTGGTCAAACTTACAGGACTAACGAAGACATCGTTTGGTATCATGACAAAATACAGACAAAGTACAAACAAAGTACAGACACAAGTGCACCAACAGCACCTCTCCATACTCACATTCTTCATGCCTGTGTGGGAATCCAAACTCACATACAAGAGTTCTATGGTGGAATAGGAGGAAAAGGTGACATTCGGAAGTGAAATAAAAACATGATCTTGGGTGGCTTTACATGTGAGAGGAGTAACTGCAGAGCAACCCAGGTTAGGCAGCCGATCGTTCACTGCTCTAAAATAGTCTATGGTGTGAGGGTTTGAAGCTGGACAGCTGCACTGCTGATAATTCGAGCAAATGGCATTTCTCCCACAAGCCAAAGGATAACTGTTGGTACACTTTATGTGGACGCGACTCGACTCAGTTCAATTCGGTTCGGGTCGACTCGGTTAGGTTCGGCTCAAGCCCGACGTCACGACATTCCTCAGTCGTGCGCCCCAGAGTTCGACACGCGAAGCACGGAGCGCCACGAACCAAGACAAGGTGACACATCACCATGACATCATCTCTGTGATGTCATTGTGTTGAAATTACAATTTCAATTGACTGGAACATGAAGCTGGGCCGTAACCTCAACACATATGGGCTTCAACTTTAGAATTGGGCCGTAATACTTGTAATGGGCTTTGACTTCATTTAGGCTTCCAACGAAAACAGTAGGGACCAAACAGCATGTGACGAAATCCCTTTTGATTTCGTCGAATATATTGAGTTTTCATCATGTTGTCTGATTTCGTCCATGTGTTTTCGTCCAGAACTGGTTTTCGTCACTGTGTTACTATATAAGCCCAGACAACAGACAGAAACATTTGAGAGAAGTCTGAATAGATTTCGGAACGAACACATTGTAACACACACACTGAGAGTTTACAGAGACCATTTGTAAACACCGTATTGTAACCGTTTTCTAGCATTAATACATTGAGTGTTAATCGTTGAATATTGTGTCTTACGTGTTCGTAACTTGGTTTAACTTACCCGTTTGGATTCCGCACTTTCGGGTTTGTCGGAAAACAGGGAATAGAGGTTACTCGATCCGGGTGGACCTACAATTGGTATCAGAGCATTGGCTCGATTCTTTGTTGAAACCAAGTTTGTGTTCTTTATTTTTCTTAAGTTTTTAATGTGTTTTTCTTGAGTTTTGATCTTTAAGTTCATATATTTTCTGGAAAAACGTGTTAAAATCTTGAAAATCCTTGTATTTTGCTATTAGTTTTTATAAAACCACTGTTAAAATACATTTACACATGTTGAAATTTGGTTTTTACTAAACTTTAGTGCAAAATTATTGTTTGAAAATTTATGGGTCACCTGAAAACTCATCAAGTTCATAAGATATTCAAAGTGTTCTTGAGTTGTTCTTGACATATATCTGAGTTTGATCCATTTGTTGGTAAATTATTGTGTTGTTATCAATATAATACAATGTTTGAAAAAGGTGTACACTAGGTATGATGATGAATTGTTAGACTTTATGAAAAGGTAAGGTGGAGTCTTTGAAAATAGAGACTAGTGTCAGAAGGATAAGGTTTTTAAATTTTTGCATAATATCTATCTTGTCTAGTTCAATTGTCAACAAAATCGGCTGGAAGGTATATCATTAACGAAATCACCCATATTCAGATCTGGACGAAATCACTTGTGTTGATCACCTGGGCCGAAATCACCTTCTGGGCCGAAAACCTTTCTTGTCGAAATCAGTTTCTTGTCACCATTGTTTTTGTCTTGGCCGAAATCAGTTCTGCCACGAAATCACCTATCACGAAATCACCTTATCCATCACCTCCAGTTCAACAAAAACAACCATTTCATCAAATTCCAGCCGAAAACACTACCTGGGCCGAAAACACTCCTTGGGCCGAAATCAGTTCTGGGCTTGGTGATTGGTCTGGAGTAAATCCATTTTGTCAACTTCTGGACGAAATCCAGCTTGTCTTGTTTGGACGAAAACCCTTATTGATTTTGTGATCATTCTTTAGACGAAAACACTCGTCAACTTGTTACTGGACTTGTGTTATTTTTTTTTAAACAGAAGGTTTGCAAAAGTGTGATAACAGTCTGTTTTCAAGAGTGTGATCAGTTTTTCACATCAATACATCAATTATGAGTTGGACTGAAATGTACCTGCCTGGTTTTGCTCCTTCAGCTCCACCTCCGGTTTTCGATATAAATGCCTATTTTTCGAAACCTCAAGTTGCACCACCCCAACCCCAATTTGATATAAATGCCTATCTTCCAAAACCTCAAGTTGCCACACCTCAACCCCAATTTGATCCAACTGCCTATTTTTCTAAACCTCAAGTTGCCACACCTCAACCCCAATTTGATATAAATGCCTATCTTCCGAAACCTCAAGTTGCCACACCTCAACCCCAATTTGATCCATCTGCCTATTTTTCTAAACCCCCACCACAAGTTGTTCCACAACAAGCCCAACAACAAGCTTCTCAACCAACCTCTCAACTGGGAAATGGAAGAAGTGCGTTTTATGCTGAAATTGTCAAGAATGTCAATGATGGTGAATCTTCGGGAAATGATGACAGTTCAGGATATAGTGGTAGTACTGATGAAGATGGCTCAGGTGTGAGTGATTACAGTTCAAAATCGGACGTGAAAGTAGGAATGGATTATGAAGCTGATAGTTTGTCGAATGATGCTAAGGAGAAATCTGACTTGATCAAGAAAGTTGTTGCTGCTTCAAAAGAAATGGAGAAGATTCTCACTGAAGATGGATCTTTCTCTTCTCAGACTGCCTTTATGGCTAATGTCACAGCTTCTACAAGTCAGGTAAAATCTGAAACTCCTAGCATATGTAGTGATTGTGCTGATATGAAACATGAATATGATAGAGTGAAACTTGAATGTGATACGATTCATAGTCACAATCAGAGTTTAGTTGTTGAACTGTCAAAGTGCAAAGAGGCAAACATGGCCTTAGCTCGCAATGAAAAGGAATTTAAAACAGTTATTGAAACCCAAAAGAAAAGTGTTTCCGAATTAACAAAAATTGTTTTCAACAAACAAATTGGTATTAATAACTACATTAATATCATTGAGGAAACCAAGAAAGAGCTAGCCACGGCCAAGTGTGCATATGAAGCGATCAAGCTCAAATTGGAGAGTTATTCTAACTCCCGATATGTGCTCGATCACATCATTGACGTTCAGAAACTAAAGGGAAACGTTAAAGGCGTTGGTTATAGGAAGTGTCCACCCCCTTTGAGACACGACTATACCAAGTCACCCGATGAAGAGGATATGCCTCGGTATGAACCCAGTGTGCCTCTTGATTATGAGGAAGTTACTACTGGCCTAGGGTTCAAACCGGACAATTCATCGGAGGGCTCATCTGATCGGAAAGAAAAGTCATCATGTGCTTCAAATCAAAGTCCTCCAACCGTTGAGGACTATGATTCTTCAGATGATGAATCAGATGTGAATGACCAGGATGAATCACTTGATGAGACGAAAGGAGTAGAAATTCCAATTGATAATCATATTCTTTGTGATCCTCCTACTCCTGTCGTGCAACCTGTTGCCAAGCAAGTGATAGATCCTGTCAAGAACGACAAGAAATCTGTGTCTACCGTTAAAAGTAATAACGTGTTGTACACTTTGGTTGGTGATTCTAAAATCTATTCAGATCACGATTTTCAAATTAAAAATGTCAATCCATCTTCGATTGATAAAGTTTTTGAAGATAATACAAACAAGTTTTTGGGAAAGACAATTCCAGGAGTCACTGTAACTCAATGTGACCCAATTCCAAAAGCTAAAATCAGGAAACAATTTGGAAATCAAAAATCACCAACAAAGCAACAACCTATTGCTTCTAAGGGCAAACAACCAGTTCAACGAGCTCAAAGGCCTAACGTTTCTAAATCAAAATATGAAACAAAAAGAGCTCATTATCAGAAGAAAAGCAATGATGTTAAATTTATAGCATCAAAAGGTACCGATAAAATTGAGACTTTTGAAAACAAATCCAACACCGATTTTATCCGACAAGTCAAGATTTTAAAACGTAACAGTCAAAACAATTACACTCAACATACAAATGGGTGTGATGAAAGAGCAAGTACCTCAGGTTCTACTGGTTCGACATCTGTTAGTCGAACAAGTTCTCCTAAGTTTTTTGAAAGGAGAACTTGTTTCAAATGTGGTAAGGTTGGGCACATCATTAAAGACTGCAAAAACTCGCCCAAACCAAATTTTGTTGAAAGAGCCCCCTCTGAACAAGGTCACTCACAACGTCGTCCTGTTTCTCCAAAACATGATAAAAGAACTGTTAAAGAACAAGAAACAAAACAACGACGTCAAAACGTCAAAGAAGTTGAAAAGGCGTTAAAACCGGAGGTTGTCCAAACAAAGTCTGTTAAGTTAGAAATTAAAAATGAATAACAAAAACAGATTTGGAAACCAAAATCGGTAACTGGTTCAGGGGAAGCTCAATCCATTCTGAATCATCAGGAAATCGAAGTCACAATCCTCGATGATGAAGGACGACCCAAGTCTGTTAAGGCTTGGGTCCCCCTCTCCAACTAATCTCTGAGTGAGTATGCAGGATGTTCCAGGAGGAACTATCGATAGTCATCGGATTGTTGATAGTGGAGTGTCCATGCACAAGATCGGCGACAAAAGAAGTTGTTGCCTTTGATGGAGAGAAAAAGAAAAGAAGACAGAATGGTCTGTCGAAAGAATTTGAAAAGCTTCGACAAAATTGAAAATCATTCCAAAGTTTGATTGTTCAAGGCTATAATCGGGTCCCCGGGATATATTCAATCAAAATGTACGCACCTGCCGCACGTTTGAAGTTCAAAATCAACAAGATGAACGTACAGTGTACATTTCTTCGCGGTGTGTTTGGAGAAAATGTGCTTGTTGAACAAACCAACCGGGTGTGCGGATGCCTTGGCGTGGATTGAACAACCGCACACTACTTCTGAAAGAGAATGACAAAGACCTTCGTTGGTGCAATGTGGAAGACCAGCCGGACCCAGAGGTTTCTGATCTTGTTGCTGTGAAGAGATTTCTCGGATTAATTGAAGTAGCTAAAAAAAATCGACTTTGAAGTCCACATCGGGTGGATATCCAGTTCGGGAGAGCGCTCAGATTCCTGGCAATGCACGAAGCAGTTGCAGGATACGGTTTTAAATTTCTAATCTCTCCTTTACTTGTCGATATTTAAGCTGCTTTTTAAAAATTGTTATCCTCTCGTACAGCACTCTTTGGCCAGATACGTTGATCTCGAATATCATATCACACATGATTGTTTCACTGTGAAACTCGTCAATGTTGTCATGGTCCGCACCGCTTACCGATGTGCCAACTAATTTTTCCAAAATTCGATAAATCATTTCTGATTAAAACTTATTTTTGGTAAACGACATCGAGGTAAAACATGAGTTAACCGACTTCGGAAAATCGTTTTTGTAAATACCTTTGTGTTTTTAAATTTTTTCATAGTTTGTTGATTTTAGGGGGAGTAAATTCCAAAATTTGAAAATTCAAAAACAACGAAAAATTTCAAAACCTAAAAACATGGCAAAACAAAAATGAGTTTCGTGGCGAGAAAAAGAGAAAATGATAGTACATCAGTGGTCTGTTGAAATCTCTTTAAACTGAAATGCAAAATGAAAAACGATAAGCAGCTCTATATAAGATGTATCGGTAGGCTCACAATCATTTTAAAGTGTGCAGGGTGATATAAACTTAAATCGACTGAAGACCAGGTGGGAACCACACATTGGCATATGGTCTTAGTACCGAAATTTCGTTTGAGAGATTGCCGAGGTTCTGAGATATTCGGTCTTTATGCTGTCTTATCATCTGGGTATCATGGTTGTATCAAACCGTAAAAATAACGGAGACGAAGTCTAAGATCTTCCATGATACCATACATACGTGTACATATTGCATTCGACCTCAATAAGTGATCAACAATCACATGTCCAAACAAAATAAGTGATAATATATCACAGATTCTTTGCGGGAGTCAAGTTCGTCTCTCTACTGTACGAAAGTACTGACCTGTTCACGGACTTGCTCCTGTGCCCTTCATGCATCTGAAAATCAAGTTCCTCATCAATAAGTGATTCTATCACATAGGGCTTGTTTTCAATCAAAATAAGTGAGTTTCTCACATTTTTTATACGGTCAAACAGATGATAAACGGTATACTCACCGGTAAGATGAACTCTCGTGCATACCTTGATACGGGAATGTGTCGTGTGTGGATGAACACCGGTCGGTAAGTATAAATCATACACTAATCGTATCCCCTCGCCATGATTACATCTGATAAGTTGAGCTTATGTGGACAACAATACCGATAATCGCTATAGGATGTTTATCTAAATGTTAACTAATTGAACAACAAGATCGTTTTGGCGTGACCGTACACTGATATGATTCGCTTACCCTCGAAACTCGCAAAAAGAATGTCTGTAAATATTTATTTACTGCTTTCAGTTTCTGCATCTTTGTATATATTTATTTATTGCTTTCCGTCTTTACATTTGAAAAATGAAAAATTCCAAAAAGATTTTAGGTGTGTTTTAATCTAAACTTTATAAAATCCAAAAAGATTTTGCTTCTAGTTTATTTTTGATTGACTGATGTTGGAACTCGAGTCTATCCTACCCAAAATCCTGATCGTAAGTCGGAAAACAATTGCATCTTCATAAACTGTCGAAGTTAACAAGTTTTGAAAGTTAAAGAATTAAAATTGATCATTTTCTAAACTTCCAAACTGTTGTCGGTCGGTGTTTGATTGAGATTTGATATCATATGTGTCGTTTGTTTAATTTGTCTATATTCTAAGCGGTTGTTCTCATTACGTGTTTAGCTTTCTTGTATGTGCAGATGCAACATCAGAATCAGCTAAAGGCAAAGAGAACGTGTCAGATGACAAGCCGTAAAGTAAAGACACGACGTTGATGTAATCAGAAGATCAAGATGATCGGGTTGTAGTTGATCACTCATCAACACCACAAGGATCTAAAGTTTTGAAGTTCAAAAGATTCACGAGCATCTTTCAAGGGGGAGTTTGTTGATACACTCCCTGACTGCGACATGTGAAGACGTTTGAAGATCCTCCGACATGAAAGACACGGAAGACGAACCATCACGAGTAGCGTCCAAGGGGGAGTTTGTTGGTACACTTTATGTGGACGCGACTCGACTCGGTTCAATTCGGTTCGGGTCGACTCGGTTAGGTTCGGCTCAAGCCCGACGTCACGACATTCCTCAGTCGTGCGCCCCAGAGTTCGACACGCGAAGCACGGAGCGCCACGAACCAAGACAAGGTGACACATCACCATGACATCATCTCTGTGATGTCATGATGATGTCATTGTGTTGAAATTACAATTTCAATTGACTGAAACATGAAGCTGGGCCGTAACCTCAACACATATGGGCTTCAACTTTAGAATTGGGCCGTAATACTTGTAATGGGCTTTGACTTCATTTGGGCTTCCAACGAAAACAGTAGGGACCAAACAGCATGTGACGAAATCCCTTTTGATTTCGTCGAATATATTGAGTTTTCATCATGTTGTCTGATTTCGTCCATGTGTTTTCGTCCAGAACTGGTTTTCGTCACTGTGTTACTATATAAGCCCAGACAACAGACAGAAACATTTGAGAGAAGTCTGAATAGATTTCGGAACGAACACATTGTAACACACACACTGAGAGTTTACAGAGACCATTTGTAAACACCGTATTGTAACCGTTTTCTAGCATTAATACATTGAGTGTTAATCGTTGAATATTGTGTCTTACGTGTTCGTAACTTGGGTTAACTTACCCATTTGGATTCCGCACTTTCGGGTTTGTCGGAAAACAGGGAATAGAGGTTACTCGATCCTCCGGGTGGACCTACAATAACTACAATTTCCATACTCTTCATTGGTAAGTAGATCAGCCACCTCAGACCATCCTTCTTTCCATTCAAAAACTTTCAAATGCCCATCAGGCATGAATCTCATATATTGAGCTGATGATGCAAATGGTATTTGAATATAATCATCAGGTAGTATACCAAATGAATAAACTGACTGATCAGCAGAAGAAAAGAAAAAAGACAAGCTCCCATTCAAGAACCTAATGTATTTTCTTTTTTTAATTGCGTAGCTGCGAAGGCTCTGCCAGGTTTTGTAATAGACTTGAGGTGGGTTCGATCCAACATAAGCAACCAAACCTTTATCAACTACTTGCAAAGAATACAAACCTTTTTGAGCCGTCCAATTGGTTGAGGAAACACTAGGTATTAGTTGCTGTCCTTGAAACAGTCTTTGCCCCAGCACCAAAGAGTCTGTTGGGTAATCAAAAGATTGCCAAACCACAGAGCCATTGACATCAAACAACACTAGGTTTCCATCATCAGTTAAGTTCATACCAACAACAGATTTCCCGGTCGTGTTGGTACTCCAAACTTTGCTTCCATTGACATCCTAAAGGATCAATTCCCCGGTTGAAGTGAAATTCAGTATTGCACCATCACTCACCGGATAGTCTCGGTTTGCTGACCAAACGACTTGAGGGGCCGTTTTATCAATATAAAAATTACCACTCTTTCTTTCAGTTCCAACAATGAACACAGCAAAGAGGTAAGAACTGCAGTTTCCATTGCAATAGAAACCACAGGCGAATGTGGGCCCAAGTGATCCTCTAAGGAGGATGGATCGAATCCCTGTGAAACTATCACTTAGATAATAATAATGATCTGTGTTGTTCCATGTGGTGGAAAGATTTGCAGTATGAGTAGGGTAGTTGTCAGGAGGAGGTTGGGCAGTGGTTGAGTAGAGATTGAAGATGAGAAATAAGGCAAAACAATTGTTGGTATCATCGTCATCGGAAACCCAGGACCAGTCGGAACGGATCGAGTTGTGACCGCATACACAATCATTCTCAAACAAACCACAATAATCACAATACTTCATGATGAATTGAATTAACCGAAACTTTCTGAATGATAGTAAACTAACCGTAATCAAACTTGAACGAACTTGAACTTTATAAACATAAACTTGCTAATGCAGAACAACGTACTGAATGAAGTTTGGAACCAAGCTTTTATACCGAACGAACGGCTGCGAATGAAAGGGTACGTCGTTTCACAGAGGGGTACGTCTCTTCCCTTCATAACCGTATGAGCGGTTATCCCTCTTCACTCACACCGGTTCGTGTATTTTGGCCCAACTTCATATGACCCAACCTTAAACCCAATGGACTACTAACTTGTTCGACCCATATACATAACATGTGGCCTCCGGCCCAAATACTAGACATAAAACAATAAACTGTTTTGACCCATTAACGAAACAAAAAACAAATAATAAAGGCTACCGGCCCGAAACCGAATCGGATGGACTTGATTATCTTGATCTTCATTCACCGCCCTAAGCAAGAACATCCGAGTCTCCAGCCTTGATTACTCCTTGCGGTTGTTGGTGACCTCTATCTTGACCACCACTTCATCGTCACTTGATTCTTCGATCCAACCGCCGTTGTTGTTTGAATTTCCAGCCATGACGTTTGCCTTTTTCCCATGCTCTTTCTTCATGTAGTCGAAATACCATTCGACTAATTCCAAGTAGTAGATGTAGGCAACCTTGACTTCATATGCATCATCCGGTTCATAACCATATTTGGCCGCAATTACATCCCATAAATTCTTTTCCATTACTTCCTTGAATCCTCCGTTAAGCTTTACAATTCGATGTAACAAAATGAGACTAAGATCTCGGCCATCAATCAACTCGGGTGGCATTGCTTTTTCACATACGATTCGAAGAAAATCCGTAATAAACCAAATCAAGATCTCTTCGAATGGAGCATCGAAAAACCTTTGGTGATTCTTTAATTCTTCGTGCAAAGTTATGAGATCTCCCGGTTCAACACAACTTTCCATAATCATGTTCCTTTCGATAACGTCTTCCTCGAGTTATGAAAGAATTAACGCTCGTTCCCGGAGCTTTTCTTTTGATTCACGCGGATTATCTTTTTCACCTTCAATGTAAATTAAAAGCGCCTTCTTTGCCTTCTTGGAATACACAATTTCCTTCTTTCTTGCCCTCGAACTTTCACCGTACACCTTTTTCTTGTTCCTTCCTCTTTCGAATTCCCTTTCGTAATAATCTTCCAAACATTCCTTAAATTCCTTCTTTTCTTTCTTGTAACCGTTATCAACACCAAGATTATCATAAAACGTGTTGAGATAATCTTGTTCTTAGTCAATCTCCGACTTATCTTCATAAATATCGAACCCTTTCGAGCGACTTCCAAACATCTTCTTTAATAGACATGTATCCCCCATTGTAACTGTTTCTATCCCTTGAAACAAAAGTTGTTCTAGACTTAACACGTTCTTGTCTAGACTAGGAGCGTAACTTACACATGGGATTGTTTTGTCTTTACCATCCACCGGGACTCTAACTTTTCCAATACCATGCACAAACGAGAAATCCTTCCTACTCTCGTTTGTCACTAACCCAAAGTGCCTCTTGAAACATTTGAACACATTCCGGTTTCCCGTCATGTGTGTTTTGTATGTAGGATCAACAACCCATATCGAATCCTATTTTCCACCACATGTATCCTTAACCATATAATCACTTTCAACCGGTAATGGCGATAAATTAATATACTTACTTGGGCAAATCGAGGCGATATGACCAAATTGCTTGCACTTGAAGCAACGGATTCCCGGTTTCCTTGGCCTTCCCACCGGTGCATTTGCCTTTTTACCGGACTTCTTCACGAACCCCTTTGGAACCATTTTCTTTGGAAACTTCTTTACCGGTGACTTCCCGGTTCGTATGGTTGGCTTCCCCTGCGCGTACTCATCCATCTCTTCCGCCGCCCGGCCGCACTTTCCACTACGAACAACATCTTCACCGTAATCGGTTTCAACCGATTTTCCCTTGTCTCCACATAACCGGTTCCCATCATGATCACAACCCTTTCCGGTTCCTGTTAAACCTTTGGCTCTGATACCAATGTTGGTATCATCGTCATCGGAAACCCAGGACCAGTCGGAACGGATCGAGTTGTGACCGCATACACAATCATTCTCAAACAAACCACAATAATCACAATACTTCATGATGAATTGAATTAACCGAAACTTTCTGAATGATAGTTAACTAACCGTAATCAAACTTGAACGAACTTGAACTTTATAAACATAAACTTGCTAATGCAGAACAACGTACTGAATGAAGTTTGGAACCAAGCTTTTATACCGAACGAACGGCTGCGAATGAAAGGGTACGTCGTTTCACAGAGGGGTACGTCTCTTCCCTTCATAACCGTATGAGCGGTTATCCCTCTTCACTCACACCGGTTCGTGTATTTTGGCCCAACTTCATATGACCCAACCTTAAACCTAATGGACTACTGACTTGTTCGACCCATATACATAACATGTGGCCTCCGGCCCAAATACTAGACATAAAACAATAAACTGTTTTGACCCATTAACGAAACAAAAAACAAATAATAAAGGCTACCGGCCCGAAACCGAATCGGATGGACTTGATTATCTTGATCTTCAACAATAACAGATGATCCATGCTGCCATCATAATATCAACCAACACACAAGATGATCGGCCCATAATTAATGAAGATATATGCTTCATGATTTAAATATCTACTGTTATTGTAGTAAGGCAATATATAGACTATATTATATAGTTGACTCATTTGAGACGATGTTTTAAAAACCGCGGTGAGAGAATAAAGGTGAGTCCAGACTCCAGCATACTAGGCCCATGCTGAGCCCAACAATCCGAAAAGTTTTTTCTGTGAAGATTCAAGCACGTTTACAAATAAAACTCTTAAAAAATCAGCCTTTTTGTATACAATCCTAGAAATTTGACAATGTACTCTTCTTGAGCATTTTTTTAAGAACAACCACCAGTTTCACTTCACTGCTTTGACTTTAATAATGTAACACTTAACTTTGATGTGCATTTGTCCCAAACAAGTATTGTAGTCATAACTGCTTACGGTAGATACCACTGTCTCGAATTCCAAATAATGAATAGAATAATTGACTTAATAACGTCTCAATTGTTAATTGCAACGGTATTATTTCTAAATATATTATTTTGTCATTTATATTTTTTTATGTTGATAAAAAACAATAGGCTAAAACTATTAAGTTAATAAAAGCTAAATAAAATTTCAGGCTCTAAAACTGATAATCAAGAGTTTAAACTAAACATATACAAATGTATGATGTAAGGTGAATAAGAATCAAATTTATTAAGGCGTTATAATAATTTTTGGATGGGGTAATTTTTTAATTGAAGAAAGTACTAAAAAAGAAAAATAAAGAAACAGTGTTTGAAAAGGAAATCAAAAGCAGTGCGAAAGCAACATATATTTGAAAGCTGATGGCTTCAATTATGTGATCTTTTTCGGCTGATAAAAAGTTGATGGCTTCAATTATGTGATCTTTTTCGGCTGATAAGGAAATGACAGTTTTTTTATATTTATTTGATAAATAGCATAAAAAATCAGTAAATTACAGTTTTCATCTATTAGGTTTATATCAACCTGAACCTGCACGAATAATCCAACTACAAAAATTACAGAAATCATCATTTATTTTAAAGCGTATCACAATTTACATCTTTTGGTCTTTTGTGTTAGCTTTTTTATAAGTTACCCATTTTGCCCTTACTTAAACCTTAAACTTTCTTTCTGATCTAATCTTGGTTATCTTATCCAAAGTCATTGATCTTATTAAATATCTTTTATTTGTTTTCTGTTATAGGAACTTTATACGACCCGTATCGTATTAGGGTTGCCCGTATGGGTCAACCGTAAAGACCTGCTCGTATCACAAAAAAAAACAGCTTGTATAACTCTATGCCATACGACCCGTATTACAACACTATAAAGGTGATTTTGGTGAAAATTTGATGCGTTTAATGAAGGTTTCAGGAGCTGGATGATGTACATAACCGAGCTAATCATTAACAAGTGTCTGAGATCAATGAAAGACGTGGAGGATCGTTTAAAAGGGTGGAATCCGAGCCAAATGCCTGTCAAAACGATTCAGACTCGTATTACCCAATACGATTCATATTGTGTTGGCTCGCATGGTACCATACGACCACAGTACCCTGCATCGGAGCTCGTTTGGTTTCTTAATGGGTGAAAGACCTTCAAGACATTTACTGCAATCTTGAAGCCATCTTCCAGAGACTCCCTTCGAATGCCATCCAAATCCTCCTTCATCAAGCTTTTTACTAAAATTCTTTGTGGCAGTTCTCTGTTCTTCATAGGAAAATCAAGTAGGCATTCCTGGTAAATGATCTATACTCTTCTTCCAGTTCATTGTTTCTTTTTTTTTTTCTTGTGGGCTATGAATATTATAAAACCTACAATCACAATAAGCATATGACATAGAGGCTCCAATCTCACACCTACAACCGTTGCAACTCAATTTCGGGATGTCGACAAAGGCGGAGCATCTTGAACTTTTATGAAGACTGAAGTATTACCAAGAAATACGTCTGATTCAACATCAACCAGTGTAACGAGCTAAGAAGGTAAATAACATTCTCCACTTGAAACACTGGAATAATAATATAAAAGGCCACTTGAAACACATGAGCAATTGTTTAGATAAGCTTGTTTGCAAGTCTACATATTCACCCTTTCCATATTGGCAGTCGAGGTGAAGACCGTAAAGTAGCTTGCATTCTCAAGAGCTGATGATGCTGTTGGGTTATTCGGTTTGTTTGCGGGTCACGCGAGCCGACGTGTTATCGGGTTGCAGATAAGGAAGCTAATGAACCAGGGGTAGATTGGTCATTTAGTACCTTATGTTTACGTAACTGGTAGAAGATTTGGTCTAGTATTTGACCGAGTTTCATGCATATGAACGTGGGTTTATTATGCATGTGCTTTTTTTATTAGTTTTGTTATTATAAATAGGATAGTTGTTTATTTATTGATGTACCTTTTTTTGACAACTCGTATTTCAAACCTTTCGTTGTACTTCGATGTAACTTGTTTGAACAATATGTGATTATGTGATACATGGTTTTAAATGAAATATTATGTTTTTATTATGTGTGTAATGTATGTATATATGCAATGTGATCGCACAACATGAACCCCACCGCACAACTCCAATCCAATCGCACAAGCTTTTGGGCTTTGATTCCACACAACTCTCGGCCCGCACTCTTTGTATTTGAACCGAATGGGCAGCCCATTAGGGGTTTCGGCCACTTCTCCATATAAAGCAATGCATAATCCCTTTGTGAGGGTTTTCCTATTCTTGCAAATCACACAATACACACACCTAACCCTACTCTCTTCCTCTCATCTCAACCCGACGGCAGCAACACCTCTCGAAGATTTTCTGTTCGGATCAATCTTCGTTCCAACCTTCTAACCTGTTAGTGTTTTGGTCATTGTTAATTGTATGATTGATTGATGTTGTGATGCTATAAACTCGCATAGTGATCAAGGGTTCTTGTTAATATAGTTGTTGATGATCTGTTCATAAGATTAAATGATAGTCGGCTCACATGTATGTTGCAATTGTTTGATAAAGGGTTGGGTAAATCATATGATGTGACCAATGATCTAGAGTCGGATGCATGTAAATCGGCTATCATGAAAGGGTATTCGGATGTTTGTTATGATAGGGTGCATGATAGTTTGTTAATATGATTAGTGCATGATTGGTTTGATGATTAAGATTAATTAGGGTTCATGAAAATTAGTTGGAATATGTTTGATTTGATCGATTGGAGGTAAAATGGAAACTGTTGGAATTGATTTGGTAAAAATCAAAGATGTAACTGATTGATTGTTGACTGAATCGAATAATGGAAACAATATAACCAATTAGCATAATTTTCGGATAACAAAACGAATCTCACAAGGTCCCTCTCGGTCGCACAAGATCAGGTCACATGGGATCTGATCTGACCGCACAAGACCGATCGCACAATACAATCGCACAACAAGGATACAAGTAAATAAAGCACAGGGAATAAGTTAGTGATGCATGATCGCACAAGACCTTGTGGATCGCACAAGACACTGCCGATCGCACAAGGCTTGGGCCACACACAAACTACTTGGACTTTATTATACTGTTGGGCCTCAATGCCCAAACTCAATCGCACATGTTTTGTCCGTCGCACAAGCTGAACTGGACCGCACAAGATTAAAATAAACTGATTGGGCCGCACAAGTTGTTTGATTATTATTGGATTGGGTCGGGTGAACATTGGATCGCACAACATGATGTGGATCGCACAAGGTTGTGCTAACCGCACAACATGTTGGGCCGGGTGGTTGTTTGGGTTTCAACTACCCAATCGTACAAGATGATTATTGGGCTTACATTGCTACTTCAGCCCAATACATCCTGATCGCACAACCATGGGTTTTATGTGTTTAACCTATCTTTTTAGCATGTGCAATGTGTATGCCATGATCATTACGTGTTAGTTCTGTGTAATCATACGTGCATTACTTGAACCTAGACCTGACTTGTATGGTAACCATGTTAGGACGTGGTTGACCACTTATAGCTCAAATGACCTTTTCGTGTATCTGCCGAGCTAATCTAAGGTGAGTTCACACTTTCTACAAGTCATGGGATTCCCAGGGGTTGGGAATGGGTAAAGGATTTAAATTGAAACTAAGTGATCTCCTGGTTTGGAACACGTACCACATCCTCTTTATTGAAGGGTGACAACATGTACTAAGAACTTAATCGGAACCTACGTAATCTCCTGGTTTGGGGATTACGTACACATCCTCTTTATTGAAGGGTGATAACATTGATACTAGACCAAAAACTCTATCATGAAGTCCCTCATTTTATATCGACTTAATCGCCGGGCCAATGGCAAGCGGGTCGTTAGTTAGATAGCGCTATTTAGGTTTGACAAGCCTCACACCGTGCCGCAGAGGACCGGCGTGAACTAATGGATCTGGGAACTAGTCAATGATGATAGACATTGATGTTAGGGCACCAACTTACTTCAATCAGTGGTCGATATGGTAACGGGTCTAGTGGATAACATGGGGAAGCCCCCACTGATTATGGTTTGGGAAACAAGGAAATGGTTAGCTCATGGTTTTCGGGATAACTTATGGTTTTTGGAACAACTTTAAAATGAACACCAACTGTGAACTCGCTCAACTTTGTTGTTGATTTGTTACTATATGCCTTGCAGGTTGTTAGGTGTTTACTTGGAGCTTGCACGAGAAGGAGAGGTCGTTGTGGGACATGGTCTGTTGAGTTCCATGTTAATCATTTGAACTTTTAAACTATTGTTTTGGTTTTAAACTTTATGCTTCCGCAGATAACTTGAACTTGGTTAATTTCTTTGGACACCAATTATATTGTGGTTGGTTTTATATTTAATTTCTTACATTGTTCAATATGATTGGTGGCTTGATCCTGGTCATGTCACGCTCCCTGCGGTGATACTCCGCTTGTGGATTTTGAGGTTGTGACAGATTGGTATCAGAGCCATTGGTTATAGTGAACTTGGTTTTAAAAAGGGGAAAAAGCTTTTTGGCAAAACCAGACTATAACCTGTACAGTGCTCAACGATCCACAACGACACTTCGCTCCACGTGCAAGACTCAACACTATAAGGAATATGGTTTATGTTTGTATTGCCTGCCTGTTAGTTTAAGTAGTGCATTTGATCATGGTATGCATAGTTAGCGTAACAACTATTGCTTGAAAACCTGTGTGTTTGCTCTCTTCTGTCACTCCACACTTATGCACTCTCACGACACCTTTCTTACTTGTGTTTCCTTCGACAGGTTAGCATGCTCAACCTCCCGTGTGTACGTTTAAAACTTTCATGGATTGTCGACCTAGTACCTTCAATGGTACAGAAGGAGCTGTAGGTCTTCTCCACTGGTTCGAGAAGATCGAGTCTGTCTTTGAGATGTGTGAATGCCCTGAGGCTCGTAGAGTCAAATTTTCTACTGGAACACTCGAAGGTGCTGCGTTAACTTGGTGGAACGCACAAGTTCAAATGTTAAGGTTGGCCGCTGCCAATGCCACCCCATGGAACGATTTCAAAGAGCTGATCAAAGAGGAATACTGTCATCGCGACGATATTCACAAGCTAGAGGTGGAGTTTTACAACTTGAAGATGACGGGGTCTGAAATTGAGGCGTATACGAAGAGATCGAACGAATTGGCTGTATTGTGCCCTACTATGGTGGATCCTCCTATCAAACGTATTGAGCTGCACCTCAAGGGTCTAGTGCCAGAGATTCAGAGCCATGTGACCGCGGCTAACCTTGGTACCATCCAACAAGTCATTCGACTATCCCATCGCCTCACTGATCAGGCAGTTGAGCAGAACAAGCTGCCTAAGCGTATTAGTGCTACTACCACTTCTGATGCTCCTAGCGACAACAAGCGCAAGTGGGATGGAAATTCGAGCAAAGGTTCTACTTCCGTTCAGTCTCCGTCTCAGCAGCGAAGGACTGACGACTTCAAGAGCCCTGGTCAGCAATCCTCAGGTAATCAGAGTCAAGGTCAGAGTGGATACAAGGGAAATCATCCCAAATGCAATCGTTGTGGCTTTCACCACAGCGGACCGTGCACTAAGGGCAACTGTCAGAGATGTAACAAACACGGTCATGCGGCCAAGGATTGCAGGAGCATCTACCCTGGGAATCAGCGACGACAGCAACAGCAGTAGACTCCACAGAACCAGCAGCAACAGAGGGGTAACAACAAGGGATGCTTTCAGTGTGGTGCTGAAGGCCACTTCAAGAGAGACTGTCCCCAGCTGAACCAGAATCAGAACAACAACAACCAGGGAAATGGGAATATCAATGGGGGTAACAATGATGGCAACGGTGCCAGGGGACGTGTTTTCGTGATTGGTCAGGGTGAAGCGAGGAATGATCCCAATGTTGTGATGGGTAAGTTCCTACTGGATGACTTCTTGTTTACTGTTTTATTTGATTTGGGTGCCGATACTAGTTATGTGTCCCTAAAAGTTAGTCAAATGCTTAAACGTGCCCCAATTCCCTTAGATACCAAGCATGTTGTAGAACTAGCAAATGGTAAAAGTCTTGAGGCCACGCATATAGTTAAGGGTTGTAATCTCGTACTAGCTGGTCAGACCTTCTCTATCGACCTTATTCCTATCATTCTTGGTAGCTTTGACATCGTCATTGGGATGGATTGGTTGTCTCAACATCAAGCGGAGATCCTTTGCAAGGAGAAAATCATCTGTATTCCCCGTTCTAGTGATGAACCTCTCGTTATTCGTGGTGATAAGAGTGGTGCTGTCGTGGGCATCATCTCTTTTCTTAAGGCCCAGAAGTGTTTGCGTAAGGGTCAGACAGCTATACTCGCCCTTGTTACTGACATCTCAAAGAAAGAGAAGAAGATAGAAGACATTCCTATTGTACGCGACTTCCCTGAGGTATTTCCTGAGAAATTACCTGGTCTTCCACCTCATCGTCAAGTCGAGTTTCAAATCGAGTTAGCTCCTGAAGTAGCGCCTATAGCTTGTGCACCTTATCGCTTAGCCCCATCAGAATTAGAAGAGCTGTCTACGCAACTGCAAGAGCTTTTGGACAAGGGTTTCATTCGTCCTAGCTCTTCGCCCTGGGGAGCTCCAGTCTTGTTTGTGAAGAAGAAAGATGGTACCTTCCGAATGTGTATTGACTATCGCGAACTCAACAAGGTGACTGTGAAGAATCGTTATCCTCTTCCGCGTATTGATGACCTATTCGACCAGCTGCAAGGGTCAAGCCACTACTCTAAGATTGATCTAAGATCGGGCTATCATCAACTGAGAGTCGGAGATGAGGACAGCTCCAAGACAGCATTCAGAACTCGTTACGGGCACTACGAGTTTCTGGTCATGCCTTTCGGATTGACGAACGCACCTGCGGTCTTCATGGACCTCATGAACCGAGTGTGCAAACCTTACCTGGATAAGTTCGTCATTGTTTTCATCGATGACATCCTGATCTATTCTAAGAGTCAGGAGGAACACGAGCATCATCTGCGACTTATTTTGGAACTTCTTCGAGCAGAGCAGCTTTATGCTAAGTTTTCGAAATGCGACTTTTGGCTTCGTGAAGTCCATTTCCTAGGTCACGTGGTAAACGAGGATGGGATTCATGTGGATCCATCCAAGGTTGACTCGATCAAGAACTGGCCTGCACCCAGTACGCCAACTAAAATTCGCCAATTCTTGGGTTTGGCGGGTTACTACAGGAGGTTTATCAAAGATTTCTCGAAGATTGCGCAGCCTCTTACTATTCTTACCCAGAAGGCTGTCACCTACCGATGGGGTGATGCTCAGGAATCCGCGTTTCAGCAGCTGAAGTTGAAGCTTTGTAGCGCACCTATCCTCTCATTGCCTAAGGGCACAGACGATTTCGTGGTTTATTGTGACGCGTCAATCCAGGGACTAGGTTGTGTGTTGATGCAACGTGAAAAAGTCATTGCTTACGCATCACGACAACTTAAAGTTCACGAAAATAACTACACTACTCACGACTTGGAATTGGGAGCAGTGGTGTTTGCTCTTAAGATATGGAGACATTACTTGTACGGTACCAAGTGCACCATTTACACCGATCACAGGAGTCTCCAGTATATCTTTAATCAGAAGTAGTTGAACATGCGACAGGGTCGGTGGGTCGAACTTCTGAATGATTATGAATGCGCGATCAAGTATCATCCAGGCAAGGCCAATCTGGTGGCTGACGCCCTCAGTCGAAAGGAGACTAAACCTAAGCGTGTACGTGCGTTACAGCTTACCATTCACTATAGTCTTCCCGCTCAGATTTGTGATGCTCAAGTCGAAGCATTGAAAGCAGAGAACATCAGGGCTGAGTCCCTGCGAGGATCGAAGGAACGGTTAGAACAAAAGGAAGACGGCGCTTACTACGTAACAGGGCGCATTTGGGTTCCATTTTATGGTAATCTACGTGAGCTTGTGATGGAGGAAGCTCACAAATCTCGTTACTCAGTACATCCTGGTTCAGATAACATGTACCACGATCTCAAGACTACGTACTGGTGGCCACATATGAAAGCTAACATAGCGACCTATGTTAGTAAATGTTTGACTTGTGCTAGGGTCAAGGTCGAATACCAGAAGCCATCAGGTCTACTTCAACAACCAGAGATTCCGACATGGAAGTGGGAACAAATTTCCATGGACTTCGTTACTAGTTTACATAGATCTCAACGAGTAAATGATACCATTTGGGTGATCGTGGATCGACTGACCAAGTCTGCACATTTCCTGGCTATCAAAGAAACAGATAAGTTTTCCACTCTAGCAGACGTCTACCTGAAGGAAGTCGTTTCAAGGCACGGCGTGCCAACCTCCATCATATCTGATCGTGACGCGCGTTTTACCTCTGAGTTGTGGCAAGCGATGCACAAATCCTTTGGCTCTCGATTAGACATGAGCACGGCGTATCATCCTCAGACGGATGGGCAGTCTGAACGCACCATTCAAACCCTTGAAGACATGCTTTGAGCATGTGCAATCGACTTTGGTAACGGCTGGGAAAGACACCTCCCGTTAGTGGAGTTTTCGTATAACAACAGTTACCACACCAGTATCCAGGCTGCTCCATTCGAGGCATTGTACGGACGGAAGTGCCGATCACCTCTTGTTGGGCAGAAGTTGGCGACAGCTAAATCACTGGCCCAGAACTCGTCATAGACACAACAGAGAAGATTGCTCTGATACGACAACGAATGGCGGCAGCTTGTGACCGTCAGAAAAGCTATGCTGATAAGCGCAGGAAACCACTCGAGTTCCATGTTGGGGATCGAGTACTACTTAAAGTCTCACCTTGGAAAGGTGTAGTTCGCTTTGGCAAGCGAGGCAAGCTGAATCCACGCTATGTTGGACCTTTCGAAATCATTGAGAAAATAGGCAAGGTGGCCTACAAACTGAAATTACCTGAAGAACTCAGTGGAGTTCACAACGTTTTCCATGTGTCAAATCTGAAGAAGTGTCTGTCAGATGAGACCCTCATAGTTCCTCTCAAGGAACTCACTATTGGCGATCAGTTGCGATTCGTCGAGGAACCAGTAGAGATTACTGACCGAGACGTTAAGGTTCTCAAGCGCACCAGAATACCCCTTATTCGAGTTCGTTGGAACTCCCATCGTGGCCCAGAGTTTACCTGGGAACGAGAAGACCAGATGAAACACAAGTATCCCCAGTTGTTCGAGAACAGTGAAACCACTACTGAGGCTGAACCTACTACGGAATTTCGGGACGAAATTCCAAACCAACGGGGGAAGGATGTGACACCCCAGGAAAACCATACAACTTAACTAGCTTCCTCAGTGAGTACGTGCTAAATTTCAGGACGAAATTTCTTTCAACTTGGGGATAATGTGACAACTCGTATTTCAAACCTTTCGTTGTACTTCGATGTAACTTGTTTGAACAATATGTGATTATGTGATACATGGTTTAAAATGAAATATTATGTTTATATTATGTTTATATTATGTGTGTAATGTATGTATATATGCAATGTGATCGCACAACATGAACCCCACCGCACAACTCCAATCCAATCGCACAAGCTTTTGGGCTTTGGTTCCACACAACTCTCGGCCCGCACTCTTTGTATTTGAACCGAATGGGCAGCCCATTAGGGGTTTCGGCCACTTCTCCATATAAAGCAATGCATAATCCCTTTGTGAGGGTTTTCCTATTCTTGCAAATCACACAATACACACACCTAACCCTACTCTCTTCCTCTCATCTCAACCCGACGGCAGCAACACCTCTCGAAGATTTTCTGTTCGGATCAATCTTCGTTCCAACCTTCTAACCTGTTAGTGTTTTGGTCATTGTTAATTGTATGATTGATTGATGTTGTGATGCTATAAACTCGCATAGTGATCAAGGGTTCTTGTTAATATAGTTGTTGATGATCTGTTCATAAGATTAAATGATAGTCGACTCACATGTATGTTGCAATTGTTTGATAAAGGGTTGGGTAAATCATATGATGTGACCAATGATCTAGAGTCGGATGCATGTAAATCGGCTATCATGAAAGGGTATTCGGATGTTTGTTATGATAGGGTGCATGATAGTTTGTTAATATGATTAGTGCATGATTGGTTTGATGATTAAGATTAATTAGGGTTCATGAAAATTAGTTGGAATATGTTTGATTTGATCGATTGGATGTAAAATGGAAACTGTTGGAATTGATTTGGTAAAAATCAAAGATGTAACTGATTGATTGTTGACTGAATCGAATAATGGAAACAATATAACCAATTAGCATAATTTTCGGATAACAAAACGAATCTCACAAGGTCCCTCTCGGTCGCACAAGATCAGGTCACATGGGATCTGATCTGACCGCACAAGACCGATCGCACAATACAATCGCACAACAAGGATACAACTAAATAAAGCACAGGGAATAAGTTAGTGATGCATGATCGCACAAGACCTTGTGGATCGCACAAGACACTGCCGATCGCACAAGGCTTGGGCCACACACAAACTACTTGGACTTTATTATACTGTTGGGCCTCAATGCCCAAACTCAATCTCACAAGTTTTGTCCGTCGCACAAGCTGAACTGGACAGCACAAGATTAAAATAAACTGATTGGGCCGCACAAGTTGTTTGATTATTCTTGGATTGGGTCAGGTGAACATTGGATCGCACAACATGATGTGGATCGCACAAGGTTGTGCTGACCGGACAACATGTTGGGCCAGGTGGTTGTTTGGGTTTCAACTACCCAATCGTACAAGATGATTATTGGGCTTACATTGCTACTTCAGTCCAATACATCCTGATCGCATACATCCTGATCGCACAACCATGGGTTTTATGTGTTTAACCTATCTGTTTAGCATGTGTAATGTGTATGCCATGATCATTACGTGTTAGTTCTGTGTAATCATACGTGCACTACTTGAACCTAGACCTGACTTGTATGGTAACCATGTTAGGACATGGTTGACCACTTATAGCTCAAGTGACCTTTTCGTGTATCCGCCGAGCTAAAATAAGGTGAGTTCACACTTTCTACAATGCATGGGATTCCCAGGGGGTGGGAATGGGTAAAGGATTTAAACTGAAACTGCGTGATCTCCTGGTTTGGAACACGTACCACATCCTCTTTATTGAAGGATGACAACATGTACTAAGAACTTAATCGGAACCTGCGTAATCTCCTGGTTTGGGGATTACGTACACATCCTCTTTATTGAAGGGTGATAACATTGATACTAGACCAAAAACTCTATCATGAAGTCCCTTTTTTTATATCGACTTAATCGCCGGGCCAATGGCGAGCGGGTCATTAGTTAGATAGCGCTATTTAGATTTGACATGCCTCACACCGTGCCGCAGAGGACCGGCGTGAACTAATGGATCTGGGCACTAGTCAATGATGATAGACATTGACGTTAGGGCACCAACTTACTTCAGTCTGTGGTCGATATGGTAACGGGTCTAGTGGATAACATGGGGAAGCCCCCACTGATTATGGTTTGGGAAACAAGGAAATGGTTAACTCATGATTTTCGGGATAACTTATGGTTTTTGGAACAACTTTAAAATGAACACCAACTGTGAACTCGCTCAACTTTGTTGTTGATTTGTTACTATATGCCTTGTAGGTCCTTAGGTGTTTACTTGGAGCTTGCACGAGAAGGAGAGGTCGTTGTGGGACATGGACTGTTGAGTTCCATGTTAATCATTTGAACTTTTAAACTATTGTTTTGGTTTTAAACTTTATGCTTCCGCTGATAACTTGAACTTGGTTAATTTCTTTGGACACCAATTATATTGTGGTTGGTTTTATATTTAATTTCTTACATTGTTCAATATGATTGGTGGCTTGATCCTGGTCATGTCACGCTCCCTGCGGTGATACTCCGCTTGTGGATTTTGGGGGTGTGACAGTTTTATCGAAACAGTTGCCAAGTTTTCTTCACCATATTATCTTTCTTGCAATTCACTTTATATACATATTATGTGAATCTGTTGTGAGAGTGTTTTGAGAGTGGGACCTAAACCAACAGATGCTAGAGATATGAAATATGATAACAAACTCCCATTCAAGAACCTAAAATAACTTTTTTCCTTCAACAATTGCACTAAAATCGTTCAGGTGAGTTTGATTCAACATGAGCAAACCACCCTTCATTCACTACTAGAAAACAGCCAGCTTTGTGATAGCCAAATTTGTAGCAAATCTGTGGAAAACTGGCGTTAGCCACAAATTTCCGACAAAAAAGTTGGTGCGAAATAAACTTGTCGAAAAGTGAGCTAGCAACAAAAATACGACAAAATTTGCTACAAAATGCCAACAAAAATATTGACGCACATTTTGCTACAAAATTCCGACAAATCCTTATTAAACCTTTACACACAACGTTTCGACAACTTTGTGACAAAAGCTAGTTTTTTAATTTATTTTTTATTTTTATATTTTATTAATTTTTAATAACAATAAAAATATAAGCACTAACAAAGAATAAATACTCCTACAAATTTGTCACAATTGGTTTTGGCAAATTTTCTACAACTTGGTCTGACAAATTTGCCACGACTCATTTCGACGAATTTGCTACAAAGTGTTTTGACAAAGTTTGCTACAATTTGTTTTTGTTTTGACAAATTTGCCACATTTTAAGAAATAAAAGTGATATTAATATTGCTACAAAATTACGAAAATTTATAAAAAAAAATCGATAAAATAGCAAAAAATTTAGAATAACCAAAACTTTTCTACATAAAAATTTCCAAATGATTCATAAAAACCTGTTTAAATCATAAAATAAAAATAACAAGAAATCCTAATCAGAACTAAAAACTAATACGATTGTTAACATTTCAATGTATACAAAACAAAAGCTTTTTACTCTTATCCTAACTTTTTCATCATTTTTCCACCTTCATTTTCCATGTCGCATCTCTTGCCCGCTCTCGCTCTCGTTCGACCCGATCTTGTTCAAATTGTTTCAATCTGGCTTCTATGTTTTGTCGAGCCTCTCGTTCTTTTTCTTTTTCAAACCCCACTTGAAGTTTTTGGAGCTAGAAAAAGAATAATTAATACATATTAACATAAAAACTGTAACCTATTAATGGACACATGTTAACTTAACGGATCGATCTAAAAAATCTTTGCGATATCTAAAAGAACCCATAGAAATCTATCATATTGAAATGCTCTTTGTTCACACCCATGCATAAATCATAAATACACAGATGGCCATGATCCGCATCCATGCGTAAATCACATATATATACACACATGCTAGTGAGTGTTACTAATTATGGTGTTACCCCGTTCATTTAGACCGAAACCCTAACCCAAATAACAACCTAATGATACGGTCAGCGTTCATTTTCAAAAATTTCTTGACAAAGCTGAATGCCAACCCATATCTTTATTCGATTAGTTGGGTTTGGGTTATTCAGGATTCGGTTAAAAAAAGGAATGATACTCAATCCAACTCAACCCATTCCATCTAGCGCTAAATATATCAGGTTCAACCCAAGCCCATATCCCATTGTGTCCTACAAGATGTTGACAAATTTCTATCTCGCTGGAAACACTTCTTCAACAACAAGCTTTATTCCTTTAGGTGTATCGTGAAAGCGTAATTGAAAATAAAAGAACTTATTTAAAACCCACCTACACAAAAGATCCTAGCATTGTACACCAAATTAAAGCACCATACCAACAAATATCTTGGTTAATTGCAGTGAAGTCAAATAAAGGCTAACAAGGTGAACCAAAAAAATATTTGCGAGAAAAGTCCTAAAAACATATACAAATACAAACACACACAGATATACATACACACACCGACACACATATATATGCACACATACATATAAAATCCTATACAAATCCTAACGCGTCGATCTTATAGTCTTTACAATATCTAAAATAACAATTATAAAACGATACCTCATGCGACTGCCAGGCCTCATCACCGTATAACCCACATGCTGTGGAAGATGGTGTTTGAGTAACCTCTCTTTATCCTGTGGCAATGCTACTATTTGGATCCGCGCCTCTCTTTGTTGCAAAAAACGACCATACGGTGACTTGTTTACCTACATAGGTGTTTACAGAAACAATAACCAAAGTTCATTACTTTTATTTATATAAAACTACTTAAGTTTTATTTAACTAATGATATAATCGAAGCAAATCAATTATGCACACCGAGTTGAAAATTAAGGGAAAACTTACCATAAGTAAAGTTTCACTACCATCTTCTATGGTATCTCCTCTCTTATCTCTATAATCTTTTGTTTCTGTGCAAAAACTTCAAGTCATAAATATAATCAATAATCCATAAAAATAAGTGGCACGTTCAGTTATCATACCTTGCGAAAGGAAGACGCTTTAGGGTCATAGAAGTGTAGGGTCCATGCTTTTGAAAAGCTTCCTATTTTGCTTCCTTTCACACCCGTTATATGTCATCACCCAAAAATGAAGGATTTTTTTAAGTAAACACCCACATCTTCGTGCATGTCAAAACAACTATAAAAAAACTGATACGGGTCACAACATATATATTTCGAGAAGAAACAGTCCGAAATGGGTCAGTTCGCACTGGCCACAAATACCTGAAACTGAAACAACAAAAGTTTAGTGTTTTTTCAATACAATGATTAAAATTGTAGGAGCCACAAATGCAAAACGAACCAGACCAAAGCTAATCTTCTCATAACTTGCTTTTGCAAGAGAAGCGTCATAGTAAAAGTAAGCTCGACTGTGATATTCTGATTGTTAGTGGACATAAGTTAATACAATTCAACTGAAACGTTTCCGATCCGATTTATTACGTTTAATTAGGAGTACATTTGAATCACTTGTTGAGTGATTTTTTTACTCAATCTTGAGCGGTCAACATTGTTATTTTTGTTTCCAGGGTATACTTATGGTTATTATTAATGAAGACCTCAAACAAATTTGACTAACATATAGGTTCTAAGGTGTTGTAGAGTGATATAATTGATTACTTTTAATTAACCTGGTGCAAAACTACCCTGCCTCCATATAAACTAAACTGGTTTTTACATTGAAATTAAAACAAGTTCGGTACCTGTAGTAAACAAGCGCCACTGGAAACCACCAACTCCGAGCGATTTAGACTGGTGAAGTCAAATCTTAGAGAGCGTTAAGAGTACTAGCACGATTTAAAGACAGAATTACTTACCAATTTAGAGCTTCGCCTGAAACCACCAGTAGCGGCCCTCCGAGCTGCTTACCGGTTTGATGTGCCGCCTAAAACCATCGTTCTTCCGTCCTCCTACGACAGTAACCGGAAAAAAAGGCGGTCAGCGAGAAAGGAACGTTTTTGGGGATGATATGAAGTATTACATTTCCATACATATTTTAAAAAGAAATAAATGAAATGCATAAAAACCTACTTAAAATACATCCCGACCCTATCGACATGGCTGCCAAAGAACTGAAGAAGCTAGTAACTTCCCAACTCCAGCCAAATATCTTCAATAATTTACCTAGTTTTCACTAAAATTCAAAATCGAAACTATACAGAACATAATTTCTATTAAAAATTATTAACCTGCCATTTTTAAAACTGGTGCCAAGCTCTCCATCTCTATCTCCTGTAAAAGCTTACTTTCTAACTGGATCCTAGTATGGCAAATTTCTTGAGTATAACAGACGAATGGCGCTGTGCTTCAATCCCTGACCCTTAAAAACTCCCTGTGGATATCGTGCCGGTGATGTCATCTGAGAGTTTAGAGGCCTCGTTATATAAAGATGAAGAACAGTAAGCCACGTCTCGGTCATCACATTGCTAGCTTAAGTCGAACTCCTTTGCCCTCGCCCCTCTCTGTTCTTGATAGCCTATACCTAAACACATATCCTCACCACCAATAGCACCTAATAAAAACAGAACATGTGGTAGTTAGCACTGTTCGTTTCGTTTCTTTAAATATAAGGAAATACATAATAAGTTTGAAATCAAGGTACCACTTGTTTAACTTCAGAGTAAAAATGAGGCTGTTCCGAGGGTACATACAGTTCCGAAACACCCAATTCATCCCCAACCCACAATTTAGTCTCAAGACTAAGGCCATGTGTAGTAAATGTTTAACACAATTAAACCGATAAATAATCAATCTCGATGACCAATTAACAAAGCTACATATACAAACATGTTGATCTCAAATTAAGAGCCCAGCAATATTAACGGTTCCAAGATTTGTGAACCAAAAATTCTACTTCTGTAAAACAATTTAAATGAATCAAGAATGAAAGAAGATACAAGTGAAAAGGATTACCCTCTCTATGTCTAGTTCTACACCAATCACCTTCCCTTTGCTCCTTTCGCTTGACATTTTTCTCCAACGAACACAAATGGCTACAAAAATGTTTGAAATCAGTCACACGAACATAAATTTCTATGTGATTTCGTAAAATCAAAGCATCAATTGCAGATTCTGACAACAAAATACAATTAAATAATTAAGATTGAATTTATCAACGAGAGACTCACCTTGAATCGCTTTCTGTTGTTTCTAGGGTTTCAATTCGAACAGTACCGCCAAAATCAACAAATGAATCGCATACTTGGGGAAGCAACTGGTGTGTTCGGCGTTGCTGAGGAGGTGGTCCGGCGACTGGCGGAGAGGAGGCGGCGTCAATCGAGGATTTGGGGAGGCAACTGGTGTGTGATTTGGGGGGAACGAAGAAGTGTCTAGCCCGCCAAAGGTTTTGATAACCTTTATGCTTTACTATAAGACCATGTGGTAATGTGTTATAATGCCCCTATCATGGGGCATTATCCGACACGTGGCGTCCTAGTCAGCGATGGGGCATTATAGCAAAAGTGGCGTAGTGGGGCATTATGCCAATAACCCTCATTCAATCATTTCACAATTATTTATTTTAATTTAAAACATAAAAAACTTCATTAATTAAAAAAAAATTACATTACTTGAAATAAAAATAAAAATAAAAAACTGAAAATAAAAAAAAACAGAAAATAAAAAAAAAACAGAAAAAAAAACCGAAAAAAATAAAATAAAGTTAAAAAAAATAACATGATCTAGAGTCCATATTTTTCTTTAATTTTTTGGCGACGCATTTGCGCAAGGATTAACGCATCGCCTTGTAGGTGGTCGATAGGTTTGGACAAAAACTCAATGTCCTTTTTCATTTGCCTCGCCTCTTGCATCTCGTTAAATTTTTTGGTTTCTGCCACTCGTTCCTTCATAATCTCATAACGTTGGTGGCCGAGGTCGCGAATGTCTTGGAGACGACGGTTCATCTCCTCGATGACCATAGCCGAAAGTGGGAGGCACAAACGGAGGGGCGCCACTCAAGTAAGCCGCGTACGTTAAAAAGCTCGGGTCCATGTCTTGAAGGTTATACGGGTTTTGCGGTTGAGTTGTGTTCGGGTTCGTGGGTCTTGCGGGGACACCAAAAGGGGGTCGAAATGGATGCATGATTGTATAAAAATGTAGGAGAAAGTGGGTGTTTTTTTTATATAAAATAGAAGAAAAGTGGGAGAGAAAGTAGAAGATAAAGTGGGTTTTTTATAAAAAAAGGTGAGAATGTGGGGTGATATATATATAGTGGGGTAATATTTTAAATTAAAAAAAAATACATAATATGACCGTTTGTCAACGGTAAAAAAGGTGGGCCCCCCTCATTTTAAGCGTTTTAATTTAAACGCCGGACGCAATTTTTCTCGAAAATAACGTCCGGTAACGCCGGGTGTAGCGGTTACCGGGGCGTTATAGGGCGTTTTTTTTTATAAATTTTTAAAAAACACGCCCCACTACGGGCGGTCTAAGTTCAACCGTCGGATTGTGTGATGATCGAACGGCCAATGATCTGTTTTAAAGGTTGGACACGGATTGAAGGGGATGTTTCATATAAAACTTGATTTAGAGCATTCACATTCTATCCATCAAAATATGTGAGTGGGAGTTTTTATATTATAAAGGGTATAAAAAGTGGTTGTGAGTGGAGGAGAGAGAAAATGTTACTGTTCATCTGTATATTTGGGGGGACACTGTTCACCCAGTATAATTTTTTTAATATATATTGAAAGTGGTTGTGAGTGAAGGAGAGAGAAAAATGTGATGATAATATTATTTTGATTGAAAAGGAGAGAGAAAAAGTATTTGTTTTTAGTGGAAATATATTGATATAAGAGTTGTTTTTTAGTGGAATGTATGTATAATTTAATGGTTTGGATGTGAATGCTCTTAGTTGGGCGTGTTTTTTTTTTTTTTAAAATTGCCCAATAAGGCAATAACGCCAAATAACGCCCCTCCTCCGCCCCCGTAGGCGTTATTGGGCGTGATCTTCGGATTTTTTGCTTTTGGCGTTTTTTGAATAACGTTGAAGGGGGGTTTGACTGGCCAATCATCTTCTTGCAACGGCTAGCTAACGGCTAGTTTGTTTTTTTTTAACCTCTTACCCATTATATATATATATACAAACTTCTTCAATTTTACACACCAAAACTCTCATACAAACACTACCATTTTATAAAAATTATGGATTCCCCTAGTTCCTCTTCCATGGTGAATTTTTACTACAAAGAGTTTTTTGCGGATGGCGATGAATCTACCGATGAGGAGGTCGAGCAAGAGGCGGTTACGAGTGCTTGTCAACTAGCGGTGAGATATGTGAAGCATTGTCGCCGCCCCGAACCTGAAATTAAAACAAGAGATTATATTGAACGAGACCGACGCGCGGCACACGATCGGTTGATAAAAGATTATTTTGATGAGGCGCCGACATTTTCGAACCGAGAAATTTTTAGGCGTCGTTTCCGAATGAGTAAGCGCTTGTTTCTACGCATAGTCGACGACTTGGAAACCAACTACGATTATTTTAAACAAAAAGTGGATGCGAAAGGGACACTTGGATTACCGGTATCCAAAAGTGTACGTCGGCGCTACGAGTCCTTGCTTACGGAAACAGAACCGACATCAACGACGGGTATTTAAAAATGGCCGAGAAAACAACGCGAGACACCTTGGAGCATTTTTGTCACGTTACAATTCCTATACTTTACTATAATGTTTACAAGTTTTTTTTTTTTTTTTGAAGCTTATGTTTGTGTATGTTTTTTTATAAATGTATTATTGATTTGTATGGTGCGCGTTATCTTAGAACACCCACATGGGACGACCTTCAAAAGATCTATGAGGTACATTCGGCTGAGTATGGTTTGCCTGGTATGATCGGGAGCTTGGATTTCATGCATTGGCGTTGGGATAACTGCCCGACCGCATGGCGAGGCCAACACACACGGGGTAACCAAAAAGGACCTACTGTAATTCTTCAGGCGGTTGCCTCACAGGACCTTTGGGTTTGGTCGGCTTACTTTGGCGTGGTCGGGTCATGCAATGATATAAATGTTTTTAAACAATCTTCGTTGTTAGAGGACTGGATTTATGGCAGAGCTCCAAAAGCGTTGTTTTACGCAAACGGAAACTACTACCCTCATGGATATTATTTGTGCGACGAAATTTATCCTAGGTATTCGATTTTCTTGAAGACGTTTAGTGATCCTATCGATGAAAAAAGAGCACACTTTAAAAAGGTTCAAGAGTCTTCACGAAAAGACATTGAGAGATGCTTTGGGGTTCTTAAACAACGATGGCAGTATTTGAGAAATCCTTGTCATGCATGGACCAAGCAAAAAAATGAGAGATGCTATGTACGCCGCTTGTATAATCATGCACAACATGGTTTTAGAAGACGAAGGAAAGGCGATATGCCAGAATTATGTGACAGAAGCCGTTCAAGAGGAGCATCCACAGGCGTCAATGGAAGAAAGAGTGAATAATGCGCGAGAATTGCGTTACGAACCGTACCATTCCGCGTTAACGGTTGATTTGGTACAACACGCATGGTCGGTTCGGTATGTCCCACCTGAGGGTGAAGAAGAAACGGAGGACGAGGAAGACGAAGTTGGCGAGGGTGAAGAAAGCGAAGACGAAAACTAATGTATTTTTTTAATTTAGTCGGATTTTATTTTTTTTATTTCTATTATTGTATTTTTTTAATTTAATGAAGTATTTTAAGTTTTTAATTAAAAAAATAATTGTTTAATGATTGGAAGGGGCGTTATTGGGCATTATTCCCACTACGCCACTTTTGCAATAATGCCCCCATGCTGACTGCACTGCCACATGGCAGAAAACGCCCCATGGTAGGGGCATTATTGCTCAAACCACTATGCATGGTCTTAGGGTATAGGGAGTGGTTACCTATTTGGAATAGGTAAACTCACCATTCACACAATCAGACAGTGTCACATTAATTTATCTAAATTGTTTACCTAATGCTCAAAAACGTTGGCAGTGATTTACCTAATGGGGTTTAGGTAAACTATTTAAAAAAATGTGTGATTGGTTGAGAAGGAATGAAGCCCACCACACACCCATCTATCTCCCTCTTCCCTTCCTCTCCCCCAATCGGTAAAGGTTCACCAAAAATGCCCCCCCCCCCCCCACCCCAATCGGTAAAGTTGGATCGGTAGAACGTTGGCAGTGGAGTGGGATTCAGTACCGACCACTTTACCAAAAACAAAAACATAATTTTAGTTATAGAATTAAAAATATTGTATCCATGTAAATTTTAGTTATATAATTAAAAAACAAAAAATATATATATTTTATTTTAATTTCTCAAAAACAAAAACATAATTTTAGTTATAGAATTAAAAATATTGTATTTTATAGAACGACATGGCGTTTATATATAGGGTAATTACAAAAACATCGATTAACCTCACTCCAAAAGGTTGTCAAAACCCAACTCCAAAAATCTTAACCTCACTGTTTATCCATCAATTGTCCAAAGATCTTAACCCCACTACACATCTACAGTCTCGTTTAATACCACACGTGTTAACCAGCTTTCGACAAGACCCGAATGTTAATTGAGTTTGACCAACCACCACTACCAGCGTTGCATCCCTACGTATGCATTTATACATAGATGCATACATACACATAGACACACGTACCCATGATACATCACATAAGTACACTAAATTAGTCTGGGCCTAACTTGGGGATTAAGTTTCCTAACCCTAAATTACTCTATATATATTGATATAATTGTGCTTATAATTCCGTGTAGCACCCAAATAATAAATAAGCCCTAGTTGCATCACAGTGGACGTAGGTCTGCCGACCGAACCACCTTAAATATGTGTGTTCATTTAATGCTTTCGTGTGTGTTCAATCCACGCACAGGCACAAGCACACGCACAAGCACATCCACATGCACATCCACATCCACATACACGTACACGTGCACATATACGTACACACGTACAAATATATAATACGGACACGTAATCGTTACCCTGAAAATGGTGTAACATCGAATCCTTGTTACTTTGAATGGAATAGTCGCCCGCCACATTTTTTTATTAAATGCATACAATGCTGAGAAGGTTACGGATCCGACACCGGTAGAAGCGTTTGGCCGGTCACTAGTTGTGGTTTCACGGCTGTGGTAAAAGAATCGAGGTTTTGTTCCGGCAAACAAAACGGTGGTTAAATGGGTCAACAGGCAATCAACGAATCAAAGGCAGTCTTTGATTGCCAAACAAAGCAATCTGGCGGATGTTGAGTCTAACATCGTCCGAGGGGATCCAAAGTTTATGTGACGAAAGAAGCGTTTTTTAATACATAATGATACACATACACATATACCCAAACATACCCACACACACATATACAAATGAAAACTTTTTTTTATTTATCAACGATAAAAGAAAAAGACTAATTTAAATTAATGTTTATTATACAACCTAATTATTATAAATTAAGAGTAAATTACAAGTTTTGTCCTTTATGTTTGTACCAAATTACAGGCGGTGTCCTTTGCCTTTAAAATTGATGAGTTTTGTACTTAATGTTTCATAATATTGCAACTTTTGTCCTTTAGCCCTAACCTAATTAACTTTTCTTGTTAAATCTGGTCACATAAGGGTATCTTAGTCTTTTTACTTATTTATTATAATTAATTAAACAAAAAACTCTTTAAAAGTTACTTTACACATTCCAAAGCCAACTTATTACTTTCTCATAGCAACACAAACATCCTCATCACCCATTACCTTCACATTCAAACCTGCAACAAAATCCAAATCACATTCCTTCTACCTAGGTTCACATTCAAACCTTCATGTTCACTTTCCTTGATCCATTGTACCCGCCATTGAAAAAATCCCCCAAATCTATGAAGTTTGATCTAATCTGCTGAAATGGAAGAAACCCTAACAAAAACAAAATCTCTTACCTAATCGCCACCCCTCACCCCGTTGGAATCCATCACCATTTCTTCACAAAACCATCTCTTTTGCCGGAAGGCGTCAACATCCATCAACGACGCTGAAGTGACCAACATCACCACCATTAGCAGCGCCATCGTCTCCATGATCTGTAATCACTACCACCTCCGATGAACGTTTCAGTGATGGTATTAATGTTGGGGTTCCGGCAGGTGAGTCATGAAGAGTACAACGGTGGCGAAGAACCACCACCATATTTCAGATCTGCGAATAACAAAGAGTGGTGCAGGGTTTATGATGGAGGCTAGTAGTGGTGGACACGGCTTCTTCAACGTGACATCCGGATGATCTGCGATAAACAAAGTGGTGTGGGTGGATCGTGGATGGTGGTGGTAAGTCGGTGTGTGGTGGTGGATGGTTTGTAAGTGGGAGAAAAAAAGAGAGGTGAGAAAGATAAGGAGGGGTGGTGTCGCCTCTAGTTGGAGCAAATCAGAACCGGTCGCCGGAGACCGTCTGGTTCACCCTCTCTCAGATGATCTTTTTTCTCTAGGGTTTATAAGATTGGGTGTAAAATGGTGTCATGAGATGATGGTGGGGTATTTATTTTGAGTTAATTACACAAATTTCCCTAAAAAACGAAATTACAAAAATGCCCTCATGTGCAAGCACATGATCAAATTTAACAAAAAAAAAAATTAACCAGGTTAGGGCTAAAGGACATAACGTGCAAGATTTTGAAACATTAAGTACAAAACTCATCAATTTTAAAGGCAAAGGACACTGCCTGCAATTTGATACAAACTTAAAGGACAAAACTTGTAATTTACTCATAAATTAAAGACCAAACGTTAAATCTATTATAACTGCAAAATCAATTTTATTAATAATGCTAATTATATTGATAGTAATAACTATTATTTTTCTCTCTGGTAACAATAATAATAATAATAATGATAATAATAATAATAATAATAATAATAGTTCTTAAAAAAGATAAAATAGAAATAAAAAATTATATAAATTTGTCCTGCAGGGACGACTTGTCCTCCCTATAGGTTGAAAGAGCGGTGGGAATTTTGGAAGCGGGGTGGGAAATTTTGGGGCCAAAATGAAAACAAATATTTGATCAATCAAACCTTTTCGAAACCACATGTCCTCCCCATAAGTTAAGAATTTTTTATTTTATTTTTTGTTATATTCTTCACTATATAGGTTTAGAATTATACAAGACAAAAACAATTTATCTTCAACCTATAGGATGAACTATGGTCCCTATAGCAAACAAGATCAATTTGCTACAAAATCAAGGTAGAAAAAATAAAATAACTTTTAGAATTATACGAAACATTTTACTTTTATAAATTATTTACTTTGCTAAAATTAAGGTAGAATTTTTTTGTTGGAAAGCTATTGCAAATAAGGTCAATTTCCTACAAATTTCAGGCAAATGAAACATTTTATTTTTTTTCAAATTATTTACTTTACTAAAATTAAGAAATAACAAATAAAATAATTTTTTTTGTCGGAGAATTGTAGCAAATAGGGTTAATTTGCTACAAATTTTCTACAAATGAAGCATTTTTCTTTTTTAAATTATTTACTTTACTAAAATTAAGACACAACAAATAAAATAACTTTTATGCCGGAAAACTATAGCAAACATGGTTAATTTGCTACAAATTTTCGACAAACGAAACATTTTACTTTTTTTAAATTACTTACTTTACTAAAACAAAGACACAACAAATAAATAATTTTTTTGTCGGAAAACTGTAGCAAGAAAGGTCAATTTGCTACAAATTTTCGACAAACGAAACATTTTACTTTTTTTAAATTACTTACTTTACTAAAACTAAGACACAACAAATAAAATAACTTTTTTTGTCGGAAAACTGTAGCAAAAAAGGTCAAGAGTAAATTGTCATTTTAGTCCCTGAGTTTTTGTGCAAATTGCCATTTTAGTCCAAATAGTTTTTTTTTTCTCCTCAGGGTCCCTGACTTTTCCTTTTTCTTGCAATTTTGATCACATTGTCTAACTTAGTCTAAAAGCCAGGTTATAATCAGGGGTATTTTTGGCATTAAATTATTATGAGGTTTATAAATTATGTTGTAAACTATCCCGGGTTATCACTACAAAACAGTTATGCCAAAAATACCCCTGGTTATAACCAGATTTTTAGACTGAGTTAGGCAATGTGATCAAAATGGCAAGGAAATGGAAAACTCAGGCAGAGAAGAAAAAAAACTATTTGGACTAAAATGACAATTTGGACCAAACCTCAGGGACTAAAATGACAATTTACTCAAAGGTCAATTTGCTACAAATTTTCGACAATGAAACATTTTATGTTTTTTAAATTATTTACTTAGGTGGAGATATGATAGGAAGTTTATTTGGCTAAGAAGGCTAGGAAGTGATCTTGACCATCCATTTAGTTAATCAAGGGCTAAGATTAAATCAGGGAAATTGAAGGGAAGAAAAGAGGCTCCTGAGTTTGTTTAGGGGTATTCTAGTCAATCAAAAGCAATAGTTTCTCTCTCCTCCAATTCCCCTCCATTTTTTAAATGTTAATAATTATTTCACACGACATTATTTTTTTTATAAAAATTTCACCAAAAAAACGAGCTTTTTTTTTTCTTTAAAACGAGTATACTATTGCTATATTTTCGAATTTTTTTTTCTAAAACCCAGTTGCGTAAAACGTAATGGAAAAAACTCAGTTGCGTAAAACGCAATGGAAAAAAAACCTAAAAATGACATTTTTCTAAAACGCAATGCACAAAAAACACAAAGAAATGTCTTATTTGTAAAACGCAATGGCCAGAAAACACAAAGAAATGTCTTATTTCTAAAACGCAATAGCCTAAAAACTCAAAAGAAAATGTACTTTCTAAAACGCAATGGACTAAAAACACATAAAAATGTGTTTCACCTAAAACGCAATGCACCAAAAACACAAACAAATGACTTATTTCTAAAACGCAATGGCCAGAAAACACTTAAAATGTCTGTTTTCTAAAACGCAATGGACTGAAAACACATAAAAAAGTGTTTTTACCTAAAACGCAATGCACAAAAAACACAAAAAAATGTCTTATTTGTAAAACGCAATGGCCAGAAAACACTTAAAAATGTCTCATTCTAAAACGCAATTGCCTAAAAAAACAAAAGAAAGTGTTCTCTGTAAAACGCAATGGACTGAAAACACCTAAAAATGTGATTTATCTAAAACGCAATGACTAAAAACACTTCAAGAATGTGTTTTTCTAAAACGCAATGGCCAGATTGTGTTTTTCTAAAACGCAATTGCCTAAAAACAACAAAGAAAGTGTTCTATCTAAAACGCATTGAACCATGACAATAGTTTTGTCTGTGCAGTGAATTGTCTGTGCTGTGAATTGTCTGAGCTGTGAATTGTCTGAACCAATGCAGTTTACGAATGCAGTTTTCCAAAGGCAATTTATAGAAAATTAAATTTTCTGCCCCTTGGACCCCGCCAGGGGCCGCCGCCCCTGGGACCCGCTACCAGGGGCGCTGCCCCCGGACCCCCGCCAAGATCGTAAAACGCAATGACTAAATCAAAAACCCAGATCATAAAAATGAAATTAAAGAATTTCTTACATGGATCGAAGTAATTTTTTCAACAATTGACGAATTTTGAATGATTGAAACACTTATCAGCACTCGAATCGAACGGATCGAGTGATTATCTTCAAAATAAACTTCCTATTTGATAATAACTCTTATTTACTTTACGAAAATTAAGACACAACAAATAAAATTACTTTTTTTGTGGGAAAACTGTAGCAAACAAGGTCAATTTGCTACAAATTTTCGACAAATGAAAAATTTTATTTTTTAAAATTATCTACTTTACTAAAATTAAGAAATAACAAATAAAATGACTTTTTTGTAGGCAATTTGTAGCAAACGGGGTTAATTTGCTACAAATTTCCGACAAATTTAACATTTTATATTTTAAGTTGTTTATTTTATTAAAATTCATAAATATAAAATAACTAACAATTGTCGCAAATTTGTAGCTAGTTGCTACTAATTTCTGACAAATTTAGGAGTTTTATTTTTTAAATTATTTATTTTGCTGTATTAACAAACAATATGAAATTTTAATTTATTTTGTAGGAATTTTGTCGCAAAGGTAATGAATTTTTCTACAAAATTACTACAAATACTTATTGTGTGGCAATTTTGTCTGAAAATTGTGGAAAAGTTTTGGGTTTTTTTTTTTTTTTTGTCAGAAAACTGTAGGAAAGTTGTAGCAAAAAATGACTTGTGTGAAATTTGTAGGAAACTTTTATAGAAAAAAATATAGTTTTCTAGGTGACTTGAAAAGAAATCATACCTTTCTGACTTGTCCAATTGGTTAACGAAACACTAGATTTCAGATTTTGACCTTGGAACTGCTTTTGGCCAGGTTTCTAGCAGTCTGTTGGGTGATCAAAAGATTGCCAAATCATCAAGTTATTGACGTTATAAAACACCATCAGTTAGATTCACACTAGCAACAGATTTCCCTGCATTCCAAGCTGTGCTTCCATTTGAGAGTCCTGTTTGACCAACTCTCCCGCTGCGGTAAAATTCAGTGTTGCATCATGCCTCAGCCTCACTCTCCTTGAACTTCTTAACAGCAGTCGCATCGAATGTCGGCCGGTAGTTTTCTAATAATTTGGATCCAGCAGTAGAAGCCATGTCAGCAGTACAAATGTTATCTTTGACAGCAACCAATACTCCAGCGAGGGGTCCAACGTCAGCGTTTCGATGAATCTTCTGGTCAATTTCATCGGCTTCGTTTAAAACGGTTTCTGAGACGTGAAGGAAGCTCTGGAATAGACGGTTGAGAAATAAAGCTATTGTGACACGTCGAAGAAGTTTATATGATGGGATATTAGTTTGATTATTGATGGCTACTAATTAGTGAAGCTACAAGCCATTTTTTTAATATGTAGAATTCAATGGATTGTAGCAAAGAAAGTAAATGGGCTGAATTAATAGAGAATGACATCTTGACCATCTTTTGTTGGCTAAAAGAATCGAAGGAGTGCAGGAAAGAATTGGATACTCGGATGACGAAGTTTAACTTGGAGCACTTAGGTTTCCCGCCCCTGTTCTTGTAAAATCTCCTTACCTTCCAATATCAATTGTATAGATGTGGAAGCTCAAGAGTATCTCTCTCTCTCTCTCTCTCTCTCTCTCTGAAAACCTTTATTTTCACTTAACTTCAGGTTCCTTTTCCAGATTTTGAGTAGTGACATTTGCTGCTAATGAATAAGATTCAACCGAATTGCTTACAATCACCTTCGCTGCCATGGCTTTCTTCTCACAGAATCACCTCTGTAGAGACTATGGATTGGCGAATCACCACAACTCAAAAGAATTTGGTAGCTCCGGTACCATGCGTTACAAGATATTTTGAAAACTATGCATCTCATGTAATCATAAATCTATTATTCTCCAAACTGAACAACACCACCATTATTCCAAAGCTAAAAAAATCCAAAAACACAAATAAATTTAATAAGAAGATGTCTAAAAAACAATTTAGAGGTGTCTTCTATTATTGTAGTTTTAAAGTACATAACATAGTTTCTAATCCTAGAAGCAGAATGCAGGACAGTAGAATAAAATAAGCAACTAAAACCATAAAGACTTGAATGTATTGCAGCTATTTTAATCTGTACTCGCAACAAAAGTAATATTGTTTAAATAAATCAATCGGCCGTCTGGAAACAAATTACAGAAGCGTAGAAATGATACAGTCACCTTGGCCCAGATAGAACAGAAGGCAACAATGGTGTTGAGCCTTTCTCCTGACTATTATTTACTTGTGGTCTTGGATCTGTGAAGCTATAATCCAGGTTTGATTCGACTTTAGTTCCTCCTTCTAACACTTTAACCACGGATGACATTGAAGGTCTTCTCGTGTAATCAGTCTGTAAACACCATGAAGCTATCTTCATCATCTCCACAACCTCTGTACCATTTATTTGCATATCTTCACTGTTCGTGTCAACAATATCTAACAACGTATCTTGCTCACAACATTTTTGAAAAACCCGGAGTAAGTGCCAGCTTTCTTCTGGTTGAGACCTATCAAAATTCTTTCTCCCATAAAAGATCTCTAAGAGAACGATTCCAAAGCTGTACACATCCACCTTTTCAGTGATAACTGAGCTCAGCCATTCTGGAGCCAAATACCCAGGGGTTCCTCTCATCGTTGTCATCACTTGGCTTTGATTTTTATCCATGAGCTTAGACAACCCAAAATCAGATACTTTGGCGTTGAAATCGTTGTCTAGGAGTATATTTTGAGGTTTAATATCGAGGTGGGCGATTTTTTGCCTACAATCCTCATGGAGATATGCTAAACCCTTGGCTATATCAAGAATGATTTTCTTTCTGCATTCCCATTCAAGTACGTGCTCTCGATTTCCATGGTAGATCCACCTATCTAATGATCCGTTACTCATGAAATCATACACCAGAAATAGTTGTGATTTCCATGTACAAAATCCCCTAAGTCTGACCAGATTCACATGGTGAATGCTGCCAATGGATTGAACCTCTGCTAAGAATGATTTCTTAATGTGTGAAAGACCTTCAAGGCATTTTACTGCAATCTTCGAACCATCTTTCAGACTCCCTTCGAAAACTGATCCGAATCCTCCTTGACCAAGCTTTTTATTAAAATTCTCGGTGGCAGTTCTCAGTTCTTCATAGAAAAACCGAGTAGGCATTCCTGGTAATTGATCTAAATACTCTTCTTCCAATTCAATGTTTCTCTTTTTCTTGTGGGCTATGAACATTATAAAACCTATGATCACAATAAGCACAAACAATGAAGTTCCAGTAGTTGCGCCCACAAGCGTTGCAACTCGATTTTCTTTCTTTGGTAATGGACTCGGATTCCGGGATGTCGACAAAGGATGCACATCCTGAACCTTTATGAATGCTGAAATATTCCCAAGAAATGCATCTAATTCAACATTAACCATTGTAAAGACCTCAGAAGGTAAATAACATTATCCACTTGAAACATTAAAATCATAATGAAAAAACGCCGCTTTGCACGAGCAATTATTTAGACAAGCCTGTTTGCAAGTCTCCATATTCACACTCTCCATGTCAGCAGTCGAGGTGAAGAGCGTGAAGTAGCCGACATTCTCGAGTGTGATAAACTCGTGATCTTGTGTTTGAGAGTCCTGTTTGACCAACTCTCCCGCTGCGGTAAAATTCAGTGTTGCATCATGCCTCAGCCTCACTCTCCTTGAACTTCTTAACAGCAGTCGCATCGAATGTCGGCCGGTAGTTTTCTAATAATTTGGATCCAGCAGTAGAAGCCATGTCAGCAGTACAAATGTTATCTTTGACAGCAACCAATACTCCAGCGAGGGGTCCAACGTCAGCGTTTCGATGAATCTTCTGGTCAATTTCATCGGCTTCGTTTAAAACGGTTTCTGAGACGTGAAGGAAGCTCTGGAATAGACGGTTGAGAAATAAAGCTATTGTGACACGTCGAAGAAGTTTATATGATGGGATATTAGTTTGATTATTGATGGCTACTAATTAGTGAAGCTACAAGCCATTTTTTTAATATGTAGAATTCAATGGATTGTAGCAAAGAAAGTAAATGGGCTGAATTAATAGAGAATGACATCTTGACCATCTTTTGTTGGCTAAAAGAATCGAAGGAGTGCAGGAAAGAATTGGATACTCGGATGACGAAGTTTAACTTGGAGCACTTAGGTTTCCCGCCCCTGTTCTTGTAAAATCTCCTTACCTTCCAATATCAATTGTATAGATGTGGAAGCTCAAGAGTATCTCTCTCTCTCTCTCTCTCTCTCTCTCTGAAAACCTTTATTTTCACTTAACTTCAGGTTCCTTTTCCAGATTTTGAGTAGTGACATTTGCTGCTAATGAATAAGATTCAACCGAATTGCTTACAATCACCTTCGCTGCCATGGCTTTCTTCTCACAGAATCACCTCTGTAGAGACTATGGATTGGCGAATCACCACAACTCAAAAGAATTTGGTAGCTCCGGTACCATGCGTTACAAGATATTTTGAAAACTATGCATCTCATGTAATCATAAATCTATTATTCTCCAAACTGAACAACACCACCATTATTCCAAAGCTAAAAAAATCCAAAAACACAAATAAATTTAATAAGAAGATGTCTAAAAAACAATTTAGAGGTGTCTTCTATTATTGTAGTTTTAAAGTACATAACATAGTTTCTAATCCTAGAAGCAGAATGCAGGACAGTAGAATAAAATAAGCAACTAAAACCATAAAGACTTGAATGTATTGCAGCTATTTTAATCTGTACTCGCAACAAAAGTAATATTGTTTAAATAAATCAATCGGCCGTCTGGAAACAAATTACAGAAGCGTAGAAATGATACAGTCACCTTGGCCCAGATAGAACAGAAGGCAACAATGGTGTTGAGCCTTTCTCCTGACTATTATTTACTTGTGGTCTTGGATCTGTGAAGCTATAATCCAGGTTTGATTCGACTTTAGTTCCTCCTTCTAACACTTTAACCACGGATGACATTAAAGGTCTTCTCGTGTAATCAGTCTGTAAACACCATGAAGCTATCTTCATCATCTCCACAACCTCTGTACCATTTATTTGCATATCTTCACTGTTCGTGTCAACAATATCTAACAACGTATCTTGCTCACAACATTTTTGAAAAACCCGGAGTAAGTGCCAGCTTTCTTCTGGTTGAGACCTATCAAAATTCTTTCTCCCATAAAAGATCTCTAAGAGAACGATTCCAAAGCTGTACACATCCACCTTTTCAGTGATAACTGAGCTCAGCCATTCTGGAGCCAAATACCCAGGGGTTCCTCTCATCGTTGTCATCACTTGGCTTTGATTTTTATCCATGAGCTTAGACAACCCAAAATCAGATACTTTGGCGTTGAAATCGTTGTCTAGGAGTATATTTTGAGGTTTAATATCGAGGTGGGCGATTTTTTGCCTACAATCCTCATGGAGATATGCTAAACCCTTGGCTATATCAAGAATGATTTTCTTTCTGCATTCCCATTCAAGTACGTGCTCTCGATTTCCATGGTAGATCCACCTATCTAATGATCCGTTACTCATGAAATCATACACCAGAAATAGTTGTGATTTCCATGTACAGAATCCCCTAAGTCTGACCAGATTCACATGGTGAATGCTGCCAATGGATTGAACCTCTGCTAAGAATGATTTCTTAATGTGTGAAAGACCTTCAAGGCATTTTACTGCAATCTTCGAACCATCTTTCAGACTCCCTTCGAAAACTGATCCGAATCCTCCTTGACCAAGCTTTTTATTAAAATTCTCGGTGGCAGTTCTCAGTTCTTCATAGAAAAACCGAGTAGGCATTCCTGGTAATTGATCTAAATACTCTTCTTCCAATTCAATGTTTCTCTTTTTCTTGTGGGCTATGAACATTATAAAACCTATGATCACAATAAGCACAAACAATGAAGTTCCAGTAGTTGCGCCCACAAGCGTTGCAACTCGATTTTCTTTCTTTGGTAATGGACTCGGATTCCGGGATGTCGACAAAGGATGCGCATCCTGAACCTTTATGAATGCTGAAATATTCCCAAGAAATGCATCTAATTCAACATTAACCATTGTAAAGACCTCAGAAGGTAAATAACATTCTCCACTTGAAACATTAAAATCATAATGAAAAAACGCCGCTTTGCACGAGCAATTATTTAGACAAGCCTGTTTGCAAGTCTCCTTATTCACACTCTCCATGTCAGCAGTCGAGGTGAAGAGCGTGAAGTAGCCGACATTCTCGAGTGTGATAAACTCGTGATCTTGTGTAGAATTACATGTTAGAGGAGTAACTTCAGAACAACCCAGGTTTGGTTTGCGATCGTTCACTGGTCTAAAATATTCTATTCCGGGACAACTACATTGTTGATTAGTCGAGCAAATGGAATTCCTTCCACAAGCCAAAGGATAATAACACTCTCCTACATTTGCAGGAAGATACCTTACCGTCATCCACTCTTTAATTTGAAATTGCCACTCAAACACGTTCAATTGCCCATCTGGCATCAGTTTCATATACTGAATTGATGATGCTCGAGGCAAGTCAAATGCATCAACAGGATCACTCGGCTTGGAAGAATGAAACAAACTCCCATTCCAGAACCTAACATAACTTCGTCCTTCAACAGTTTTGTTACTAACATCTATACTAAAATAGAGTTGAGGTGGGTTTGATTCAACATAACCAAACAACCCTTTACTGGTGACTTGAAAAGAATATATACCTTTCTGACTAGTCCAATCGGTTAACGAAACACTAGATTTCAACTTTTGACCTTCAAACAGCTTTTGGCCCGGTAGCAAACAGTCTGTTGGGTGATAAAAAGATTGCCAAATCACTGAGTTATTGACACTAAACAACACCAGGTTTCCAGTATCAGTTAGATTCACACTAGCAACGGATTTCCCTGCAGTCCAAGCTGTGATTCCATCCGAGTCTCGTAGGACCAATTCTCCATCTGCGTTAAAATTCAGTGTTGCATCACGCCTGACAGGATAGTCTCGGTTGGCCGCCCAAACGACCTGAGGAAGTTGACTGTAGTGAATTTGAACAATGAAGATGGAGAAGAGAAAAGAGGTACAAGTTCCCGTACAGTAGAAGCCACAAGCGAAATAAGTTTCATTGGCTTCTGCAAGGAGTAAGATTTGGATAGCTGTGCCATCTGAGAAATTCGCATACATCGGGATTGGCTCATTGTTAGTCCATTTGGTAGTAAGATTTGCAGTAGGAAATTCAGGGAACCCAAAAGGCTCAGTAGTAGTAAGACTATCTTGGTAGCTAAAAGGCATCTGAGCAGTGATTGAGTAACAAGATAAAACCATAACAAAGGCAACGAAAAAACTCGATTTGAATGATGTTCTCATGGCTAATGAGCACTGAAGAAACAATGAAGATAGAACAAATGATTTAAGATCCAATCTTGAATGTGAAAGTAAATGCTACAGTTGACTAATTGGAACCCAATTTGGCATCTCATTTAACCGTTAGAACCGGTCTTCTTCATTATTTTACTATAAATAGCTAGCACTTGCATGTTGCTTAGAGCAGCAACATTCAAAAATCATAAGAAATATGATTTTTACAAGTCATAGGTAATTATAACTTTTGATGTGGTGAGAATAACTAATTTACAAATATGAGACATTATGACCCTTTCAATTAATCTTGCTCGATAAACCCTAATGCGGGACAAGCAAATTGGAGAGGCTTGGTATTTATCTTCTAACATGTTCTTCTTGAACTCAAAATGCAAGGTGCATGAAATATAAATATGCAAACACATAACTTCTTGCTAAACTTTAGGAAATAATGCATGAACTTCTACTATAAGGGGGTTGGAGCGTCACGTTACGGAGCTTCCATCACTTGTGGAGTAGCGTGGAACACCACCGCCACACCCACTTCCATCACTCGTTAAACTCATCACTCGTGATGGCCATGACGCGTGAAAAGTTGCAGAATGTGAGGGAAATTGTTGGGTGTGGTGAGTGCAGAAATTTTTGGGTATATACGTTTTCGACCCCCCCCCCCCCGTTCATTCGGGTCAAGCTTCGCCACTGATGGCACCCCCACTAAAATCCATCACTAGTGATGAAACAAAGTTCGATGACGTGACGAAACATGATTGGACGTGGTGAATGATGGAAAGTGAAGCACCCCTATCCTAATGGAGATCGTGAATGGTAAACATGCAGCTAATGCATGAATAAAGTAACTTGATATAGTAATAAAAGAAGTGTAGAAATGGAGAACGTGGGATGATGGCATGGATCACTAGTGGCACGTATCATTGCCACTTTAGCATCTTTAATTGTGAATGGCAATTTTAAATTGTTCTTTGAAACTGTCTTTAATAGGACCTCATCCTGCCAAAATTCTGACAAAAAATAGAGCTCCTGCCCCCTCTAATACATAATCCAAAACTACTACTCTAAGGGTGAAGGGAGTGGAGCAGCAAACTCATCGGCAAAGGTGTTTGCCGAGCGGCAACACCGTCGCCGGCCACCTTTGCCACGCGGTAAACCATGGAAGTCGGTAACCTCATGCCGATCAAGAAACTTGGAGGGACAAGACTGTTGGCAGGTGTTTGTGTGTGCAATTTATGTAACATATAATTTATAAAAAAAAAAAAAAAAGTTTACCACTTTCAAGTGTTTAACCATTGCCAACACTTTTCACCAAAGTTTAAACTCTTCACACTGAATGACATGGCACACTTTGATTGGTCGATTTTGAAGTTTGCCACTTTCACCTGTTTAACCACTCCCTTCACCCTAAGGGTGTGATGATGACCCAAACCACTATCATCTTATTTATTTTAATTTATTTTTGTCTAAAGAAAAATGAAATAACTACTTGAAAAATAGAAAGAAAGATCATGGTTACCATGGTTTAATCCATGTAAACCATGGTGGATTAGGGAATGGGGTGGTATAGTCTTCCATTCATGTTCTTATGTGACGAATCATGTCACAACCATGATTCCCACACCTTTTAGCCTTATGAAGTCAGTTTCCATCGAGCCGATGTCCTTCCAAACGCCACCAACACTTTTCTTAACGGGTTTTTTACACAAATTCCCCTCCTAAGCTAGCTTATTACGTATTTCCTAAGGCAAAAAAAAAACAATTACATATTTCCCTCCCTAACTCATATACATTACATATTTCCCGTAATTACTCTTAAAATGACCATTTTGCCCATAATGAACTATTAAATGAATACATACATATTTTCCTTTTCTAATATTATCAACCAATTATATATTTCCCCGATTCATGTATTATTTCCTAATTCTTCTACTTACTACTCTTAAAGTATTTTTTTTTATAAAATACGTTATAACCTTTTTAATTATAATTTCTTTAATTATAATTACTCTTAAAGAATTTTGAAACTATAGTCTTTAACTAATAAGTTAAATGAATGTTTGTACTTGAATACGTCTGTTTGTAAGGGTGTTAATGGTCCTGCTTTGACGATTTTATTTCAAACTGTGAACCAAACCATTAGTAAATGTTTTTAATTATCGAAAACTGAAACTGAACCGTTGGAAATTAAAACCGAACCAAACCGAACAATTACGAATGGTTTGGTTCTGGTTTGGTTTAACGGTTTAAGCTTTATTGAGCATGTATATTAAATACACAAAATTAAAAAAAGTTCAAAAATGTATATACATCTTTTCATATCATTCAACTCATCTTTGTTGATTCAAGCATTTCAATTTATTTTACTACACTTATGAGTAATGATGAACAAAGACCAATGGTTGCTACAAAATTAACGTTATAGAATAGTTAGATGAGTTATAGTAATAAAAGAAAAGAAAGTTAACTAAAATAAATTACTCAGCCAAATGCGATACAAGAATGAAATCTTTATCGACATGATGAGGCGCTAAACTGAAGATGTGATCTTTAACCTCTCTAGGATTTCTTTCGCACACATCACCTGTGATCGCGTTCACATTTAAAAAGGCGTATCTGTTACGTTTTTTAGCCTCCGACTCCTTATAAAAGTACCTTAAAACAAGAATAAAATATGTGATAAACTTAATAAATTCAGTTATATCTATGCAATATTATAGTGATAACAACTTACGATGTAAACCAAAACACAATGGTGATATCAACCCATTCTTTGACAAATAATCCTAATATTGATTCAGCCTCAATATAGGTACCACTCTTGCTACCAAACAAATTCTCATAAACTAAAAATGGAAGCGTAGTAGGCCAGTCGTTCCCTATGTATCCACCTAGTTAACAAACCATCTTCTTATGCTATTCGGGTCTTAATTCGATCAATTGCAAATGGAACTTCACTTTTTGTAACACCTCAATATTTTAGATCGAATCGTAGCGTGACACGTGTCTAGAAACCTTCCACATAATTCACAATGTTGAAAGGAAGGATTCAAAATCATAAAAATATCATAAATCTAAAGTTGATGGGCTAAATCTGCCTAAAAGGAAAATTTTATAAATTTCCAAGGTCCTTACGGACCGTAAGAACATACTCTTACGATCCATAAGGATGTTCTAAATATTCTGCGCGCCAGGGTCCCTTACTGACTGTAAGGCATAACCCTTACGGTCCGCAATGGGTACGCTGACAACAAAAATCTGGGATGATATCTGCTGCATAACTCACACTTGACGAAGTCTTCCTTTTGCTCTCATACTCGCCGAAACGTTTAAAGGAACAATGCTGGCCATCGGTTGGGGTGTGACATTCACTATGTTTGGTTTGCATATTTTGTTCTCTAATAGTGATTAAGTAATATATAATCTGGTATAATAAGCCAATATGGGGGTGTTTTGGATTGCTTATTCTAAATAACTTTAGTCAAACAGGCAAACACTCAAAAATGCTTATCTGCACTTAGAACCACAATGTTTGCTTTTACACTTGGTTTAGTAAATATGTTTTAACTATTGATCACATGTCCAAAATGCTTCATAATAAGAGAACAAAATAAAGAAAAAAGCCATAATTAGAATTACATGTATTAAGTAATGCTTATTTATGGGTACACAAGTAATTACTGATGATCGATAAGATGACAAGGAAAGATTCTGAAGATTATGCTGCTCGTTGAATGGTTGACGACTTATATTATCTATTTTTTTTGTGTGGTTTAGAGTCATATTTTGCGCAACCCTTTAGGTTTTGGGGTTGACTGGAGAATAACTTTTTATGGTTATTTGTTGCTGGTTATTGACGCCAAAGGAGCTGTTTACCATGAGGATGTTAGGGTGAATAAGATGTTCACAAAGCTTTCAGCCCAATCGCTTGACAACATCACGGATAATAGAAAAGGAGGCTGTGATATTTACTGGATCAGAGGTATGCGTGTAAGACCCTTATCATTAATTAACATTTTTCGTGTAGGTTACGAAAAATAATCATGTAATTATGAATACATACTTATTGGAAAATACGGATTTATTAAAACTTTTACAATTTATAAAGAGTAAATTACAAAACTCGTCCTTGTCTTTTATGTATGTCACTTATTGCAAAGTGTGTCCTTTGTCTTTAAAAAGTACAAAAAACATACTCGATATTTGCAAACCCTTACATGTTACGTCATTTAGCCCTAACTCAGTTAGTCTTTATAGTTAAATCTGACCAAATGGACCCCACATAAAGGGTATTTTAGTCATTTTACCTAAATGCAAAAATAAATAATCATTAGTTCATACACCACTGAAAATAATCTCTCTAACTATCGGACCACCGCCACCACCTCCATACACCAACGAAAATCATAACCCCAAATTCCATCTTCCACAAACAGCACCTCAACAATTCAAACTGAAAACCATTATCAAATATCAAAAATACAAATAAGAATGTGTACTAAAAATCCCCCCATTTCTTTCTCTCTGATTCAAATCCCAGCACAAATGAAAGTCCAATCCTTGGCTGTGAGAATGATGCTTGAGCTGCAACATTTACACCACCTCGAACTCCCCAATTTGTATTTTTAGAACATTACAAAAAAAATCAACGAATTTAATGATATCACTCATCTCATTAAATTAAAATTCAAAATTCCAACTTCCATATTATTTGGTCCTGCAATATTCCTCATCAGAAGCCAGCACGGCTTGCTCAGGTTGAAACATTGTCGAGGTGACAATATGGTCAGGATTCAATCATTCGAGAATAATATTAGGGTTTTCAGTACAACAACCCACGCCCACCACAACCTTCGCTGTTGGTAGCTGAAGATACATATCCGAGGCCGGACATGGTCCTTGGGATGAACCGGACTCCACAGGAACGGGCATCCAAGATATGTCCGTCCCTTATCAAGAACCTCCGGAGATGAACCTTCATTTAAGTGCGTCTGGACGAATGACGTCATCTCAGTTGACTACTATAAATACTCCTTCAAAGTACAAAGCCAAGTACGATTTTCTGAACCTCCGTCCTTACTTTCTCTCTCTACTTTCTCTCTCTACCAATACTTATCCTCACGCCGGAGGGTGGTCGCAGAGGGGCCCTCCCATCTCTGCGGCGAGCCTAACGGTTGTCTGTTTTGCAGGATTGCTTTCCAAGCTCACTTACAAGATCCAAACCCTCGTTTACAGGCTACGGCCCAAACACGATTCTTTGGTTCTTCAATTGGCGCCATCCGATCTCAAAGCTCTTAGTCCTTCACTCTGGTGAATTTCTTGAGCAAAGAACTGACAAATGGCGGCCTCAGGTTCTGTGAATCTGGGATCTACAACTATTAGTACACAAACTACAGCACCAGCAAGCACTGTTTCCGCAATCTCAGCTCCTTTAAAATCGGGACCGGGAACAACCTTGCCATTTATTCTACTTCCTACTTCGCAAACATCTGAGTTTGATGCGGAGTTTCTCTCCAAAAATGCAAGTCTTCTACGAAGATTGAAAGCACAGCAGGCTAGAGATGAACAAATCCTTGGTTTACGAACCAGGTTGTTTCAAGAAGAAACTCCGGTAAGGACTATGGGTCCTACAATGTTCACCCCTCCTACTTTCTCCACAGTTGTTACCTCAGAAACTTATAGTGGTTATGTGCAGGGATCCTCCGGACCATCTCCAGCTATGATGGTACGAAATGAAGCAGAAATAGTTAATGATCCGGATCTTACCAAGCCATACCACCCAGTTTCCATGACTGCCAAGTCCAAGTTCAGCGCCCGCATCACACACGCCAAGCTACCTCCGAAGCTCAAAATGCCAACTACAGTTAAAAAGTATGATGGCACGACTGATCCAGATGATCATATGTTCGACTTTGATGGAGCCGCACGTGTAGAACAGTGGCCGATGCCGGCGTGGTGTTTCATGTTCGCACAAACACTAACCGGAGCTGCTCGGGTCTGGTTTGATGCGCTGAATGAGGGAGAGATCAATGATTTCGAAGAGTTCCGAAGACTATTTCTCCATAATTTTAGCCAGCAAATGCACTATTCAAAAGAAATCACCGAAGTTCACAACATCCGGAGAAGGGATGGGGAATCTCTAGATAGTTTCATCGACCGGTTCAACCGGGAAAGTATGCAGATCAGTGGGGTAGTTGATCAGTTAAGGATCTCTGGGTTCTGTCATGGTGTCCGGAACAACCAGTTAGTTGAAAAGCTGCACGAAAATCTTCCGAAGACAATGGAAGTACTCATGGAGCGAGCCAGAGCTTTTGCTCGGGAAAAAACGCGTGTAATCCAGCTCCGGAGTCAGATCACAAGATGTCTTCCTGGAAGAAAAACGGTGGGTCCGTTTTCGATAAAACTCCGACCGGTAACAGAGGACGACCACACCCTTACCACAGGAACGATAGACCTCAAAGAGGGAGGAACTCCGGATCAAGATTCTATAACTTATCGGATCTATCCAAAACTCCTAGTGAAATCCTCAGTGCGGAAGGTGCAAATTTCCCCGTTCCACCCAAGCTCCGAAACCCAGGTGACAAAAATTCCAAGAAATATTGTGATTACCATCATGCTCGGGGTCACAACACAGACGATTGCTGGTCCCTAAAGCAGGAAATAGAAAAAGCAGTGCGGTCCGGTAGGCTGTCACACCTGGTAAAAGAAGTAAAGGAGGGAAAATCTTCAGGTAATTCAGTGGATAATCCGAACAACCAACCAGTAATTGGCATGATCAGAAAAGCGGGTAACCAAGGCATCAAGCGATCCAGCCACCATATGGCCGCTTGGATGCAGCAACACATTGCTTTTCCTCCTATCAATCCTGAAGAAATCAAGGACGGACCAATCATAGTGTCTGCGATCATAGCAGGTCACAAGGTCCGGAGGATTTATGTTGACAGTGGAAGTGCCACAGAAATCATGTACAAACAGTGTTTCCAACAGCTAGCTCCACAGACTAAGGCAAAGTTGATCCAAGTCTCAATGCCGTTAGTAAGTTTCTCCGGAGAGGTGGTACAGCCCATAGGGTAAATCACTTTGCCAACAACATTGGGAGAAGGAAGTCTGGTCCGAACAGTCAACTTGACGTATCTGGTAGTAGAAGCAAGGTCCGTTCATAATGTTATTCTAGGGAGGCCCAGTATGTGTGCCTTCGGTATCATCAGTTCTACCATTCATGGATCGTTAAAATTCCCCACCGAAGCAGGAGTGGCAACTCTGCACTCCGAGTCAACAATTTGCGTAGCTGAAATACGACAAAGCAATGGTACTGACAAGTCTCCGAACCTCCTCACAGAGGAATGGGCTATTCATCCGGATTTTCCGGAGCAAAAAATTGCAATCGGAGCTCAACTTCCTGAATGTACCAAAAAGAAGTTGTGGAAGCTTTTGTCTAATTCACTCGACGTATTCGCCTGGCAAACCACCGACATGATTGGAGTTCCTCGATGTTTGGCCGAACATAAGCTGAAGGTGTCGCATTCAGCGAAACCAGTAGCTCAAAGAAAAAGAAACATGGCTCCAGCTCGTAACAAGGCCATCTCTGAGGACGTACGAAAGCTTTTAAGTGCCGGTATCATCAGGGAAGTACGGTACCAAACATGGGTCTCCAATCCGGTAATGGTAACAAAGAAAGATAAAACCTGGAGGACGTGCGTCGATTCTTCTGATTTGAACAATGCCTGTCCGAAGGATTGCTACCCCTTGCCGGAGATAGATTTAAAGATTGATTCTCTGTCCAGCTTCCGTCTAAAATGCTTCCTAGATGCGTATAAAGGTTACCATCAAATTCAGATGACTTTGGAAGACGAAGACAAGACCGCGTTTGTAACAAACGAGGGTCTCTTCTGTTATACCAAAATGCCATTCGGATTAAAGAACGCCGGAGCTACATATCAAAGGCTGATAGATAAAGCGTTCAAAGACCAGATCGGAAGAAATCTGGAAATTTATGTGGACGACCTGGTCATAAAAAGCCAGGCCGAAGACAACATGATCGACGACATACTCGAAACTTTCACCAGGCTTCGGAGTATCAACCTTAAACTTAACCCAAAAAAATGCTCCTTCGGTTTAGAAGAAGGAAAGTTTCTCGGTGTATGGATAACCCAGTCCGGAATTCATGCACATCCGGATACAATCAAAGCGGTAGTCTCCATGCAGCCTCCCAAAACTATCAAAGAAATTCAGTCACTAAACGGAAAGCTCGTTGCTCTCCATCGCTTCGTCTCAAAAGCGGCTGATCGTTCTATTCCATTCATGAATGTGTTGAAGAAACGAACGGGAAAAGGCCAAATAGAGTGGACATCGGAAGCCGATGCGGCATTTCAAGAGTTGAAAGTCTGTCTTGGGTCCTTACCCACTTTGACCGCACCAGTCACTGGAGAAACCGTCACAGTTTATCTCTCCGCCTCTCATTTCGCCATCAGTGCAGTACTTGTGGTACATCGGAATCAAGCACAAATTCCGGTCTACTACGTAAGCCGCATCCTGAAAGATTACGAAACTCGGTACCCGATGATTGAAAAGTTGGCACTCGCCTTGGTACACGCCTCTAGGCGCCTCCGAAGGTACTTTCAAGCTTTCAATATAGAAGTACAGACTGATCTCCAGATCCAGCAAATTCTCAGAAAGCCAGAAGTCTCTGGACGCCTCACTAAGTGGGCAATCGAGCTCAGCGCTTTCGATATCACTTATCGAACTAGAGGTCCGATAAAAGGCCAGGCGGTGGCAGATTTTCTCACGGAGGTACCAACCGGAGAGAACACCAAAGAAAAATCTGTCCTGCCAAGGGTATGGAACTTATATACGGATGGAGCCTCCAACAAAGAAGGATCGGGAGCAGGGTTAATCCTAATAGATCCAGAAGGGATAGAATACACTTATGCTCTGCGGTTCGAGTTTAAAACCTCAAACAATGAAGCAGAATATGAGGCTCTCCTTGCAGGACTCCAAACCGCGGCCAAGGCTGGAGTAACCTCCGTACTAGCACATGTTGATTCATTATTGGTAGCCAATCAAGTCAGCGGAGAATACGAAGCACGAGAGGATAACATGGTTCGGTATCTCCAGCAAGTTAACAGCCTAATCTCCTCTTTTGACTCTTGCAAGATAGTACACATACCACGGAGTAAGAACAAAAAGGCTGATGCCTTAAGCAAGCTTGCATCCGTAGCATTCTGTCACTTATCCAAAGAAGTTTTAGTCGAAAACTTGCAAGCCCCGGCCATCCAACAGACTGAGTCGGTCATGTCAATCTCCGTGCTAGAAAAATCCTGGATGACTCCGATTGTGGATTACTTGAAAGAAGGGACGCTCCCAGAAGACAAAGCTCAGGCCCGGAAGCTGAAGGTAAAAGCGTTGCAATATCAGATTCACGATGGGCAACTTTACCGGAAGACCTTCTTAGGTCCGCTCTTGAAATGTTTAACACCAAACGAAGCCAGCTATGTCATAAGAGAAATCCACTGGGGAATATGCGGCATCCACTCCGGATCAAGGATGGTCATAGCTAAAATCATGAACGCCGGATACTTCTGGCCGGGTATGCATCAAAGCGCTGTTAATGAGTTACAATCATGTGAAGACTGCCAGCGACACGCTCCCGTTAGTCACCGAGCCAAGAATAACCTCGTTCCTGTAACTTCGGCATGGCCGTTCCAGAAATGGGGGATTGACATTGTGGGTCCTTTCCCTGTCTCCACCGGAGGGGTAAGGTTCCTGTTGGTTGCCATCGACTATTTTACAAAATGGATCGAAGCCAAACCCCTCCGGACCATCACAGGAGATCAAGTGCTCAGGTTTGTCTGGGAAAACATAGTATGCAGATACGGAATGCCGCTCTGCATAGTTAGTGATAACGGGAAGCAGTTCGCAGAAAAACCATTCAAGACATGGTGTGAAAGGATGCACATTGAGAAAAATTTCGCTTCGGTAGCCCATCCCCAAGCCAACTGACAAGTTGAAAGAGCCAACCGCAGCATTGTGGAGGGTATTAAAAAGCGCTTGGGAAAAGAAGGCGTTTCACGGGCAGATGAACTCCCGCACGTCCTGTGGGCTCACCGGACGATGCCGAAGACAAGCAACAGGGAAACTCCTTTCAGCTTGACATACGGTACCGAAGCAGTCATCCCCGCAGAAGTAGGGATACCCACCCCCCGCATGCAGCTAAGTCAAGAAGAAAACGAACAAGAACTCCTCCTGAACCTGGACCTAGCCGAAGAAAGGAGGGAACTCGCGGCAATCCGAGAAGCGAAATATAAAAAAGAATTGGAAAAACATTACAACTCAAAAGTGAAAGAGGTCCGATTCAAGGTTGGAGACTATGTCATGCGGAGCAACGAGGCGAGTCTGGCCGAAGGCACCGGAAAAATGTCTCCAAAGTGGGAAGGTCCGTATCAAGTTGACACCGCGGGAAAAAACGGAGCTTATACACTCAAGAAAATGGATGGGACCCTCGTTCCGCGCACATGGAACGGAGCGCACCTAAAGAAATGTTTTCTTTAAAAAAGTTGTTCGTACTTTAACAATAAGATTGTAATACGGAAGCTACGGCCTCTGTCACTCTTTTTATTTCCATGTAAAGCGGATGGTTTTGCCCGCGCCGAACAATCTATAAACTCCAAAACCGTGGAGGGTTTTACCCACGGATTACATAAAATGGTTTTACTATATGTTAATCGGAGAAGTATAACTCCGGATAAGAAAAATAGAATGATAAAATTTTCTACCTTTAACAACGTTGCAACACAAGTATAATTCTCGGCCGAACTAGGGATGCTAACCCTAAAAGGTAGGAACGAACTGGTCTCGTTCGTATTCTTCCCTTCAACTAGAAATTATCCTGGAAAACCAAAAATCGGATCCGTGTTTTAAAACGAACGTTCTAAGAAAAACAGAAAATGTAAAACACCAAAAACATGGACGCATGTATGTTTACATCAAAAATTGACCGGACTTGCATAAACCGGAAATTACAGAATCATTTACAAAGGATAATTGTCTAACATAATAAGTAAAAGCATCATTACATTCATCCAAAATAAGGTGCATGCCCCAAATTGTCGAACATGTCCACCTATCAAAGAGTTGAAAATCATAAACTTCCAAGGTGCATACCCCAAAGAGCCGGGCATGTCCACCTTACTTCTTCAAGGAATCATCATTCGCAAAAAATAGAGCTTCCTTAATTTCAGAAAGGGGCGCGTTGACAAGCTTCGGAAGATCTTCTATCACCGGAAACTTAAGAGTATCGAAGCAAGCAACTGCCGCATTTAGCTCCTCCGTAGCATTACGATTCAACATCGGAACATCTTTGTAAGGGGTCTTTTTCTGCAAAGCATGGACATAACCAGCATGCAGACCGGAGTTGATACCCACCACACTCATTGCATTGTTAACTGCGGCCACGGCTACAGTCATTTCCGGACCCTTATGAATGTTCTTTGCCAAAAGATTGGCCCCCTCCGAGAGCATCCAAACCTTCGTCGTTTGAAGTTCCTCCACTCTAGATTTTAAAGTTGCTTTCTCCATCTCAATTTCTTCCTCGCGTCCCTTCATCTCCTCAATCCGGTCTTTTAAATCGGCCTCCGCTGATTTAAGCGCATCCCGCTCTAAAAAAACAAAAAACAAAAAAGTGTTAGAAAGAAAAACAGATAAAATAAAAAGCAACTTAACCAAGCAAAGAACGTACCAGCCATCATGCTCTCATAAGCAAGACGAGCCTTGCTAAAAGATTCCTCCATCTTCGCCATAACCTCCTTATGTTAATCATCTTTCTGCTTCATGGATTCAGAAAAGCTCTTTAACTCAGCTGCAATCCTATCACGGTCCTCCGTAGCAGAGGCAGCAACCGCTTGAGAAGATTGATTCTGGCTAGTCAAAGCCTTAATTTTCTCCTGCTGGGACTGTAGTTCTTGAGAAAGCTGGGCAACCTTTTTCTCCGCATCCGGACTTCTCTGAATTTTGCGCTTTAAAGAGCGAGCTTCTTTCTCTAGGTTCTCCCGAACCGATTCCGCTTCTACCCACCGTCGATAGAGCTCCGTCACGAAGATGTTTGACTGGGCTTGGTTAGTCAAAACCGCAGCACCAAGATCTGGGTTCTTCATCTTCCGGCTTCTGGAGTGGTCTATCGGAGTGTTTATATTGAAAAGGAGAGTTTTAGCAACTAGCGCGTCCATCACTGAGTCCTTGTTTCGAACATCCCAATCAGAAACAAACTTGTCTTCAGCAGTCGCCGGATCAATATCCATATCATCCGAGAACAAATCTGCATATCGAAAAAAGGACAACAACTCAGGTCCAAACTAAGATGAAGGAAGAGAAGACACTTGGTCTTCATGATCTTCGATAAAGCGGTCCGGACCTAAAGATGAGTCCAGCATCGTACCTGAAAAAGTTACCACCTTGGGTTCACCATGAGCTTTTCCTTTCTCCTTGCTCGAAATCTCCGGAATCTCCGTCTCCATGTTCTCTGTTTCAGTACTTGGAAGAAAACCACCTGAAAAGGTAGGGGTTGGTTTATTACGAGCCAATGCGGCCTCTTCCCTAGAAAACTTACCTCCTGTAAGATGCTCGTCCAGCTCTTCCATTACATTACCTTCGGAGTGGGAATCCTTCTTTGATTTCTTTGATTTTGGCAATGGAAGAGGATCGGTGGAACGTATCTGAATCGACTCATTCTTTCTCTTACGCGAACGAACCTTCAAATCCACATCCGATACAACACCCTTGCTTTTCAAAGAGGAAGGTCGATATTGGAGAGCCCCGTCCAAATCACGAACCTCCGGATCGCTATCCACGTCATCAAAAATAGACTTCTTACCAGTTTGTGATCCAGACGAGCCCCCAGCATCCTTTAAAGATAACGGAATGGAGGAAGTAGCCTCAGCAGCAACTTGTTCAGGCATATTCTGAGGAATAGAAGAAGTTGCTTCGGCAGCAGAGGGCTCAATCACATTTTGAACAACATCCGGACAAATCTGTTGAGCCGAAGACACCACCTGCTTCATCAAAGGAACATCCTCTTCACCCTGTTCCCCAAAGTCAAAATCAAAAACGTCCATATTTGGAACTTTTAAAGCATCCAGAAGAGACATGGTGGCACCTGCATTTTCAAAACAAAAAGAAAGTTAGCAAAACAACTAAATAATGGTGCCGAAGGGGATATAAAGGGTCGGAACTTACGATCACGCTTTCGGCGAATAATCAGCCAATCCCTATCCCCTCGGGCCCAGGAAAAACTAACTCGACCTAGCCAAAGGAAATGCTCGGGAAGGGGACGAATGGGGGATTTATGCTCAATCAGGGCACGGACTAAATTTTCATTAAAAACGAAGTCTTCTCCAAGATCAAAAGACATCGTTTGGTCTTTAAAGCACCGCCTCATGTCCTCCGGTAGGCAGCGGTCGTCCAGCCAGAAAAAATTATCCTTTCAATTTTTTAAGCTGGACCGCTCGCCGGAGGATGGAGAAGGTATACCCTTCCGGTGCGTAAAGGTATACCAATCTCCGGCCGTGATAAACTCATAGAAATATCGGAAAACGTTCAGGTCCGGTTTCTGGTCTAGGGCTCGGCAAGAAATTTCAAAATGATTGATACGGCTAAGGCCGAACGGGTTAACTTGGCAAATATGAACCCTAAAGAACTGAAGAACCCTAATCAAGAAACGAGAAAAAGGGACCCTATAATTCGCGAAATTACAGACGCGAGTATAAAAGGGAAACTTCCCTTGACGGAATGGGTATATGGCTTCATTTTCGGAGGGAAGGATCGGGTGAAGATCTAAAGGAATCCTGTAATCTCTAATGAACTTATCCAATTGACGTTGGGTAAGCACACTCACACTCTCCACAAGATTCTCCTTAGCCATACCTTAAAAAATAAAGGGAAAGGGACGCACCTTTCTCTGAAGAAGAAGAAGAAGAAGAGGTAAAAGAGGGTAACAGTAGAGGAGATAAAAAAAGATAAAGAAGAAAGAAGAGTAAAAATGAAATGGTAAAAAGCGGTTTTATAGAGATTTAAGTCGGTTAGGGAGGTCATGTCAAACCGTCACCTCCCACGAATTCCAACACAAGGAACTACTACCATCACAGGTGGGTGACCGACAGACAAGTCACAAAAGACACCCACGCCACATCATTACCATTCGAAACACGCCACGCCATTTATTCAGACCACTCCAGCAGCGACACGTCATCCAAATAAAACAAAACCTGTAGCAACATTTTGCTAAGTCTCTGCTGAGACTTAACAAATTGGGGGACTTGAAGATACATATCCGAGGCCGGACATGGTCCTTGGGATGAACCGGACTCCACATGAACGGGCATCCAAGATATGTCCGTCCCTTATCAAGAACCTCCGGAGATGAACCTTCATTTAAGTGCGTCTGGACGAATGACGTCATCTCAGTTGACTACTATAAATACTCCTTCAAAGTACAAAGCCAAGTACGATTTTCTGAACCTCCGTCCTTACTTTCTCTCTCTACTTTCTCTCTCTACCAATACTTATCCTCACGCTGGAGGGTGGTCGCAGAGGGGCCCTCCCATCTCTGCGGCGAGCCTAACGGTTGTCTGTTTTGCAGGATTGCTTTCCAAGCTCACTTACAAGATCCAAACCCTTGTTTACAGGCTACGGCCCAAACACGATTCTTTGGTTCTTTAGTAGCCATGGAGTAGGTGGTGATGGCAGAGGTGTTTAAAGGAGGCGGTGGGGTAGGTGATGGCGGCAGAGGTGTTTAAAGGAGGCGGTGGGGTAGGTGGTGGCGGCATGTGGGCGGAGGTGTTAAAGGGGAGGTGGCGGCGGCCGGGTGGTGGTTGCGGTCAGGAGGCGGTGGCCAGAGGGTGGTGGCTGTGGTCGGATGGCAGGGGCTAAAGTATTGGTGGGTGAAAAGAGAGAGGTTTGTTTACAGTGGTGATGGTTCTAGAGTGATGCTTAAAGAATAGAGAGAGAAAGAAAGAGGGAGAGCGAGAGTTTAGAGAGAGAAAGGGAATGATAGTTATGAGAGAGAGATCAGATTAATTCTTTTTTTATTTATAAAATTCTGTTTTGATTTAATTACTTGAGTTATTTTAAATAAACTAATAAAATTACCAATATACCCTGATTTAACATAAAAATTTAACTGAGTTTGGGGTAAAGGACGTAACATGTAAGGGTTTGTAAACATCGAGTACGTTTTTTGTACTTTTTAAAGACAATGGACACACCTTGCAATAAGTGACATACATAAAGGACGAGTTTTGTAATTTACTCATTTATAAATAATACAACAATGAAATTGAGTTCGCCGATTTCAATAACAACGTAACAATGTGCGGAAGCTAATGTCTTGATTGTGTTCGGTTTTTCGTCGAGCTTGATCGTCATCCGGCGTCAAAAGATATACCTACATTTCATAAACCATGAAATGGTTAGTCATATAAATTTATAATCGCGTTTAAACCAAGTTCGGGTACGAAATCGAATGAGAAAAACAAAAATTTCCAGATCTTGGCTTCGTCGCGGGGCGCGACAAAAGAAGCCCCTTACCTAGCGCGACTGCTTTTTGACTCAACCGTCGCGTAGCGCGACGGCCATTTTTCGCCAGAATGTTTTGTTAGCTGGTGCTGCACATACCAGCTTTATTATTCACACTTGTTAATGCACTAAAATACGCATAACTTTCAATCTACCAATCCGTTTTACTCGATTCTTTTTCCTACGCGTCCGTAATTAAAATACGGACCCGTTTACCATCATTGTTCGTATTGAAAACCGGTTTATAGGCAACTGGTCTATAATTCCCTTTCCTATTATTCGACCCATTTTAAGTTACATTTCAAAAGTGTTATCAAGAGTCGTTGCTAACATTTCCTACCCATCCCAGGCTTATCAAGCAATAGCATTTCCACTCCCATTATGGGGTTCGCGTACACATTAACATTCACCGTTTTATGTATATCTTTCAAATCACTTAATCCACATTCAACTTTTTAATTTTATTTTGACCCATTTAGTGGACTTTTAAGCATTAAGCATCCAACTCGCCATTTCCCTTTCGCATCTCGCATTTCCCATACTAGTTAACTAATTATCTTCCACCACAACTATTTTTGTGATGGATTTAACGTAAGGAACCCCAAAATCCAAATTTTACCCTTTGACTAGTCATTTTACGCAAATGACCCATTCTTTAGGCATTCGTCCCACAAATGTTTTTGCCTACACTTCTTATATGTATCTAAGGGTTCCATTATCAATAAACAAGTTTCTAAACAATCTCTAACGGTCGTTTACCCGGTTCGCCCGTTAAGGGCTTTTTGGTCAATTCTAGTCTCTTATTTTACAACAAGAGACTCTCACCAATTATTGACCAAATAGTACTTTTAACTACAACAAAATCTTGCGTACCTGGCCCTCGTCAACAAATAGACCCGATTTATACCTCGCTTTAATTATCACACAATCTATGGCGACGCTATTATCCGATTTGCTAATCGCTCCTGTTAACATAAGAATTGACAACCACATTAGTCGATATTGTCAAATGGTCTTATCACCACCATTTGACCCGTTTGGACTATATGCCCAACGTTATCTATTTAATCAAAAACATGGTTTTTGATTTCTAATTCCTACATCCATCTCATCCCAGATTTTTCTACCAAATCCTTTTTCTGTTAAATTTCTTTCTTACAAATTTAACCCATTTCGGCTTACGCCATGGGTATCCTTTTAACTTCGATTTACATTAGTCGACATTTGACAAATTTCCAATTTTTCTTCTTTACCCTTTTTCCTCATTATTAGATTACACTACAAGGTAATCTTAACGGAAATCCATATTTTCAATATTATCGTTATCACGTTTATAACGTATAGAATAAACAAGTATTCTACATAAGCGTGCAAATTACACTTACCTCACATACCGAATACGCTTTTCCTTTATGCATGCCGTGTTTGACCCGCTTTCACCCTAAGCCTCACCTAGCTTGTTTAAGCGCCAACTATCATGTAACACTCGTCTTAATGTCTATTATTTTAATCATAAAATACGGGTCGTTTTAAACAAAATGCATATTTAGCAGACTTAGATAAAAGTTAAGAGGTACGATGTTTAGCGAGTTAACATAAGGACTTTCTAATTCAAGTATTCACAACTAATAATGTTTACGAAATAATATTGTCTAGACAAGATTAGATTAGTGCGGAAGCTTCAAAAATAGTGTTCGGTTCTTGATTTCACGCTTGATCGGCATCCGAGACTAATGAGCATCACCTGAGGTCAAAACCATGTAAATAATTAGTTTTGACAATAATAACCAAGCCTAAACAAGCCCTAATGACCAATACATGAGAAAAATAACAAAATTCTGATTTTATGTCTGTCGCGCCACGCGCCAGACTCCGTTAATTCCTTCGCGTGACGCGGGCGGTCCCGCGTGTCGCGCCAGATCTTATTGCCCCAGTCGCGCGGCGCGGGGGAGTACGTTTTCCAGCAGGTCCAGTTTCTGGACCTGCATATTTGCCCAGCTCCGAAAATTCACAAAAATCTAACTTTAAACCATTATAACTTTTTACTCGGTTGTCCGTTTTAGCCGATTCTTTTTCCTGTAAGTCCGTAATAAAATTACGGAACCAACCATGTAAATTTCACATCATAGAAACCGAGTTACAAAAAATGATTCATAAAATCTCTGTTTCGATTATCCAACCCATTAGTAATAAATGCAAAATACCATTTTTCATTTCTAAAACTTTGTGGACATAATTACCCAAGTCCCCGGGCTTATAAACCTTGGCATATTGGCGCCATTTCATGGCTTTACACTCACATTAGAACTTAATGCTTGTTCTCCAAATTCAAGCATTCCGCTTCAAGCTATACTTAAAATTTATTTTTTATTGTTTGACCCGATACCTCGGATTCGTAAACTTAAATTAACATGACCAATTCATTGGCGTAGCACTATCCAGCACATAACGCAATGTGAGACTTTCAAGTCTCTACACATATAATTCTTTTAAAAGCATCTTTTTGACCCGTTGGATGTCGAGTGAAGACCATCACTTTGATGACAAGCCAAACCTTTTCCAAAACCATTTCCAACCGTTATTTTGACTCGTTTGATATGTCGAGTGAGCTTCGGCACTTCATGGACACACCAAACATGTGCATTACACTATGACACCATTTATAAACTAAAACCAAACATTTAAGCATAATGTAACGGAACTAAGGTCACGTACTTGCATAATTCATCAATGTTGATTTCTCACCATAATTACCCATTCCCGGGTTTGTCAACCTTAGCGTATCACTTCCATTCCATAGTTTACGCTTTATAACCCAATTTAACGAATGATGTTTAAGTCGTTTCAAGCACTACCAATTCGACCATTATTTAACCTGTTGGGTTTGTCGAGTGAGTTACATCACTTCATTGACGTTCCAACTCGGTTATTTTAAACAATAACATCAACAAACATATTTATTTAACTAGTTTGACCCGTTTGGTTATCGAGTGAGTTACTCCACGTCATTGACATACCAAATGCCATCATTTTCGCCATATCAATATTAAACATATCTACGACTAGGTTTATCTACATAAATGTAACGAGACGACAAGTCACGTACCTTTCAAGCACCCCTTTCAAGCGCGCGTCACCACCGGCTTGTCCACTTGACCCTCCGGTTTCTTTTCCTATAGAGTTCAATCACAACCCGTTTAGAACTCTTTTGTTTACATAATATGCATAATTTGCCATAACTATACAAACACGCGTTTTAGCTCAAATTTCCAGTTTTAATCCTCTTTTAGGCATTTTCACAAACACCTTAAGGGCATAATTCTTCACAATTTATAATGAAGTTCAACACTTGTTATTTAGCCAAGATAAATATCGATTTAAGCTAATTCACATCAATTTTCATATTACACAATCCAAACTTGTTTCATAGAACCCAATTTATACTAAGATAACATCATAATCCTAATGTTCATCATACTCCTACAAACCCATCTATCACTTTCAATGGTGATTATGGATTTCACAAGAATTAGGCAAAATTTCAACAAGTAATTGACTAGGGTTTATCCCTAGACACTATTTCATTCAAAACAACTAACATGCAACATCAAATCCTGAATTCCATGAATTCATTCAGAAAGGTGAAGATCTTGCATAGAAATTACATACCTTATGATCCCTTTTCAGAGGAGATCACTATTTCGTGCTTGAGAATCGATTTGGAACTGATTTGAAGCCCTAATTTGATCAATTTAGCATAAGTTAGGGTTTGGTGGGGGAGCTCTTGTTCGCCCCTGATGTTTGATCGACCAGACACACCTTTGTGTGTGTTATTTTGTTTTAATTCAATTAAGTTTCAAGTTCTACACTTTAGCCCCTCCACTTTCATTTAGTTTATGATTTAGGCTTTTTAATTCATTCATGTGTTACTACAATACTCCTAACTAACTGGGTTATTTATTTCCTAGTTAGCTTATTCTCGTTTATTCAATACTTTATAAAATTTCGGGGTGTTACAAGTCCACCCCCCTTACAAAGGTTTCGTCCCCGAAACCAAAGTACGTACCAAACAATCTAGGGTAAAGCCGTTGCATCTCCTTTTCGGCTTCCCATGCGGTATCCGAACCCCCTTTTTGCTGTTCCCGTTTAATCTTTACTTGATTAATCACTCTGTTCCTCAAGCTTTTTAGTTTACGATCTAAAATCACAAATCAGCTTCATCGCGTAATTAAGACTATTATCCACTTCGATATCATCGTAGTGAACATAAGCTGTTTCGTCGGCCAAACATTTCCGGAGACGTGATACATGGAACGTGCTATGTATCCCACTCAATCTCTCGGTCATTTTGAGACGGTATGCTATCTTACCAATCCTTTCGAAAATTCTAAATGGCTCAATAAACCTTGGGCTTAACATTACTTGACTATAAATTACTTTGCCGTCTAGACTAATTAGTCACCGTTTTACCTCTTACCTCGACCTTCGGGTGTACTATTTTGCAGTCACTAGCCCTTTACGTGCTTATAATTTCATATCTAGTCATTAACGCTACAATGTGATTGCATTCTATGTTACTTTTTGTGTCCGTGATCATATCACGTCATGTTTAGTCTTACATCGGCTTTTCATTATTAAGAATCTTTGCTTCGTGCATCTTCTTACATCTTTCGGCGTTAAGACCTATATTCTTTAGCATTAACCATTTTCTAATTTCTCTCATAGTATTTATATGTGTTAGAACATCGTTTCTTACTAAACCAAATTTTTAGTTTAATGTTTTTCTCTTAAACACATGCCAATCAATCATATCAAATTTGACGACAAGAATTATTCTTCTCCGTTATCATTTTACGTGGAAAATCATAACTGGTTCTCACGCTTCTATATTGTCGACCTGTAGGTTCCTTTACTTAGCCCCATAGACCATTTTATTAGATCTTCGCCCGTTCTTTTTTTTAAGGGGAGACCCTATTGTTTGTTTCTTTGTATTTGTGACCCGAGGGTCATTTTGGTCCCGTAGACCTTTATATTGCTTATAACCCGGAAGGGTCTAGCGATCCGGTAGATCATCTTCTACTCATGTCTTTATTTAATGGTATATATCTATAGATATGGCGTCTAGGCAACCCCCCCCCCTTTATGTTTAGAATAATTCATTTTCGCTTTTGAAACTTGCTTAACCTTGACCGTAGTCTAAGACTACACTCATTTTCTTTCGGATTATCTTTTCGACTCTATGACTTCTTACATAGTGTCTAAGACTACACTCATTTTCTTTCGGATTATCTTTTCGACTCTATGACTTCTTACATAGTTTTTCGCGTTGGTTTATCCCACTCATTCCGTTATTTGGTTTATACCCCTACTTCCATTCAACCCGTTACCCGGGTTCTTGATCTTGATGTTTTTAACACTTCGGTTTCATTGGTTTGCATTTTCTCTTCTATACTCTTTCATGACCTATCACATAGATTCAATAATATTTCGAATACTCTTTCATGACCTATCACATAGATTCAATAATATTTCGCACTTTCATTATTTGGGTTGCGTTTACCTGGGATGTCAACTATTATACTTTATTCAGCCCGTCCAACGTTAAAGTAGTTGAACATGACTATCGAAATTTCTGTTTTTTATAAAATTTTATCGTCTTCTTAATCGTAACTCTTAATCCGAGTCTTTTGACTTTTACTTCGCGTTCTCGACTATTGGCTACACATATATCTGAAAACATACCTATCAACTGGGTATTTTACCGAAATTATTTTCATAGCAACATTTCCGGCATTTATTGAGACTTTGTTTCTTGATTTATTTGGTTGTATTAGCAAAATCCACCGCTTTTACACAACCAAGTCCTTAATTCTTTCACTCGTCTCGTTTGACTTGTTCATGTGAGTTCCATCACTTATGACAGTCATCTTTATTCTTATGCCTTGACACTCTAAATTTTTTATTTATATTTTTGTTTACTTTGATTTCTTATCCCTTCCCTTGGGCTCATCATCTTAATGTAATATGCTCCCATTATCCGGCTTCCGTTTACCTTTATTATCAAGCACTTTACTTATTTAATCCGGACACCACCTTTCTTTTGTTAGCGACCCTTAGGTCTGTTTCTTTTACTAATGTCTCGAAGGCCCATTTCTCAAGTCTTATTTGATAAACTACTGCTATTGTTATTCGGCTTTTGGGGTTTACTCGTTCTTATTCTACCACTTTCATAACGTTTATCTTACTAATTCTTTTATATAATCATCCCGATCAATGTGTTTATCATTCTTCCTCAGGAGGATTTTATTAATAACATGTTACTTGGGTATCTATCCATACCCGAGCTTTTAATTCCAAATCTATTGGTATTTCATTATTTACAGCAACGAATAATACATATTATCCATTTAGTTTCTTTCTCGAGGATATTCCTTTCTAGATCTTAATCCCTTGATTTTTAACCTTAATCCATTGTTACAATAACAAATCAATTCATTTCATGTTATTGTTTCATGTCATTGTATAACATTTATCCACATCGTTTGTTGACATAAATGATGTTTCTATATGTTTCATTTGGTTTGACTTAGTCTATAACCATGTCCTTGTCATCTATTGCTATTGCAAACTCCTAGGGTTCGGGCGTTATTACACTTCTCCTTATTATGACGCTTATCTTTCATTACGTTCTCGGGTTCGAGTGTGCGCACACCCCTTCCCATGGCAATATTTATCATGATTACTTTTGCCTCGATTTTTACATGATCACTTCTGTTTATGCTTATATACAACTATTATTTGCACTCGTATCGAAATAATCTTTGTGCTATACTTTAATTTACAAGAAACATACCTGAAATGACATCAGGTTCAGCTTTAGCCTCTGCGGCTGTCATGTGGGAAGACCTTGCCTTCTCTTTTGGGGTATCAAGTTTTGATTTCTTTACGGGTCTTGGGTCCACATCCGACTCACTCCCGTCATCTTTTTCTTGTGAGAGACTATCTTTTAATTCAGTTATCATATCCTCTACTGCTAGCAAAATTGTGGTTTGTAGTCTCTCGGCGAACTGCGGTAGACAAGCTTCTATTGCCTTTCCGACTTCCTCAGAAATTTTAGCTTCCATCTCTTCAGTTAATTGAGATGCTAATTCGCCCCCGGTTACACCAGACATTTCTTTCATCTGTTCGATGACTTTCGGCACCGTATCATCATCATTGCCTTCATTAGTCATCTTGAATCTGGATGTTTATATTAATTGTTAAACATTTCATTTTGTATCATTTGCATCTTTCGCTTTGGTTTAACCAAGTTCACAACTTGCTTAAAACATTCACGTTTGGTGCACTTTCCGGGTTTGAGTGTATTACGCACTCTTCCCATGCAGATCTAATCATATTCATTTTCTATATTTACTAAGTCTACTAAAAACAATTAGCTCTTACCGGATGCTTGATCAAGCTTGAACCAAACACTTTTATTAACAACCTTGGGCTCTGATTACCAACTTGTAACAATCGTCTTAATGTCTATTATTTTAATCATAAAATACGAGTCGTTTTAAGCAAAATGCATATTTAGCAGACTTAGTTAAAAGTTAAGAGGTACGATGTTTAGCGAGTTAACATAAGGACTTTCTAATTCAAGTATTCACAACTAATAATGTTTACGAAACAATATTGTCTAGACAAGATTAGATTAGTGCGGAAGCTTCAAAAATAGTGTCCGGTTCTTGATTTCACGCTTGATCGGCACCCGAGACTAACGAGCATCACCTGAGGTCAAAACCATGTAAATAATTAGTTTTGACAATAATAACCGAGCCTAAACAAGCCCTAATGACCAATACATGACAAAATAACAAAATTCTGATTTTATGTCTGTCGCGCCACACGCCAGACTTCGTTAATTCCTTCGCGTGCCGTGAGCGGTCCCGCGTGTCGCGCCAGATCTTATTGCCCCAGTCGCGTGGCACGGGGGAGTACGTTTTCCAACAAGTCCAGTTTCTGGACCTGCATATTTGCCCAGCTCCGAAAATTCACAAAAATCTAACTTTAAACCATCATAACTTTTTACTCGGTTGTCCGTTTTAGCCGATTCTTTTTCCTATAAGTCCGTAATAAAATTACGGAACCAACCATGTAACTTTCACATCATAGAAACCGAGTTACAAAAAAATGATTCATAAAATCCCTGTTTCGATTATCCAACCCATTAGTAATAAATGCAAAATACCATTTTTCATTTCTAAAACTTTTTGGACATAATTACCCAAGTCCCCGGGCTTATAAACCTTGGCGTATTCGCGCCTTTTCATGGCTTTACGCTCACATTAGAACTTAATGCTTGTTCTCCAAATTCAAGCATTCCGCTTCAAGCTATACTTAAAATTTAGTTTTATTGTTTGACCCCATACCTCGGATTCGTAAACTTAAATTAACATGACCAATTCATTGCCGTAGCACTATCCAGCACATAACGCAATGTGAGACTTTCAAGTCTCTACACATATAATTCTTTTAAAAGCATCTTTTTGGCCTGTTGGCTGTCGAGTGAAGACCATCACTTTGATGACAAGCCAAACCTTTTCCAAAACCATTCGCAACCGTTATTTTGACTCGTTTGATATGTCGAGTGAGCTTCGTCACTTCATGGACACACCAAACATGTGCATTACACTATGACACCATTTATACACTAAAACCAAACATTTAGGCATAATGTAACGGAACTAAGGTCACGTACTTGCATAATTCATAAATGTTGATTTCTCACCATAATTACCCATTCCCGGGTTTGTCAACCTTAGCGTATCACTTCCATTCCATGGTTTACGCTTTATAACCCAATTTAACGAGTGATGTTTAAGTCGTTTCAAGCACTACCAATTCGACCATTATTTAACCCGTTGGGTTTGTCGAGTGAGTTACATCACTTCATTGACGTTCCAACTCGGTTATTTTAAACAATAACATCAACAAACATATTTATTTAACTAGTTTGACCCGTTTGGTTATCGAGTGAGTTACTCCACTTCATTGACATACCAAACGCCATCATTTTCGCCATATCAATATTAAACATATCTACGACTAGGTTTATCTACATAAATGTAACGAGACGACAAGTCACGTACCTTTCAAGCACCCCTTTCAAGCGCGCGTCACCACCGGCTTGTCCACTTGACGCTCCGGTTTCTTTTCCTATATAGTTCAATCACAACCCGTTTAGAACTCTTTTGTTTACATAATACTCATAATTTGCCATAACTATACAAACACGCATTTTAGCTCAAATTTCCAGTTTTAATCCTCTTTTAGGCATTTTCGCAAACACCTTAAGGGCATAATTCTTCACAATTTATAATGAAGTTCAACACTTGTTATTTAGCCAAGATAAATATCGATTTAGGCTAATTCACATCAATTTTCATATTACTCAATCCAAACTTGTTTCATAAAACCCAATTTATACTAAGATAACATCATAATCCTAATGTTCATCATACTCCTACAAACCCATCTATCACTTTCAATGGTGATTATGAATTTCACAAGAATTAGGCAAAATTTCAACAAGTAATTGACTAGGGTTTATCCCTAGACACTATTTCATTCAAAACAACTAACATGCAACATTAAATCCTGAATTCCATGAATTCATTCAGAAATTTGGGTGAAGAACTTGCATAGAAATTACATACCTTATGATCCCATTTCAGAGGAGATCACTATTTCGTGCTTGAGAATCGATTTGGAACTGATTTGAAGCCCTAATTTGATCAATTTAGCATAAGTTAGGGTTTGGTGGGGGAGCTCTTGTTCGCCCCTGATGTTTGATCGACCAGACACACCTTTGTGTGTGTTATTTTGTTTTAATTCAATTAAGTTTCAAGTTCTACACTTAAGCCCCTCCACTTTCATTTAGTTTATGATTTAGGCTTTTTAATTCATTTATGTGTTACTACAATACTCCTAACTAACTGGGTTATTTATTTCCTAGTTAGCTTATTCTCGTTTATTCAATACTTTATAAAATTTCGGGGTGTTACATATCATTCATCATTTCACAAGGTGGTTAGTTTTATCACGACATGATATGATTTTTCCACCTTACCCCAATTTATATCCAACATTATCATTCCTCGTATTATAGGCCGGTTTGACCTTTTAAAAGTCAACGGTCTAGTAACATCAGTAATTACACGATGTAGTTCAACTACTCGTTTAATTACTTGGTCAATTACCCGGTAGCGTCCTTCTTAGTCTACCGTTTATCCCCTTTATTAACCAAGCTTTATAATCATTATCCATCGAATTAACACTACACTAATCTTTCTTAACACATGAGGAGATCAACATCATTTTAAACACAAGTTTATCATTATTTCCATCTTTTCATACCAAACCCAATTCATGGTAATTATGATTCATATACTCAAACACCTAAATGGTTCAAGTAGCTTGTCTTTACTAACTAATATGATGATTCTAATCGCAAGTTTAATACTAACATCATCATGTCAACAAAACCCATTTCAAGTCATGTATGGTTAATTACTCAAACTTGCAAAAAAATTTAAGAATCTCTCATCAATCAACAACTATGATGATCTCTAGCACAAATATATCATCATCTTCATTATCTAACCATAACCCACTTAGCACATACAAGGGAATTCATCAAATCCCTAGTTTTCAACACTAGTTCAACAAGTTTTTCATCTAGGGTTTGTTTCTAAGCATATCAACACATATCACTTATAAATTCCTCTTTCATTCCCGAATTTTGATCGTGAGTGTTCATCATAAATTCTAAGACATCACCAAATTACAAAATTTAACATATCTTACGATCCCCTTGACTTGGTGGTCGTTTATACATGATCATGCCTTTGATTTGAGCTAGTTTTGCTCTTCAATTTGGTGAAATTGAGATGAGCTAGGGTTTGAGCTCCTGGCTCCTTCTTCTGATCGATCTCACGCACACACCCACTAGTGTGTGTGTAGGTTTTAATTAAATAAAAATCAAGTTTTTAAATCTTCCTCTTTTGGCCCCTCTAGTTTGTAACTTTATAATAAGGGTTATTACCCAAATTTCCTTCTTTATTTTAAGGCACATATTTAACTAGGTTGATATTCCTAGTTACTTGGTGGGTTCGGGGAAGTTATAACCCATTTTATTTTTAAGTCCCGTTAACTCGGGCCTTTCATAAATTTATTTTCTCAAAAGTCTTCGTATAACCTTTATTTAATATTAGGTTTAATTATTTAAATCCTAATATTTATCGGGTAAATTTTACCACTAACGGTACTTTACCCGTCTTCAAGTGTTAACGTGCTTTGATTACCAAACCCATTTTCGGGGTGTTACAATGCGGTGTGTATTTTATGGGCAATGTTGACCCGTTTACTTATGGATGGGTTAATTCAGGTCATTAATTACCTTTACCAGGTCATATGGGTAAACTAGAAAAGAAATATCTTAAAAAGATATAGATCACGGGGTTCAAAAGTCACCCAAAAATTATATAAGGAATAAAACTTCCTAAATCATAAAACACCATAAATCATCTCATAGAACCTTATTTATATTTTATATTTGACATTTTTTATTTGTAATAATATTAATACATCAATTATCTAAAGAATAAAAAAAAGTCTCAAACCTTTGTTGAAAGTGCCATTTTTGTTCTTAACTCGTCTGCCCACATACTTTAGAAAAAGGTTATTACCATTTACCAAAGGATACAATGGTGGTCACCAAGTGGTTACGAGTGCTATTAAAGCAAAATAATGGAAAGGGATTGATTGAAAAGAATGATTGAGCATTCTGTGTTTAAAATTAAAATAGCGAAACTTTGGTTCAAAGTGTTTTGATTTGAATACGATATATTATTGGTTTTATCAAATGTGTATCATGCTGAATGAGAGATGTTTAGTGACTACAGGTGCAAATGAGTTGAGGACCCGTTAATTGACTAAGGTGGCTAATTTAAGTGATCAAGTTGTGGATATAGGTCAACTAAGCGGTGTTATTTAGCAATGAGTTTATTATTAAAAAAAGCCAAGATGTGTCGTGAAAGTTTAATTTTATGATGAATAGTTTATCCAAACCTTTTCGTTTAAGACGATATTTTGCAAGATAGAGTGACGGGTTAGGTTTTGTAAGTTAAAAACTTAATGCCTTAACGTCAACATTTAGTCCAAATCTCAAACTTTTTAAATCTAGGTCCCTATGGTTTCACTTTTATTGCCATTTTAGTCCAAAATTCAAAAACCCCCTTTTTTAACTGTTGAAAACTGGTTGTTTTGTCTTTTTATACAGGGGCATTTTTGTCCATCTCAGGTTTTGTTATAATATATCAATAATTAATAAACTAAATTAAATATATTTAATTCCTTTTATACCCTAATATTAAAATACATTTACAGATCATTTGTCATCCTCCCCCAAATCATCACCCCCCCCAAAGAGGAGCCACCGTGTGCGGCGGCGAAGAAACGAGAATCAATGGTGAGAGAGAGAGAGAGAGACGCAAGAGGGAGATGGAAAGAGAATGACGCCGCTGCGGCGGTAGACGGGCGGCAGGCGAGTTGCAGGAATTTTTCCGGCAGCGGTGGAGTCTCCGGTGAGCTTCCTCGTCTCGTGTTTTATTTACTTATTCATTTATTTTTCCTCTTTCTCTGGCCGACGTTTTGTTCCAGGTTGGGGATGTGGTTTCCGGTGATGATATTGACGACGATGAAGTGATGGCAGCAGGTTGAAGATGGGGTACGACGGGAAGATCGTGGTGGTTCTTGGTTTGAAACTCGGGTCCGTTGTTCGGAGCCGACGTGTTTCAGGCGGAGCTCCGATTCACGACTATCACAGTGGCTGCATACACCCCTATCATCTTGCAGTCCCTAGGTTAGTGTAGATACACCCCTGTCACAGGTCTTGGCAAGACTGTGGCTCCTCTTTGGGGGGGTGATGATTTGGGGGAGGATAACAATAAAGATGAGATCTGTAAATGTATTTTAATAATAGGGTATAAAAGAAATTAACTATATTTGATTTAGTTTATTAATTATTGATATGTTATAATAAAACCTGAGATGGACAAAAATGCCTCTACACAAAAAACAAAACAACCAGTTTTCAACAGTTAAAAAAAGAGTTTTTTGAATTTTGGACTAAAATGGCAATAAAAGTGAAACAACATGGACCCAGATTTAAAAATTTTGAGATTTGGAATAAAATGGCAAAAATGACCAAACCACAGGGACCAAAATGGCAGTTTGCTCTATCATTACTATATATAACATTTTAGGTAGTATCTTATCTACAATAACATTATTAATGTGTTTACTTGTGGTTGGTGCACAACTACTACAGCACAAGGTACAATTCGAGGATGCACAACAATTAAAGAAACATGGAGATTGATCCAGGTGTTTTTTTTCTTTTACAGTTTCTCTTCGTGTCTCTCTCCTATCTCTATCTCTTTCTCTTTTTCCCTCTCTATTAGCGAAAGATAACACGGGTTTGACAAGGGCTTTCGGGCGGTGGTTGTTCTGTGGATTTCACGGCAGGTTCGGCAGTGAGAGGGTGAGATAGGAGAGAGAGCACACCGGCCACCGTAAGCAGCACCGACATCACACCTTCTTCCAAACCAATGGTGGAGGTGAGTGTTGTGGTGAGATCTGGCCGCGTTTTATTAGATCAACTGATGCATGTGGTTGTTTTGCGATAGCGGTGTCGTCAGCGACGGTGTGGAGAACATAAATGAAAGTAGAGAGGGAGGGTGCCAGAAGGTTTGTTGGAGATGGTCTCGTGGTGGTGGTCAGAGATTTGATGGCAGCGGTCGTCTGAGAGGGTGGTCGTGGTTGTCACCGGGTGGTGGCGATGGTGGTATAAAGATGATATAACGACGACGGCGGTGGTTGTTTCATATCGAACCGCCGGTGGCGGTTACAAAAAGGTTAGCCTTTCTGGTGGATGGCCAGTCGTCCGATGCGGTTAGGTTGGGCGGCGGTACGTGGTGGTGGTTCTATGGCGGTGGCGTAAAGTCCGAACATACAAAGAAAAAAAGTTAAAAAATAAAGTTAATTTTAAACCTTTATTTGAAGTCCGAACATATTAGTTAAAACGGAAATTTATAAAGTCCACCAATATATATTTCTGTTCTCTGTTGTAAAATAAAACTTAAATGTAAAATAAAACTTAAATAAAAGGAATCTGAAAATCATCAAAGCAACTAGAGCTAAGTATTTAATTATTTCATCTAAAAATTTTTGATATAATTTATTTAATTAATTTTATAATTTCGGTTTCCAATAAATCCTTGATATCAAATATGTTTTAATATATTTGATTGATCTTTGTTAATTTGTATGTTAGTTGTATTAGCAAATTAGTTTGAAAATTACACGTAAAACAACCGTTCTTAATTATTACTATGGACGAAACCCGTCGCGAAGCGCGGGCGTTCCTTACTAGTTAATAATTAATAATACATTATGTATGTCATAAGTGTGTATACATGTTTTAATAGTTTTTTTATGTTCTAACTTATTGGATATTTTTATACATATGAATCATATGTTAATATATATAAGTGGGTTGGTTCTTCTAAAATTAAAATATATATATAGGTGTGTACGAGTATGTATTCGTCTAAAAATAATTTATTTATAGATGTCTACGGGTACGTGTTCGTCTAAGATAAATAAAAATTTATACAAAATTTAGAGTTTGGGTTGTTATGGGTGAAATTCTGAGCCCATATCCTGAGAAATATCTTGAATTATATCTTGGTTATATGATGTATGTTCACATCCGGGATGCTGATTCAGGATATTGGTAACATCCTGAATGGTATCCTCAGGATCACTAACGGATTATGTGCAAGTACGTGGGTTAGAAGCCAGCAACGTTCACAAGGACTCATTCCGCGGAAGACTCGGTCCAAGTCGTTCAAATAAAAACGTTGAAGCCGGATTACTCGGTCTACAACGTTAACAATGGAATATTCGGAGCATCCCATATTTATAGGAATTTTCGTTTGTAATTCGTTACTATAAATAGGTGGGTATACCAGATCGAATAGGACATCAAATCAACACTCACTACACTCTTATACTTGTTCTCTAGCAATTTTCACTCTCGCACAAAAGCATTGTAACACTTAGCGATCTGGTCAATATCCTGCACTGTATCCTGAAGTTTAAAGCAATAAGAAGAACAAGGCAGCTGCGATTGTCAGCTCCCGAGGTTTTATGCCGGCGATCTAGATTGATCAAGGGCTTTCCTCGTATATCTCGTGTCACCCCCTTTACTTTTTGCTCATTGTTTGATCGTAGATACAGCTCAATATCCTGAGTCGTATCCTGAATACTGTTTTTTTCCAAACAACTTAACTAGTATATTTTCAACACACTTTTTTAGCACACTACCTCACTTAACTAATTTGATCACTTAATTGCTTCGGTAATTTTTGACCAAAACAATTTGGCGCCCACCGTGGGGCAAGTGGTGCTCTCCTTACTAAAAAATTTTGTGAAATCGCTAATCGGTTTTCTGTTTTTCAAAACTTTTTGCCACATTGTTTACAATGGCCTCAAGATCAAACATGAGCTCCTCCACTGTGTCTGCTACAACTTCTGCTACCACTGGTCCGGTGCTTCCACCACCTCCTCAAAGCATGCCATCTTCTTCACAGCCTCAGGATGTTATCCCTACTCGGAGTATTCAGGGATCTGCTCCAATTTTAGCTTCTAATGATGAAATTCTAACCTTATTTGGAAGTGTGCAGGAACAAATGAGGCAGCAACAGGAAACAAACCAGATGCTGTTAAGGGAAATACAACTCCTGAAGTCCGGCTCGAGCAGATCTGCCGAGGATATCGTCATTCCACTACAACCCAGAACTTTGAACTTCAGTTCGGCTGTGTACACTGAGGATAATAGGGGGAATATTGTGCCCAGCCTTCCCTAGAATCATACTCCTGAAATACCCTCCTCGGTCAGGATGTCAACCATGAGGAGCTCAGGATATGCTTCAGGATATGGGCATAATCCTCAGATGGGTAATGTGTCAAATAATAATAATATTCATGCTGCTAACAATAGTGGATCTTTGCAGGATACAGGTGTAACATCAGCATTTACTAGTGAGCTTCAGAAGTTCAAGGATATGATATCCAGCGTGCTTGGAGTGGTCCAGCCAATCCCGGAAGTATCCCAAGACAGCCACAGGATATCTCGCTTTGCATATCCTATCTGTGATGCTGAGATTCCAAAGAGATTTTAAACCCCAAACATGAAGCTTTATGATGGAACTACGGATCCTGAAGAGCATATTGCCCAGTATAGAGAGAGAATGGAAATTAACCCTATCCCTCCGGAGCTCAAGGAAGCTTGCTTATGCAAGGGTTTTGGTTCTACCTTAACAGGATCAGCCATGAAATGGCTCCTAAATGTTCCTCCTCATTCGATTACATCATTTGCTCACTTAGTGGATTTATTTAATAGTCAGTTTTCTTGTAGTAGAAACTTTGAAAAACTAACAAGTGACCTCTACAGGATAACACAGGGGCCTCAAGAATCCCTAACGGATTATGTGAACAAGTTCAGTCGGGAATCCTTAGATATTCCACATCTTGACGTTGCAACAGCTGTGCAAGCTTTTAAAATGGGGCTGTAAAAAGATTCTCAATTTTACCAAGACCTTGTAATGAACCCATGCAGGAACTTGGATGAAGCTCGAAACAGGGCCCTAAGATATATTCGATTGGAGGATGACAGAAAGATGCAAGAAAGGATGAACTCATCCAACACCTATGAGACAACTAACAGAAAGTCAGAATCCTCATTTAAGCCATATCGCCCTAAGCCATATGGTAGAAATGAAAATAAGAAAGTGAACGCTATCGAAGACGAGGATCCTGAAGAATATCCTGAATTATCTGAATATTGCTTTTCTGTTAACATTCCTGAATTGATGTATGCCATGCAGGGTTTAGGAGACAAGGCTAGGTGGCCTCGAAAGAATCAACAAAAAGCCGATTGGAAAGATAAGTCAAAATGGTGTGCCTTCCACGAAGACTTCGGACATGTAACTGAGGATTGCATTGCTCTAAGGAAAGAAATAAGTTATCTTCTAAGCAAGGGGTATCTGAAAGATCTCTTAGGAAGAAAGAAGAATAAGGGCCAGGATACTGAGAAGGATCCTGAGCGAGCAGCCTCACCTCCTGCGGATGCCAAGATAATCAACTTCATTTCGAGAGGATCCAACATTTGTGGGACTTCGTATTCGGCAGCGAAGAGACATGCAAAAGAAGCTAAGGCCGAAAGGGGAGACAAACCTGTCAGGATGACTACCCTCACAACTGACAAAGTGATCACATTTGATGCCGATGACAGGGATACTATCCAGGATCCTCATCATGATGCTCTGGTAATAACTTTATATGTGGCTAACCATTTTGTACGCAGGATATTGGTTGATAATGGCAGCTCCGTCAATATAATCCAACTAGAGACTCTTAAGAGAATGAATGTATCTCCGATGGATATCACTTCAAATTCCACCGTGCTTGTTGGGTTCAGTGGAGAGGCTAGGAACACAGTGGGAGAGATAAAGTTACCAGTATATGTTGATAGAGTCAACTCGATACAACGTTTCTGTGTGATGGATTCTCTATCCTGCTATAACATCATACTGGGAAGACCATGGATTCACGATATGAAGGCTGTGCCATCAACATATCACCAATGCATCAAGATCCCAACCCCTTGGGGGTTTTGTCAAGGTTGATAGCGATCAACAGGAGGCGAAAGAATGCTACTCATCTTCGATGAAATCCTCGACTAAACCTAGTGCAGCATAGCAATTAAAGATGCGGGCCCAGGATATCGTGGAGGATCCAGATCAGGATGTGAAGAAAATTATCCTGGATCAGGATAATCCTGATATCTCGGTGCTCGTAGGAACCAATATCCCTCAGGTTATTGAAGAGCAGTTAACTAACTTTTTGAAATGCAGGATGTCAACGTTTGCATGGAAGCATGAGGATATGACAGGTATATCCAAAGACATTATCACTCACAAGCTTGGAATTGACAGATCATTCAAGCCTGTCCAGCAAAAAAGAAGGAAATTTGCTCCTGAGCGGAATACGATTATCCAAGAAGAAGTTGAAAGACTGTTGAAGTCCAGGTTGATCAGAGAAGTTAAATTGCCAAGATGGCTAGCAAACGTAGTTGTGGTACAGAAGAAAAATGGGAAATGGAGAGTCTGTGTAGACTACACAGACTTGAACAAGGCTTCTCCTAAAGACCCATTTCCTCTTCCTCACATTGATGCAATGGTGGATGCTACTGTCGGGCATGAAATGTTGACCTTCATGGATGCATCCTCAGGATTTCAGCAGATTCAAATGGAACCTTCTGACCAGGAGGATACTGCCTTCATGACACCAACAGGTATTTATTGTTATACGGCTATGCCTTTTGGTTTGAAAAATGCAGGTGCAACATACCAGAGATTGGTAAATATGATGTTTAAAGACAAGCTGGGGGACACCATGGAGGTATACATTGACGATATGGTGGTAAAATCAAAGAAACCCCAGGATCACCTCCAGGATATTAAAGGAGCATTTGATATCCTGGATCAATATAACATGAAACTAAATCCTGCTAAGTGTCATTTCGGAGTGGGGGCAGGAAAATTTCTAGGATATATGGTGACCAAAAGAGGAATAGAGGCGAGCCCGGAGCAGATTAAAGCCATCTTGGATATTAAATCACCCTCAAATATGAAGGATGTCCAACGATTAACAGGGCGAGTGGCTGCATTAAACAGATTTATTTCAAGATCCTCAGAGAAATGCAAAGAGTTTTATGATATCCTGAAGAAGAACAAGAAATTCGAATGGGGTGAGAAGCATGAAGCAGCCCTGCAGGATTTGAAGAAATATCTTTCAACTGCACCTCTACTGATGAAGCCTAAAGATGGTGAACCACTATCCCTATACCTCGCAGTATCAGGGAATGTTGTAAGTGCCGTCCTTATAAAGGATCATGAAGGTCAGCAATATCCTGTTTATTATGTTAGTAAAAGTTTGTTAAATGCTGAAACTAGATATTCTCATTTAGAAAAGTTGATACTAGCATTAGTTATGGCATCAACGAAGCTTAGACATTACTTTGAGACACATAGGATTCATGTTAAGACAAATTATCCTGTCAAAAATGTGCTTAGGAAACCAGAGATGTCGGGCAGGATGGCCAAGTGGTCAGTAAAATTGAGTGCTTATGATTTAGTATATGAACCTAGAAATGCCATAAAGTCTCAGGCTTTAGCTGACTTTGTGGCTGATTTCAGTAGTGACATTCAGGATGAGGTAGACCTAGAAGTCCAACAGTTAGGGGAATCTCCAGGATCCTGGACGTTATATACTGATGGTGCATCTAATGTAAGAGGAGTAGGATTGGGAATACTACTAAAATCGCCACAGGGGGACATATTACCCCAGGCTATTAGGTGTGAATTCCCTGCTACTAATAATGAAGCAGAGTATGAGGCTTTAATTGCAGGATTAGAGTTGGCTAAGAATATGAGTATCAAGAATTTGCAAGTATATGTTGACTCCTTATTAATTACTAATCATTTTAATGGATCCTATGCAGTCAAGGGTGAGAAATTAATCGAATACCTCGATATTCTCAAAAAATTAGCAGGATATTTCGATGTTTTTACACTTGAACAGGTACCAAGGGAGCATAATGCTGAAGCAGATGCCTTAGCAAACATGGGATCATCGATCAGGATACCAGAAGGGACTCAAATACCAATATTACATATCTTGTATCCTGCAACGAATCCTCAGGATAAAGAAGTAGCGGGTATTCAGGATCCTGGAGCAGAGTATCCTGAGAAGGTTCCTAAATCCTGGACGGCTCCAATCATGAGTTATCTCAAGGAAGGACACATCCCCGGAGATGAAAACCCTAAGGCATTTAGGATGAAGGTATCACGATTCACTATTATAAATAATGTTTTATACAAGAAATCTCTTGCAGGACCATATTTGAGGTGCTTGGAGGATCCCGAAGCCAAAGAAGTACTTCAGGATATACATGAAGGGGATTGTGGCAACCACACTGGGGGCAGATCATTGTTCTCGAAAGTATTAAGGACAGGATATTATTGGCCAACGATGAGGAAAGATGCTGCAGAATATGCTCGAAGGTGTGATGCATGTCAAAGGCATGGTAACGTACTACATCAACCAGCTGAACCACTATATCCTGTAGCTTCCCCTTGGCCATTCATGAAATGGGGGATGGATATAGTAGGGAAGTTACCGAAAGCTCCGGGAGGAAAAGTCTTTATGCTAGCAATGACGGATTATTTCTCTAAGTGGGTTGAAGCTGAAGCATTTGTTCAAGTTAGAGACCAAGAAGTAGTATCCTTCATAAAGAGGAATATCCTGACCAGGTTTGGGGTACCAGCTAAAATCATTTGTGATAATGGGTCCCAGTTTATAAGCAAGAGAACTACTGACTTTTGCAAGAGTTAGAGAATCAAAATGATCACGTCTACTCCGGTGCATCCTCAAGCGAATGGACAAGCAGAATCCTCAAACAAGATAATTGTCAATAACTTAAAGAAGAGACTTGGAGCCAAAAAAGGAAGATGGGCAGAAGAATTACCCTTTGTTTTGTGGGCTGATAGGACAACGGTAAAGAATGCAACAGGTCAAACCCCATTTTCCTTGGTATTTAGAGCAGAAGCAATGATTCCAACGGAAATGGCGATACCTACTGCAAGATCTATCCTACAGGATCCTGAACAGAATCCTGAAGCCTTATGTCAAGATTTGGATACCATAGATGAAAAAAGGGATGCGGCAAGGCTAAGGATGGCAGCATATCAACAAAGAATATCCAGAGCATATAACAAGAATATAAGGACTAGGAGATTTCGAGTTGGTGATTGGGTGCTAAGAAAGGATTTTCAAAATACCACTAATCCTGCCGATGGCAAGCTAGCTCCAAAATGGGAAGGACCATATGAATTTGAGTCAGAAGCAGGGAAAGGAGCATATAGACTCAAGAATATGGAAGGGGATATGCTACCGAGATCCTGGAATGCAATACACTTAAAGCTCTATTTCAAGTAAGAATAGAATTTAATTTCTATCTCAGAATGGTATGTATTCTATCTCTTTTAAATATATTTGTTTATTATCTTGAACCCAATACTGACTTAAGCATCGGAGGGGTGTTAGCCAAGCTAACACCCACCTTAGTTTGCAGTTGTTTTGCAGCATATGTTTCAGGATATAGCTCCAGGATATGCACTCAGGATAACTCGAAAGATTAGAGGATTGGCCCCCTCTCTCACGTTTAAGGGACCCTGATCCCTTCAAAGGTTTAAAGGTATTCACCTTTCTTTCGAACTGGGTTTAAACACCTCGCCTGGAGTGCAAGTTATCTAGGTATAGTTCAAGGTAGTAGGACCAGTTCATGTAAAAGTGGCTGACAATTTCGTTACTGTTGGCTATATCCTGGATCCTGAAGGTATATGAGGATTGATCACCCTCTTTCACGAAAGGGTATTTTCATACTCTCTAAGGTTTAAAGGTTTTCACCTTTCTAAGATTTGGAGTTTATACACTCTCGCCTGTAGCGCATGAAACTCAGGGTTTATCCCCAGGATATCAGGGTTTATCCCCAGGATATTAAGGGTTTATCTCCAGTATGCTAAGGATTCATTTCAGAGTATCAAGGTTTTTGCCTCGGAGTGTTTGGAATTTATTCAAGCCAAAGTGTGAATACATTTGCATTTCTGTATCATACACAGGGGACATACATTATACTATTCAAAGGTTAGATCCAAATTTGTAAGTGTGCACTAGGGACATTCCTAAGGTGGAAGATTGGAATTGACTCTCTAAAAGTCTTTGGTATGATCTCTCCTTTTTTCAAATGATTTAAGTCTTCTAAGTTATATGACAATATCCTGACCAGGATATCTCTAAGAATACTTGTCTGGATATTTTCAGAATGTGTTCCCATAATATTCCCAAAAATGTTTAAACAAAACAGTTTTCATAAGTAAAATTTGTGCACTAATAACAACAATAATAAAGTCAAAAGAGAAGTTATATTATTAACATACCAAAAGATGTGCTCTTAGTTTCACCTCAAAACAAGGTCCATCCATTAAGAGCACTAATAGTTCCTTACCATATTTACCCAACAGTTGAAGGTTTCGTCTCAAACCGAGACCCATCCACCTCCACCTGTTGTATTGTTCAAAAAGCATGCAGGAAATGTAAATTGTTCAGGTGCAGAAAAGTAAAGTGCGGAAAAAGTAAATTGTTTTGGGGATTACAGACCAACATTCAAATTCAAAAAGGTGGGCTCCGGCCTTGGCACGTATATCCATTATTGCCCACCTGAATGCCCTCACACAGCAGCATCTTCTCCAACCTTCTCTGCCTTCTCAGCTTCAGCATCCTGAGCAGCATCCTCACTAGCATCCATACCAGCATCCTTCTTATCTCCAGCCTTGTCCACCACCTCTGCTGACTTAGAGGATTCTCCGGCTTCAGTAGGAAGTGGCACAGCTTTGCCCCCAAGCTCCTTTAGCTTGGCCACCCAGGATTCAATCAGCCAGGATGGGCATACAAGGCCTGTCTCCTTGGCCTCGTAGGCCATTTTGATGCAAGCTTGCAGCAGGGAGACGATAGCAGATGCTTTGATTCCTTCCCGAAAAGAAACCATGGCCTGCTCGTGATCCATTTGGACGGTGGCAAGTTTGAGCTCAACATCTTGGGTGACCTTCTTCAGCATGCCCTCGTAGTGCCGGGACTTTGCTTCAGCAATGGCACCTTGGTCAGCAACGGTGTTTTCGAGCTGTTTAATCCTGGCTTCGTGGAGTACAACAGTACCACAAGCATCATTGTACAGGTGGAGCAAATGCTGGAGGCCCTGCACATTAAATTCAGGTATGAGTTAGAATATATTAACCAGGATATCCTGTCAGGATATCCTGACATCCTGTCAGGATATCCTATCAGGATATATATGCAGGATATATAGCAAGATATTACCTTGTTCAGGAAGGATATCATTGGCTCTAAGGAGTCAGAAAAGCTGAGTTCATCGTAGGAGAACCCTTCTGGACCTGGAGCACTGATTTCAGGAGCTTTCCTCTTTTTTGCGGTAGAAGCACGAGTCCTTGGATTAGCCTTAGGAGCCGGGAGCGGCTTGGAGCTGGTGGCAGCAGGGGTCTCTTTCTTGACCATGACTGGAGTAGGGTAGCTGTCAAGTTCGTCGAGGTCTAGATAGACTGGAACCTTGCTGGAGTCTGCATACAGGGAGTAAAAATTTATCCTAATTATTTCAAATAAAAGACATGTATGTACAGGATATTTTGCAGGATCCTTACCAGACATGTTTGCACTAGAAAGAGGACTTGGAGATGGCGGATACGGGTTGAAACTTCTTTCAGCCTCTGGAAGGAGTCTGATGGCGTCAATTCTTTTCTTTGAATCAGCAAGGGGAGGAGCGATCTTCCTAAAGTCAGCTGTGTACACAACAGAAAAAATAAAGTTGATCAGTTCAGGATATGTAACAGGATAAGAGGCAGGATCATCCTTAAACCCTAAATCCTACCCTTTTTCAACCATTGCACCGGATATTCCATTCCACCAGGGATTGAGTCTCTTTTTACAAAGAAGAATTTAGATTGCCAATTATCCTCGTTCCTGGTGGCACGAAGTATCAGCGGGTCGCCGGAAGTGGAATAAAACAAAAATCTACATGATCCGTGGCATCTAAGCTTGTAAGCTAGGGGGAGATCGTGAACAGAAAGATCAGGAATGTGGTTTTTCTTGATCTGGTCAAGAACGGATAGAACACGCCAAAGCATTGGCATGGTTTGACTAAAGGAGATTTTGGTAATGTTGAAGAATTCCGTGATGAAGTCTGGAAAGGAGAATTGTAACCCTAAAGTGAAGGGAAAGGCACTAAAGCACAACCACTCATTGGAGACCATATCCGATCGAATTTCCCGGTCGAACGGCCGGAACACTGTTCCTTCCAGAAAGAAACCGGAGGATTTGAGAGCTGCCAAGTGGGCACTATCAAAAGAGCATATCTCTTTCTTCGGTTCTTGGAGAAGATTCTGCTGGATAAATGTGGGAGTTGAATCACCGGTACTAGATCTCGTCTGTCTCGGCATTTGATCGCTTGAATTTTTGACCGGAGAAGGAGAATGAAGATAAAGATGGAGATTAGAGAGAGAATGTTGCCTTTTTCCTTGTCGATAATGATTAAAAAAGAGATGGGGATGAGAAGATATAGGGTGCAATGAGTAAATATAGGCTGAGTAGTTGCAAACGGTCACATCATGTGTCTTATCTCTTAATTACTTCGATCTCCGTGAAAAATGTAACCGTTAGTGGTGAGGATACTAAACGGTAACATTTTTGGGGACAATTGTTATGGGTGAAATTCTGAGCCCATATCATGAGAAATATCTTGAATTATATCTTGGTTATATGATGTCTGTTCACATCCGGGATGCTGATTCAGGATATTGGTAACATCCTGAATGGTATCCTCAGGATCACTAACGGATTATGTGCAGGTACGTGGGTTAGAAGCCAGCAACGTTCACAAGGACTCATTCCGCGGAAGACTCGGTCCAAGTCGGTCAAATAAAGACGTTGAAGCCGGATTACTCGGTCTACAACGTTAACAATGGAATATTCGGAGCATCCCATATTTATAGGAATTTTCGTTTGTAATTCGTTACTATAAATAGGTGGGTATACCAGATCGAATAGGACATCACATCAACACTCACTACACTCTTACACTTTTTCTCTAGCAATTTTCACTCTCGCACAAAAGCATTGTAACACTTAGCGATCTGGTCAATATCCTGCACTGTATCCTGAAGTTTAAAGCAATAAGAAGAACAAGGCAACTGCGATTGTCAGCTCCCGAGGTTTTATGCCGGCGATGTAGATTGATCAAGGGCTTTCCTCGTATATCTCGTGTCACCCCCTTTACTTTTTGCTCATTGTTTGATCGTAGATACAGCTCAATATCCTGAGCCGTATCCTGAATACTGTTTTTTCCAAACAACTTAACCAGTATATTTTCAACACACTTTTTAGCACACTACCTCACTTAACTAATTTGATCACTTAATTGCTTCGGTAATTTTTGACCAAAACATGGGTGTTCGCCAAAAGTTTTACATCGTCTGAGATTAAAAGTACCAATATTGGTTTCTATGTTTTTACTACACATGATGACAATTGTTTTCTTTCGTGACATATTAGTTACTTACATAAAAGATGGTCCTAATGTATGCATGTTTTCATGTATCATGACCTAGTTCATATAAAACTAATACTAGTATGTTTCACACACATGCATATAAAATATTAAAGCGTATGGATTTCGACTTGAAAATGATAGTTTTCACACTTAAAATGGTGACAAGTGTTCCGTAACATTTTCTTTTATCATATGATATAGAATATAGAATATTGATATTTTTTAAACGATCAACAAAATCAATCCCGAGCACTCTCGAGGCACCCGCTGGACCAAACGGAGTACTCTGAGAGTCTCCTGAGTCCACCACCAGTTCTGAGGAAAACCCGGTAAGCCACCTGCCCGTAGGCACGACGGTGAAATTATCAGTAAAACCCGTTTGGGTCAAGGATCGAACCCATGTTTCTCTGGGTCTCCTATCTTCGTCCACCAGTGATTCACTCTACACCAAGTGAGAATTAAATCTATATCTTTCAAGAGAAATACAAGTCTTCTGCCACTTGATTTAGAAACCATTGGTAATTTAGATATCTATATATAGATACTAGGCTATCACCCGGGAACATCCCGGGTTAGGAGAATTTATATTTCGATTATAAAAGGTACACAAACTACATATTGAAAGTCGTTAGTATCTTCTTTCATTGTGACAATAATATGTTTTTTTCGTTTCATCAGTATCCTAAGTTTCTTTACATGTGTATTCATAGATTTCGTGTAAAACTTATTACCTTTTAATTTTATTGACATATGAATTAAAAGTTGTTTCGTAAACCGATATAAAATCTTATTTTGTTTGTTTTTTAATTATGTTATATTACTGTTTAAGTTGACTTTTAAACTAATAATATTGATAAAAACACTAAAAACGTGTAAAGATCAACTTATTCGTAATTAAATATTTAAAAATATAAAAATCACATCTTTATAATATTGATAAGATATTAAAAAAACATATAAAGATCAAATAACCACATCAAACATACTCAAAAATTCAAAATACCATTGTTAAAAACGTAAAAATTATAACAACTGATTTAAATTAATAGAAGAGTAAACTGCAATTTTACACCCTGAGGTTAGGGGTCATTGGCATGTCTACCCCCCCTAAGGAAATAATTGCAAATTACCACCCCATTGTTAACTCTTATGTCGCACTTTTACCCCCCGGCCCAACATTCCGTTAGTCTTTAGTGTTGTCTGTTAATGGTCAAAGGGCAAATAGGTAAATTCGCGTTCCTGTTGACCTGCAACCTCATAAAACCCCCTTTTCACCACTTTGAAACCCTGAGGTTAACCTAACTCAAAATTGAAGACACCGCAATCTTGTTCAAGCATCCTTCAACAATTACAGCTGATTAGAAGTTGTGTTACGAGCATGGATCTTCGATTGTGGAAGTTACGAGCTGAAGATCAGTATTTAGAACCGGCTGAAATGTACCGTAAGTGACATGCAAGCTCACAGCGTTTGAATCAGGTAAAATTTTAACATATTTCTGTGTTAATTTGTTTTTGTTGTTTGATTACAGGTGAAACCCAATCTGAATTTAGCATAAAATTTCACCATGGAGGTAAGTTTGTAGAAAACCCAAATAGGAAATACGTTGGTGGGAAGATGAACTACATTGATCATGTAGATTTTAGAGTGTTGAATACTGATGTGTTAGAGGCGATGGTTAAGAAATTAGGATACAATGATGGGTTGGTTTTCCGCATTCATTACAAGGAAGCGTATTGTTCCTTGGATTTTGGTCTTAGGACTTTAAAAGGTGATGTTGACTTAGAGCCTATCTTTGATCATGTGCGTCAAGGAGTCCACATGATAGACATGTATGTTGAACCCCGGAGGTCAACAATATTGGAAAATACAAGTGAAGGTCCTATAGGGGCTAATAAAGCAATTGTTCCAGCATCATTTACAAAATATACTCAGAATGATAGTATGAATGAAGATGAGGAAGAGAGTGACGGAAGTGATCCTGATTATGAGTATGTTGAGGAAGATAATTTGGTTTATGAAATAGAGGTGGATATGCAGAGGTTCAGGGCTAATGTTGACTTTACTAGGGAAGAACTGGATGGTTCAAGTGATGGGGATCATGATGATGATAGAAGCGAAGAAGGTCATCAGCCTGTTGACCTGGAGGTTTTTGAAAGTGGGTCTGATGACAATTCAAGTCTTAGAGATAAGGTTGCTAGGAAGATAAGGAGGAGAAACAAGAGTGCTTTAAAAGGTCCAAATGATTTGCCATTCTATGTTGGTCAGCTTATTGATGACAAGAAAACGATGAATCAGATGGTGAAAAGTTATGCTCTTAAGGCTAGGAGGGATGTGTTTATTCTAAAAATGAATTGTTAAGGTATAGGGTAGTATGTTTTGGAAGCAATCCACCACTACTTGGTCCTGTAAAAAAAATGGGAGAAGAGGGGAAAAATAGTAAATGCACCAAAGTAGGGCAAAAATACAAGCACCTTAAAAGGCATATCAAGCCCACTTGTCCTTGGGCAGTTCACATCTCAAGAAACACGGACAAGGATAAGTGGTGTGTGAAGACCATTCATAATCAACACAATTGTTTGACAACAAGGGCCGTTTCTTTGTATACAATGAGTTCGATTGCCAGAGAGATTCAACCTATAATTGAAAGCAATCCAGACATACCAATTCATGCAATCCAAAGTCAACTGCTTCGGAAGCATCAACTTGAAATATCACTCCATAAGGTCTTCAGAGCCAAGAGGATAGCAACTACGAAGATTTATGGTGATTACCAAGAACAGTATGCTTTGCTAAAGTCATATTGTGATGAACTTCTAAAAGTCAACCCAGGTAGTATAATTAAAATTGATGTGGAGCCATGTGGGAACTCAGCTAGTCCTACAAGGCAGTTTCGAAGGGTTTATTTTTGTTTCGCCTCTATGATGAGAGGATTTAAGATGATTGGAAGACCATTGTTGGGTGTGGATGGTTGTTTCATGAAAGGTCCATATCGTGTACAGCTCTTGAGTGCTGTTGGTATTGATGGAAATAATAGCATATATCCAGTTTGTTATGCCCTTGTTGAGGCAGAAACAACACAAACCTGGAAATGGTTTTTGCAACTGTTGAGAGATGACCTAGGGTATACGGCTGACTCTTGTTTCACCTTCATCAGTGACAGACAAAAGGTAATAAGTTCTTATGATTAATAAATTGCAAAAAACTTTGGTAGCAAAATATTATAATTATTCAGCAAATTGAATTGCATTTTGTATCACAGGGTCTGATTCCTGCTATGCTAGCTGTTTTTCCTAATGGTGAGCACATATTTTGTTTGAGGCACATCCATGAGAACATGAAATCCAAGTGGCGTGGAGATCTTTACAAGAATTTGCTTTGGTCAGCCGGAAGGAAGACATCCATTCCATACTTTAACAAAGCTATGGAAGAAATTAAGACAACAGAACGAGCTATGTATGACTAGCTGAATGAGATCCCATTCACCGCTTGGTCAAGAGCATATTTTTCTGGAAGAGCTAAATGTGATATGTTGCTGAACAACATTTGTGAGGTTTTTAACCGACAAATCCTAGGAGCAAGGGACAAGCCGATTATCACATGCCTAGAATTCATTCGGGAGTACATGACCAAGAGGATAGTTAATGTCAACAAATTGCAAGCAAAGTGTACGGGGCCACTGACACCTCATGCAACTGAGGTGTTCGATGAGATCAAGAAACAGGCTGCTGAAATGTCTGTTCTCATGGTTGATTCAGACAAGTATCAAGTAACAGGTCCGAGATCACAGTGTGTTGTGAATGTCAAACATAAAACTTGTGCATGCAGGAAGTGGGATTTGACAGGGATGCCTTGCAAACATGCAGTTGCAGCTATATGGGATATGTCAAGGAATAACATTGATGCTGGCATACCAGAAGAGTGGGTGGATGATGTGTATTGGCTGTCAACATGGAAGAAAGTCTATCAAAATGTGATAGAGCCAATCAACGGGCCGGAGATGTGGACTCCTTCAGAGTGTCCAACAACACTCATCCCACCAAAGCATCATACACAAGTTGGAAGGCCTAAGAAGAAAAGAAAGAAGGCATTTAGTGAAAAAGAGCTTGAGCAGGAGTTCGACAAAGGAGGTAAAATGACCAGAAAGGGAAGTAGCATCAAGTGTGGTAAATGCGGAAATATGAGTCACAATGTCAGGAGCTGCAAAGGACATGGTGGTGAACAATCAACTGATTCACAGGAATCACACACTGCAACTCAAGGTGCACCAGTTTACAATCTTGATGAGTGATGGATGGTTAGTAAGTTTAGAGTATGTTTGTTTGTTTGTCAAGTTTCTTCAAGACAATGTTTGGTTTGTAACTTTAGACTATGTTTATTTGTTTGATTGTTCAAAACAATGTCAGGTTTGTGAAGACAATGTTTGGTTTGTACCTTTATGTTTGGTTTGTACCTTTATGTTTGTTCAATGTCATGCCTGCTTTGGTTTATTATGGTAGAGTATGGCTGCTTTTGTGACAACTCGTATTTCCGACATTCTTTATTCGCATTTAATGCACGTTGACTCTGACTATATAGTTGTGATATGATAAAACGTAGTGTGTTTGCATGGTTATGTGTTTGTTTGTGGCATGTGAACCTAATTGATTAAATCATTTTGGATATAAAAGCCCATTAAGGACCCGACGAATCAAAGGTGATTCGCCATACAACCTCTCGACGAAACAGGTCCTTGATTCGTCAAACTCATCTCGACGAAACAGGCTGTTTCGCCGAGCCCAGAACCGCTGAAGCCCAGTTCGGGCCCAACATGTTATTTCGAGTTTTAATACGTAAAACAACATCAGTTTCACACTTTTATCATAACAACCGAAACCCTAGCGTCTCTCCTTCTCTGTTGACGGCAATCTAGCGTTCCCTAGCTCTCGAATCCTTGTTTGTTCATCTCGAATCGGTTAGTGTATGTTTGTTAATCGGTTTCATGTTTCTGTGGTGTCTCGATTCATGCTTGTGTATATGATTGATGTGTATTACTGCTGTGATTATAAGAGTATGATGATGATATAGGTTTTGATATGTATGATGTAGTTGGATAATAATCATTCTATACGAAACTTAATACAATCGAATGCTCGGTTCTGGATATTGTTATTATGTTCTGATTCTGAATATAAGTTAGCATCTTGATAGGGTTCAATGATATGATTGTTGGATGTTAAGTTAATATGTTATACACAAAAACTAGGGTTTATGCTAGACAATGATTCTTGGATGATTGAGTTATGATGATTCGTTATGCACATTGACCTTCATATGATTTCTGATATTGATGACGGCTGCTAGCATGATTAGGGTTCTGTGTATATTTGTAACTGCTGCATCTGACGTCTGCGAAACTGACATCCGACGAAACAGAACTCTCGGCGAAACAGAAAGTGTTTCGCCAAGAGTAATAGACGAAATTGAATTATGTTTCGCCAATTAAGACCACGACGAAACAGAACGTGTTTCGTCAAATGTGTGTTTCGCCAACTTATGTGTTTCGTCAATATCTGTGTTTCGCCAACATGTGTGTTTCGCCGAATAGCTGATCTGTGCAGTAACTTGGGTTAATTCTGTTAAGTGTTAATTGGAATATTTAACTGCTGTTAAGTGTAACCATCTTGTATATGATTGTGATTACGTGCTACATGCTTATACATGCACAACTTGAACACAAACTGATTTCACATACGTGCATACTTTAGGACGTGATTGATTACTTGCGAGCATACACTTAGCATACCGAGCAAACCAAGGTGAGTTCACACAGCCAAGGCATGGGGTTCCCAGGTGGAAATGGGATTTGATGAATTGTTGTGTATACTCATAAAGTAGAACCTAACGATCAGATACAACTAGACTAGTAACACTTTCTGAACTGATCTTCGCACACCTGCCAAGGATTGGCCGCGATATTATGACTGACTTCGCACACCTGCCATAGAATGGCCGCGAACTAAACTTACAAATCTTCGCACACCTGCCTGGAGAGGCCGCGATACAAATAAACCTAGTCTAGAATACTTGGGAATAACATTCCCCAATATCTTCGCACACCTGCCTGGAAGGCCGCGATGAGAATTAATACGATACTTTGTAACGAACGAACATACTACTACTCACGCTATACTATTACTGAACTATTAACTGTGAACTCGCTCAACTAGTTGTTGACTCTCTCTTGCATGCCTTGCAGGACCTTAGGTACATATGGAGCTTGCACAGGGAGGAGCAGGTCGTTGTGGGACATGGATCGATGATGCCATGTTAATTATCTAACGTTTGAATTTACGATTTACATTGGGTTTACATACTTATGCTTCCGCTACACACTTGTTGATGTTTGGTTTTGAAAACACCTTTCGTATTGATAAATGATTTTTGGTATTTACTTATATGTTCAATATGATTGGTGGCTTGATCCTGGTCAGTCACGCCTCCAAGCGGTGGTACTCCGCGTGTGGATTTTGGGGGTGTGACAGATTGGTATCAGAGCCAGGTTATAGAGAACTTGGTTTTAATAAAGGAAAAACGATTTTGTTAAAACCAGACTATAACCAGAACAGTGCTCTCAACGATCCACAACGACGCTTCGCTCCACGTGCAAGGCTCAACATTATAGGTACTAGTATTCATGTTACTTTACCTACTTGCTAGAACTACATAGAACTTTGCTCGTGGTATGCTTAGATTACAGAACCCACTATATGCTATTACTTGAGAACACTTGTGTGCTTACTCTCTTCTGTCATCGCACCATTCGCGAACCTGTCTCACTTACGTTATCTTTACTATGAAGATCATGTCTGCACGTATCAACATGACCCAGGACCAGTTGACGGCCCTCATTAACGAACGAGTTACTGCGGCAGTTGCAGCCGCACAAGCAGGAGGTATACCCTGCAGTTACAACTCACACTAGGATCCTTAGATCCTACATTCCTAAATCAACTCTCGTGTTTAAACTTGTCCTAATTCTTTTACACAACAGGTCAAGCACCTGTTTGCACTTTCAAGACTTTCATGGACTGTCGTCCATCCACTTTCAGCGGCACTGAAGGAGCCGTAGGTCTCCTGCACTGGTTTGAAAAGATAGAGTCTGTGTTTGAGATGTGTGAAAGCCCTGAGGCACGCAGGGTGAAATATGCTACCGGTACCCTCGAGGGTTTAGCCCTCACATGGTGGAAAGCTCAGGTCCAAATACTGGGGTTGGTTGCTGCTAACGCCACCCCGTGGAACAATTTCAAGGAGATGATCAAGGAAGAATACTGCAGTCGAGATGATATTCATAAGCTGGAAGTCGAGTTTTTCAACCTCAAGATGACGGGGTCTGAGATTGAAGCGTATACCAAAAGATCGAATGAGCTTGCGTTACTGTGTCCTACTCTGGTGGACAAACGTATTGAACTTTATCTTAAGGGTCTGGTGCCAGAGATCCAAAGTCATGTGACTTCAGCAAATCATGCCACTTACCAGCAGGTTGTTCAGTTGGCACACCGTCTCACTGATCAGGCGGTGGAGCAAAACAGGTTACCTAAACGCATCAACGCTACTGCTACCGCTACCACTTCAGTTACTCCTGCTACTCCCAGCGACAATAAGAGGAAATGGGAGGGGGATTCTAGCAAAGGCTCAGCTACTGTTTAGTCTCAAGCTCAGCAACGCAAGACAAATGACTACCAGAGTCCGAATCAGCAATCATCAGGTAGTCAAGGGCAGAGTGGCTATCGGGGAATTCACCCATGGTGTAGAAGGTGCAACAAACACCACAGCGGAAGATGTCGCAGGGAACAGTGTCAAAGATGTCTTAAGACGGGTCACGAGGCTAAAGATTGCAGGAGTTCTCGACCTGCGAATCAGAACCAGCAACAACAACCACCTGCTCCACGAAATCAGCCACAGCAGCAGCAGCATGGAAACAGGGGATGCTACCAGTGTGGGGCTGAAGGTCATTACAAGCGGGATTGCCCTCAGTTAAACCAGAACCAGAACAATAACAACAACAACAACAATCAGGGCAACGGGAACAATAACAACGGTGGGAACAACAACAACAATGGTGCTAGAGGCCGTATGTTTGTGATCGGTCAGGGTGATGCAAGGAATGATCCCAACGTAGTTATGGGTAAGTTTCTTCTAGACGACTTTTATGTTACTGTACTATTTGATTCTGGTGCGGATACAAGTTACATGTCTTTAAAAGTTAGTGAAATGTTAAAACGTGCACCAACTCTCCTAAACACCAAGCATGTCGTAGAGTTAGCTAACGGTAAAAGTTTAGAAGCCACACACATAGTTAAAGGGTGTAATCTTACCCTCGCTGGTCAGACTTTCTCCATCGATCTCATTCCTATAACCCTGGGTAGCTTTGACATCGTCATTGGCATGGATTGGTTATCTCAACAACAAGCGGAGATCCTATGCAAAGAAAAGGTTATTCGCATTCCTCGTTCTGGCAAAGAACCTCTCGAAGTTCAAGGCGACAAGAGTGGTGTCGTGAGTGGTATTATCTCCTTTTTGAAGGCTCAGAAGTGTTTGCGCAAGGGGCACACTGCTATATTGGCACTCGTTACAGATACCTCGAAGAAAGAGAAAAAGATTGAAGATATTCCTGTAGTACGTGACTTTCCTCAAGTGTTCCCTGAGGAATTACCTGGGTTACCGCCTCATCGTCAAGTCGAATTCCAGATCGAGCTCGCTCCAGGAGCAGCACCCATAGCTCGAGCACCTTATCGTCTAGCTCCAACCGAATTAGAAGAACTGTCAAAGCAGCTACAAGAACTCTTGGAAAAGGGTTTTATACGTCCTAGTTCTTCGCCCTGGGGAGCTCCAGTGTTATTCGTAAAGAAGAAAGACGGTACGTTCAGGATGTGTATAGACTACCGTGAACTCAACAAGGTGACGATCAAGAATCGTTATCCTCTTCCGCGCATAGATGATTTATTCGACCAGCTGCAAGGGTCGAGCTACTACTCCAAAATAGACTTAAGGTCAGGATATCACCAGCTGAGAGTCCGGGATGAGGACGTCTCCAAAACAGCATTTAAAACTCGCTACGGTCACTACGAGTTTTTGGTCATGCCATTCGGGCTAACGAACGCGCCTGCGGTCTTCATGGATCTTATGAACAGGGTGTGCAAACCCTATCTCGACAAGTTCGTCATTGTTTTCATCGACGACATCCTGATTTATTCGAAAAGTCACGAGGAACACGAGCAGCACTTACGACTTATACTAGAACTTCTACGAACGGAACAGCTATACGCTAAGTTTTCCAAATGTGACTTCTGGCTTCGTGAAGTCCACTTCTTAGGCCACGTGGTAAACAAAGATGGGATCCATGTCGATCCATCCAAGGTAGATTCGATCAAGAATTGGCCTGCACCTCGCACACCAACAGAAATACGCCAATTCTTGGGTTTGGCAGGTTACTACAGAAGGTTCATCAAAGACTTCTCAAAGATTGCTCAGCCGCTGACACTACTGACACAGAAAGGTGTTGTTTACCGTTGGAGTAATGCACAGGAAACAGCATTCCAACACTTAAAGGATAGACTCTGTAGCGCACCTATCCTCTCACTGCCTGAAGGCACGGACGATTTCGAAGTCTACTGCGACGCATCTATCCAAGGTATTGGATGTGTATTGATGCAGAGGGATAAAGTTATTGCTTATGCTTCGCGCCAACTTAAGATTCATGAACGGAATTATACGACACACGACCTAGAGCTGGGAGCGGTTGTCTTTGCACTTAAGATATGGCGACACTACTTGTATGGTACCAAGTGCGCAATCTACACTGATCACAGAAGCCTCGAACATATCTTCAAACAGAAAGAACTGAATATGCGACAGCGACGATGGGTTGAACTGTTAAATGACTACGAATGCTCAATCAGGTACCACCCAGGCAAAGCCAATGTTGTGGCTGACGCCCTCAGCCGAAAGGACACCGCGCCTAAGCGCGTGCGAGCTTTACAACTCACTATACAGTCTAGTCTTCCTTCTCAGATACGAGACGCTCAGGTAGAAGCATTGAAACCAGAAAATGTCAGGGCTGAAGCCCTACGTGGCTCAAGGCAACGCTTAGAACAGAAGGAAGATGGTGCTTATTACGTAACAGGACGCATCTGGGTTCCACTCTATGGTAATCTACGCGAGCTCGTAATGGATGAAGCTCATAAGTCTCGCTACTCGGTACATCCAGGTGCGGATAAAATGTACCACAACATCAAAACTACATATTGGTGGCCTAGCATGAAGGCCCACATAGCCACATACGTTAGCAAATGCTTGACTTGTGCGAGAGTCAAGGCAGAATATCAGAAACCGTCAGGACCACTCCAACAACCTGAAATACCACAATGGAAATGGGAACAAATTTCCATGGACTTTGTTACTGGCCTACCTAGATCTCAGCGCGGAAATGATACTATTTGGGTGATCGTGGATCGACTCACAAAATCTGCTCACTTTTTGGCCATCAAAGAAACAGACAAGTTCTCTACCTTAGCAGACATCTACTTAAAAGAAGTGGTCTCAAGCCACGGGGTGCCCACCTCCATCATCTCTGATCGTGACGCACGTTTTACTTCAGAACTGTGGCAAGCAATGCATAAATCTTTTGGCTCTCGTTTAGACATGAGCACGGCGTATCATCCTCAGACCGATGGGCAGTCTGAGCGCACTATTCAAACTCTAGAAGACATGCTTCGGGCATGCGTAATTGATTTTGGCAATGGTTGGGAGAAACATCTGCCACTGGTGGAATTTTCATACAATAACAGCTACCACACCAGCATTAAAGCTGCTCCATTCGAGGCATTGTACGGGCGTAAATGCCGATCACCTCTTTGTTGGGCAGAGGTGGGTGAGAGTCAGATCACGGGTCCAGAAATGGTAGTAGATACTACAGAAAAGATTGCACAAATACGACAACGCATGGCGGCAGCTCGTGACCGTCAGAAAGTATACGCTGATAAAGACAGGAAACTACTCGAATTCCAGGTTGGGGATCGAGCGCTACTTAAAGTTTCACCCTGGAAGGGTGTGGTTCGTTTTGGCAAACGCGGCAAACTTAATCCACGATACGTCGGACCCTTCGAAGTTACAGAGAAAATAGGCAAGGTGGCCTACAGACTGAACTTACCACCTGAACTCAGTGCAGTTCACAACGTCTTTCACGTGTCGAATCTGAAGAAGTGTACGTCAGATGAGACCCACATAGTTCCCTTGAAGGAACTCACTATCGACGAGCGGTTGCACTTCGTCGAAGAACCAGTTGAAATCACGGACCGGGATGTTAAGGTCCTCAAGAACACGAGAATCCCTCTTGTACGAGTTCGTTGGAACTCCCGTCGCGGCCCAGAGTTCACCTGGGAGCGTGAAGATCAAATGGAACTCAAATATCCCCAGTTATTCGGAAACCAAGCAACTACTACTGAGGCTGAAGCTACCAATGCAGAATTTCGGGACGAAATTCCAAATCAACGGGGGGATAATGTGACACCCCAAGAAAACCAGTAATCTTCGCAAACCTGCTCGGGGAGCCGCGATACAATACAGGTAAACAACGTCACACCATTATCTTCCTCAGTAACCGCATGCTAAATTTCGGGACGAAATTTCTTTCAAGTTGGGGATAATGTGACAACTCGTATTTCCGACATTCTTTATTCGCATTTAATGCACGTTGACTCTGACTATATAGTTGTGATATGATAAAACGTAGTGTGTTTGCATGGTTATGTGTTTGTTTGTGGCATGTGAACCTAATTGATTAAATCATTTTGGATATAAAAGCCCATTAAGGACCCGACGAATCAAAGGTGATTCGCCATACAACCTCTCGACGAAACAGGTCCTTGATTCGTCAAACTCATCTCGACGAAACAGGCTGTTTCGCCGAGCCCAGAACCGCTGAAGCCCAGTTCGGGCCCAACATGTTATTTCGAGTTTTAATACGTAAAACAACATCAGTTTCACACTTTTATCATAACAACCGAAACCCTAGCGTCTCTCCTTCTCTGTTGACGGCAATCTAGCGTTCCCTAGCTCTCGAATCCTTGTTTGTTCATCTCGAATCGGTTAGTGTATGTTTGTTAATCGGTTTCATGTTTCTGTGGTGTCTCGATTCATGCTTGTGTATATGATTGATGTGTATTACTGCTGTGATTATAAGAGTATGATGATGATATAGGTTTTGATATGTATGATGTAGTTGGATAATAATCATTCTATACGAAACTTAATACAATCGAATGCTCGGTTCTGGATATTGTTATTATGTTCTGATTCTGAATATAAGTTAGCATCTTGATAGGGTTCAATGATATGATTGTTGGATGTTAAGTTAATATGTTATACACAAAAACTAGGGTTTATGCTAGACAATGATTCTTGGATGATTGAGTTATGATGATTCGTTATGCACATTGACCTTCATATGATTTCTGATATTGATGACGGCTGCTAGCATGATTAGGGTTCTGTGTATATTTGTAACTGCTGCATCTGACGTCTGCGAAACTGACATCCGACGAAACAGAACTCTCGGCGAAACAAAAAGTGTTTCGCCAAGAGTAATTGACGAAATTGAATTATGTTTCGCCAATTAAGACCACGACGAAACAGAACGTGTTTCGTCAAATGTGTGTTTCGCCAACTTATGTGTTTCGTCAATATCTGTGTTTCGCCAACATGTGTGTTTCGCCGAATAGCTGATCTGTGCAGTAACTTGGGTTAATTCTGTTAAGTGTTAATTGGAATATTTAACTGCTGTTAAGTGTAACCATCTTGTATATGATTGTGATTACGTGCTACATGCTTATACATGCACAACTTGAACACAAACTGATTTCACATACGTGCATACTTTAGGACGTGATTGATTACTTGCGAGCATACACTTAGCATACCGAGCAAACCAAGGTGAGTTCACACAGCCAAGGCATGGGGTTCCCGGGTGGAAATGGGATTTGATGAATTGTTGTGTATACTCATAAAGTAGAACCTAACGATCAGATACAACTAGACTAGTAACACTTTCTGAACTGATCTTCGCACACCTGCCAAGGATTGGCCGCGATATTATGACTGACTTCGCACACCTGCCATAGAATGGCCGCGAACTAAACTTACAAATCTTCGCACACCTGCCTGGAGAGGCCGCGATACAAATAAACCTAGTCTAGAATACTTGGGAATAACATTCCCCAATATCTTCGCACACCTGCCTGGAAGGCCGCGATGAGAATTAATACGATACTTTGTAACGAACGAACATACTACTACTCACGCTATACTATTACTGAACTATTAACTGTGAACTCGCTCAACTAGTTGTTGACTCTCTCTTGCATGCCTTGCAGGACCTTAGGTACATATGGAGCTTGCACAGGGAGGAGCAGGTCGTTGTGGGACATGGATCGATGATGCCATGTTAATTATCTAACGTTTGAATTTACGATTTACATTGGGTTTACATACTTATGCTTCCGCTACACACTTGTTGATGTTTGGTTTTGAAAACACCTTTCGTATTGATAAATGATTTTTGGTATTTACTTATATGTTCAATATGATTGGTGGCTTGATCCTGGTCAGTCACGCCTCCAAGCGGTGGTACTCCGCGTGTGGATTTTGGGGGTGTGACAGCTTTAGTAAAAAAATGTGTTCAAACAGATTTTTGGGGGAAGGTCATTCGATTACAAACCAACATTTAGTACAAATAAGATGTCCAAAATACAAACATACAACCGAACAAATCTAGCCTATTTCCAGTGACAATCATCCAAACAAGACCAATCCGAATCAGAACCATGCTCCCCTTCATATGGGTCAAAGTACCAATCATCGTCTTCATCCCAATATGTGTAATCCCATGCATGTTCCAGCACTTCAGGGTCATAATCCTTTGTCGGATCTCCGAATATCTTTTCATAATCAGTTTGTTACTCCATGTAAGGTCTGAGTATCTCAGACTCTTGATCTTCAAAGTATACATAACTGTCTGGTTCTTCGGCTGCAACAACGTCTTCATCCTTAGCAATATCTTTCTCATTCTCAACTTTAACATTCTCTTTGTCAGCCATACCTACAGAATTACATCCAGGCTACCAAAACAAACATATAAGAACTTGAAAAGTAGCATTGCATAAACTTCAAAAGTCATAACCAAAATACAGTTACACTCAAAATACACAACCAAATCCAATTTCTCGACATTAACCTACTTAAGCAAAAAAAATACAACAATCAAGACCCAAGTAATCACAAAGTACATCTTCAGTTTCAACACATCCCCATTCTTGTACCGAGCCAACTGTTCTTTGCACTTAGCCAACTCATCCTTATCTTTAATGCTTTGAATTAAAGCAGGCATTACCTCTTGACAAATCGGACATCCCTGTTCTTCACCAACATCAGCCCATCTGAGGAAGCCACATCCTCCAACCTGTTATCGGACATCATAAGCAACATAAGAATGAAACTTGAGTTTCAATAACCATTAAACAGAAGAAACTTACACATCTAAGATACAATCGACCAGGATTAGCTTTGGAATGTGACTCTTTGAACACTGTTTTCGAACCACAAGGACATATGATGTCTGAAGCTTCACTTTTTCTCATGGTCTCCTTGGATCGCAGCACAGAGGAAGAAGATGAAGACATGTTCAGCGATTTTGGGGGTGGATTGAAGAAGACAGTGAGAGAGAGCGATTTACACAGAGAAATTAGGGCTAGAACCTCTTAAATGAGGAAGAGGAATACGTTGGGGGGTAATTTGGACATTTCATCACTCTCTAACGGGAAGACTAACGGAATGTTGGGCCGGGGGGTAAAAGTGCGACATAAGAGTTAACAGTGGGGGGGTAATTTGCAATTATTTCCTTAGGGGGGGTAGACATGCCAATGACCCCTAACCTCAGGTTGTAAAATTGCAGTTTACTCTTAATAGAAATATGAGCTAAGTTTATTTCTTGCTAACTTTTTCCAAATCCTTGAAAGTACTTGGAGTTGAAGACTTGTAGACGTCAGCCAATCTACGTTTGTTGATTTTATTGGTATCACAACCAGTGGCGGATCTAGGATTCCGACCAAGGGGTAACGTGTTATAAATAAGCCGTAACGAAATCGAAAAAACGTCAAATTTTTCCAAAATGTACACTAATTTTTCCAAATTTTTTCCGGCCAAGGGGTAGCGGGGGTTACCCCTACCAAAGAGGTAGGTTCGCCCCTGATCACAACTGGTGTTAGCGTCATCATCCTTAACACTTGCAATGTGATTTTTCTTTTTGATAAATTCTTTATCATTTACCTAAAACAAATGTCAAAATTAATTAAATAATAATAGAATTAAATATGATGTAAATATTAACGTATTAATACGAATCATGTATTGAAATAAAAAATACCTCAGTTATCTTCATCTTTTCTTTGAGCTTATTAATAATTGACTCATCATCAGTCATGTCTGTGACAAAATACATCTCATCAAAGTTAGTTAGATTATAAGTTGTTATCTGAATTTTAAAAGCAAACATCTTTCCAATCAACTTGTTTAAATCCACGGGAAACATTACTTCTTCAACATCCTATGAATGAAAATATTTTATGATAAAATTAATATAATTTTTTTAGAAATATAATGAAAAAAAAATATAGAAGAAGTAAAAATGGACCCTGACATAGCCTACACAATGCATAGACATAGCCTACACAATGCATTTTTAAACATACTTAACATACTTGCACGATGGATAATTAATGGACGCTTCGATAAACAACATGAATTTTATTCAAATAATTAAAAAAAGAAAATAAGATTATATCTAGCAAAGTTAACAAGTTGAATTTTATACATATGCAATAAAATAATTAAAAAAAAAAGAAAAAAGAAAAACTGAATAAGCAAATATTTTCACGATAACATTATTCATTTAAAACTGGTTAATTAGAACTCCCCTTTGACAGTCGACCGCAACATAAAAATGAGATTGCTGCTGCCTATTTGCTTCGTTGTTCTCTTCAAACCGGCATGGGGATGCTCCCCCTTATTATTTTTTTTAATGGCAAGAAACAATGTGCCAGCGATCATGACACCGGAAGTTGTGGCCAAGGTCAATTACTCGACCGCCGCCAGCCCTTGGCTCTACCAGATGCGCGGAAACCCAACCTCCACCCGCACGACAGTGGAAGAATCGGTAAAACCTCGTCTCCCATCCAAGACGAACCGGCGCCACCCGTATTCTCTCTTCACCTGGATGCCGTAGAAAATAGTAGAGTGAGTGAGAGTCGAACCTGTGTTACAAGGAACACAAAATCTTTCCCCAACCAGGACCTCATTGGCCCTCCCCCTTATTATTAAACTCAACTAATTAATGGGCTTCTTTATAATTCTTTTTAGTCCAGCCCATTAACACTCTTATCTACAATGTAGCCCACTTACAAGTCCTATACAGAAACACGTCTAATTTCACTCCTTCAAATTTCGACTTTTACAAACTCTACTATAAGCAACCCCTTTCATGATAAGGAAGAAGAAGATACTCTATCCTCTTGCAAGCCAAGCCACTATCTTTTCCTGTAAAGTATCGGACCAGTTCGCCGCCACCACGCCACGCCGGTCGGCTCCGACTGCGGCTTGGCTCTCAGCCGCTGCTGAGAACCCTAATCCTAATCCAGAAATCCTAATAAATTTGTAAGTTTATTTGTTTTCCATTTACAATGCAACATTTTCATATGCTTAATTGTTTTGGGTTAATATGGGCAGCTATTTCTTATTGAACGGATCAGGGTGGGTTAATTGAGACAACCCTTTCTAATTAAACGGGTCAGAATGGGTTGGTGTTATTTTCCAAACGGCACGCGTAATAATTACGTTTACATGCGTTAGCATATATCTATTCTGTGAATTGGTTTGCAAATTTGAGATGTTGTTGGAAAGCATTTGTTTTTGTTCACCAAGTGTTTGATAAAAATCCCCAATGAAATCATTAGTTGTAGTAGTAAGTAGTAACTAGTAAGCAGCCTAAAAGAAACTTAATCCATGGTGGGGTTGGTGAATGATTTATTTTTTTTTTTATTTTAAAGTCTCTCTATGCATTAATACATGCTATTTATTGATTTATAATGACAATCATTATAGTTATGAATATATCTTTCTTCTAATTGATAATTGAGATGCCATTGGAGATTGAACTGAGTTGTATGCTCATGAAGTTGTGTGTATTAATAACCAGTTAAGTATTAAAAGGTTCTATTGTGAGTTATCTTTTAATTGTGGTAATACATAAAGGACACAAAGCTCGAACGCTACTCGTTATAGGCTCGGCTAAAAGCTCGGACGAGCCCGAGCTCGAGCCTGAAATAGAGCTCGTTTACTGATCGAGTCCGAGCTCAAGCCTGAAATACAAAGCTCGTCTAGGCTCGCTAGCCTAAACGAGCCCAAACAAAGTTTAAGTTTTTATATTTATAATATAATAATAATGATGATAACATTGGAGAGCTGAGCTTTGTGGGTATGCTTTAAGTTATCTGTCATTTGCATGTTACTATGTCTCTAGCTTTGTTACTTGGTTCTGTATCAAATTCCCTGCAATGTAACTTACATTATGTAAGCTGGGGGAGTAACAATGGTTGTGGGATGCTGTCCAACGATATTTATTTGAATACCCTGTTCAGTTTCCACTCCAAAAGGCCCATGTGGCAGTTCCAAATTAATCAATCTTTTATTTGAAATTGGTTTTGGGGGGGGGGGGGGGGGGGGGGGGTGCTGCGTTCAAGAGTTTCGTTAGTTTGAATATTTTAAGCGATGTGGATGTTGATACAGCATCATCAGCTACTCAAACTTTTTGATCCGCCATAGTGTCACCTGTAACTTTTTGTTGCAAGTATATATACCAAGTGCCATGTCCTGTATTAGATTATTCTAAATCTCCCTTAGGGCTTAGGGTCTTCTTCATGATTCAAACATGAGACAAAGAAGACAGGAATAAAGAACTCCATGAAATTTCATGTCACATATTTAATTAAGCCTGCATTGTCATCCCCTTCTTCTCAGATGTGTGCATTTTTTCTGTTTTATTTTCTTTTTTCTACAGTGAGTCAGTGAGCATGAAAGCCTTAGATAAAACCAACATGAGTTCATTGGGAGAAATACACATTTGAATGTACTTGGTTCGTAGAAAAGAGTCAAAAGACCTGCACGAACAGGGTTCATTTAGAGAGATAAATGTACTTGCTTGGCATATGGCTCATTTAGTGTTCTTTTGATGAGTCAAATTCTATGCTTAAATCCTCATTGCAAAGTGATTTTATTTTTTTATATTTTTTAGAATTTTTTTGATTTCTTTAGAATCTTTTAGATTTTTTTGAATTGTTTTGGTTTTTTAAAATTTTTGATTTTTTTTTATTTTTTTTAGATTTTTTTGATTTTTTTAAATTTTTACAACTTTTTTATATTTTGTGATTTTTTTTTTATTTTTAGAGGTTTTTTATTATATTTTTTATATGGATCGATCCGGAGTGATCCATCCATTTAAAATTGTTTGGATATGGATCAGATCACGATCCACTATGTTGGATCATGGATCGGATCATGATCCATTTATGTTTTTTGGCCCTGGTTCGCGTAACCAGTATTTAAACACGTGTAACCAACGCTTAAACGTGTGGAACGACACTGGGATGTGCGTAACTGGCATTAAACACACGTAACCAAGGGCGTGTGCGCAACTGGCGTCAGTTACTCGTGCAAAGTCGGTTTCGCGTAACAGGGTGTCCAAGCTCTGGTACGCATAACCGCAGTAAAAGCGCGTAACAGACGCCGCACGCGTAATTGACACCCGAACGCGCGTAACCGATGCAGTTACGCGCCGAGCGGCTGGTTAAGTGCGTGCTGGGGCCTAGTAACGTGGCGCTAGACGCGCGTTTCCCGATCCTGGTACATGTAACCAGCTCCGCAAGTGTAACCGGCATTTAAACATACGTAAACTGAGGCATGATTGCGCGTAACTGTTGCTGAAAACCAGAAAGTCAGAACTTATAAGTTGTACAGTAATTTCAAAATAATTATTTTTAAAAGCAACCCTTTCTGACCCGAAACCAGTTCTCACCCGGATCCGTCCCGACCCAAACCAAAATAACCTTTATTAAATCAATCTGCTTTATTTGAGCCGCAACCCAAACCCGCCCGACTCTACTTGTTTGCCGGGCCTAGTTCTTTTGTGTAAAATTGATAGCAGATAAGGGAAAGTTAATAGCGTAGAATTTGACTTAGGTGTTGAAAACAAATGAATTATCTGCTTTTGACTTTGTGGTTCTAACTTTTTAAGTCCAAAGATCAATGTTGACTAGTTAAAAAATGTATGAATGAAAGCCCTTTAGACGATATAGCATCAACTTTGGTTTGAATCACAGTATGCATTGTCAAGGTTTAAAAAGGCTAAAACGGGTATCGAGGCGTTTTCCCTTAGCCTCACGAGGCGTAAGCCTCGAGGCAGGTCGAGGCGTAAGCCTCAAAACATTATTAAAAAAAATTAAAAAAATATATAGATGTCTCATAAAAATCACAAATTAGCATAAAACAAACATCATAACATAAAACAAACATCATAAAATAGTTCAAACAACTTAAACTAGACTAACTAGTAATGTTATGACCTATGCAGTTAATGCGGAAAAATATTGGATATCGGTCAAGGACCGATATTTGAGATATCGGTTATCGCGGTGGGATATCGATGGGATATCGGTAATTTATAATATAATGTGTGTATATATATATATATATAGAACCTATATAATATATGTATATTAATATCTAGAACCTATATAATATATGTATACAACATCTTTATGCACTAACTTGTAAAAGTCTAGGGTTAATTTTGATAAATCTATAACTGGAGGATGAAATTGTAATTCAGTTAAAAGAAAAGGTGTAAACAAGAAAAAGAATGAGTCCCTACTAATAAATAAAAACCCTAAACTTAAGCAGTCGCCGTCTTGTCTATCTCCTTCCCCTGTACGCTCCTCCATCTTCTAAACCTAAAAAACAAACAGCCGACACAGAGCTTCTTTCATTCTACGCTTCAGCAGGGAATCCAAGGTTCGATCAGCAGGGAATCTAAGGTTCGATCAGCAGGTAAGCTTCGATTCACCAATTAGGCCCAATAAAAACTAAATGGGCCGAAAAAAATAGTCCAGAAAACAAAAAACTGATCAATTTGCACAAGTCTGGTGAGGCTTAAGCCTCACCGCCTCGCCTCACCGCCCCACCGCCTCAGACCGCCTCAGACCGCCTCGTGTGGCTGAGGCTTAGGTTTCAGTTCCCCCCTGTGAGGCTAAGCCTTAATTGCGATTTTTCAGCGCCTCACCTGAGGCGTACGCCTCGAGGCGCGCCTCTAATCGCCTTTTTAAACCTTGTGCATTGTAGTGTAGTCATGTACTCATGTAGAAGGAAATTATTGCAATTAAGCTCAAACCAGCATGTTAACATGATCAGTAACAACAGCCTTTCTAACTGCACACAATTCTCAATGTTTAGAAAGTTGTTGATACCGAACTTCTTATCTGATAGTCATTCTTTCTCCTCCGACAGCTCCTCGTAGAAAAAAAAAATGCTATCTTCAGTCCAAAACCCCCGCATCCTCCTCCTCCACTGTCGGCGATCTAAACCTCTTCACCACCACTACCACCACCACAATTACGCCAAATCGATCCACGCCACCCCTCTAGCCCACCCCATTTCCGCATCGCTACCCACCTCTCAGATCCAAACCTTCCAAAAATCCGTTCTTTCCCGTGAGAAAACAACCCGTCAATTCGCCGAAGAGTTTCTCATCCGTCTACGCCTTACCGAACCCCATGTCAAGAGCTTCCTTCACGTCTCAGAAACCGTTTTAAACGAAGCCGATGAAATTGACCGGAAGATTGATCGAAACGAGGACGTGGGCCCCCTCGCTGGAGTATTGGTTGCGGTCAAAGACAACATTTGTACGGCAGACATGCCTTCTACTGCCGGATCCAAAATATTAGAAAATTATCGGCCGGCATTCGATGCGACTGCTGTTAAGAAGTTGAAGGAGAGTGGTGCCATTATTGTTGGGAAAACTAATTTGGATGAATTCGGAATGGGGAGTACCACTGAAGGATCAGCTTATCAGGTTACGGCTTTATTATTGATTTATTTCCTCTTTTCCCCAATTTTATACTTGTAAATTCTATTGACATAAAGTTTTTGGTATTTTGCTACTTATTAGGTTACTGCAAATCCATGGAACCTTGAATGTGTACCAGGGGGGTCATCAGGCGGCTCGGCGGCGGCTGTTTCTGCTAGGCAGTGTGTAGTATCATTGGGAAGTGATACTGGTGGAAGTGTCCGGCAGCCGGCATCGTTTTGTGGTGTTGTAGGGCTAAAGCCGACATATGGCCGTGTGTCACGATACGGGCTAGTGGCATATGCGTCATCACTGGATGTTATTGGTTGCTTTGGCTCGTCGGTTGCTGATGCCGGACTTCTTCTTCAATCGATTTGTGGTCATGATAAACTTGATGCCACTAGTAGCAAACGGGTGTGTTTCTTATAAGTTTTAAGTTCTACCCTTGATCTTGCCATTTAGGGTCTGTTTGGTATGGGGTAATGGAATAGATGAGAGAATGGAATGGACGGGGTAATGGAATGGACAACGGAATGAAATGGATCATTCCATTCCATTGTGATGTTTGGTTACTCATATGTGAATAGAATGAATCATTACCTTGTACAATTTGATAAACAAGATGAAGTAACGAAACACAACTGTATTAAAAACGACAAAAATATAATAATAATAATAATAATAATAATAATAATAATATATTAATGATAAAAAATTAATAATAGATTTTTTAAGTATATTAATATTAGTATGAATATTAATATATATAAATACAAATAAAAGTATAAGTATAATAATAATAATAATAGTAATAGTAATAGTAATAGTAATAGTAATAGTAATAGTAATAGTAATAGTAATAGTAACAACAACATATTTCTTTCCATTCCTTGAAGGAATGGAAAAAAAACACCTACATACTAAGGAATGGAAATTATTATATTTGGAAGGAGTTACATTCCTTTGGAATGCTCCATTCCATTACCACATTATAACCAAACATGCTTCTTTTCATTCCATCAGAATGATCCATTCCATTCCAGCTTCCATTCCTTCATACCAAACGCTACCTTACAGTTTGTTGATGTGTTTCATATGAAATGATTATTGCAAATTTTGTTTACAGGAGGTTAATGACTTCACATCTCAGTTCATTTCGAAAGATTATTTTGAATCGCAACCGTTAAAAGGATTAAGGGTTGGTGTGATTTCTGAAACGCTTGGTGACGGAGTTGATCAAGAAGTTGTTTCATCGATCCGTGGTGCTATATCTCATTTGGAAGAATTAGGATGTAGTGTAACAGAGGTCCTGTTTATCCATTAATGGTTTATATAATTTAATCTTTGAGGTTGTCTAAATAAACAAGTAATTTAATATATTTTTTCTTAAGTTTTTAATGAATTGCAGGTTTCTTTGCCATCTTTCTCTCTAGGATTGCCTGCATACTATGTTCTTGCTTCATCTGAGTCATCTTCAAATTTATCGCGCTATGATGGTGTTAGGTATATATATTTCTCGTTATCTTGTTATTTTGTGCACTTAATTGCCATCTTTTAACTAAAAAGCATAAGTTTTTTATTTTCAGGTATGGTAATCAAATTGTTTCTGATGAACTGAGTTCCCTTTATGGAGGTTCTCGTGCTAATGGCTTTGGTCCAGAGGTATAAAAGAAAATCACATTGATAAGCTTTTCTTATAAGTTCAACTGTTTAACATTATTATAACGAATAAATGATTTTTTTAATAATTTTTACAGGTAAAAAGGAGGATTTTGATGGGGACATATGCCCTTTCAGCTGGTTATTATGATGCTTATTACAAGCGAGATCAGCAGGTATTCTCTTGATCTTATATTTTGTAATGTTGACTAATTTGTTAATCATGGTGATTTGATGATTTAGGTGAGAACTGTAGTACAGAAAAGCTTCAAGGCAGCTTTAGATTCACATGATATTCTAATTTCACCAGCAGCTCCATCTGCAGCATATAAAATTGGTAATTACCAAATTACCCACTACGATCACCTTAGTAATCATATGTGAGATTATAATCATGTAACCACTGTATTTTTCTTCTTTGATACACAGGTGAAAAGAAAAACGATCCACTGGCAATGTATGCTGGGGATATCATGACCGTATGTCCTTACAAGTTTCCCTTTCGACATCTACATTTTATATATTTTTTGAGTAAATGACATAGATGGTCCCTATGGTAAGGTGAAGTTTTGGTTTGGTTCTTTCTTTTGAGAAATTAAACGCTTATTCTAGGGATATGGTGACTCGTAACAAGTTTGGTCCTTTTCACTAACTATGTTAGATATATGAAAAGACATTTTTACCCTTTTAGTTAAAAAAATTAAAAACCTTAACACACCTCTTCACTGTTGTAGCCCCTGTCACGCCCCTGTGACAGTGAAATCAAGATCTTTAGAATCATTCTCGATTTTTATCCTATTTAAAAAAAAGCAGTACGAGGGTATACAGTTATTTCATATGAAATTAACGGACTTTTCTCGTCAGTTAGTGAAAATGACCAAATGTGTTGTTATGAGTGAAGAATGGGGACCACGGATTTATTTTGTGAAAAGAGAGGACCAAAACTGAAATATGGCCTTACCAAACATCACCATCTGTGTAATTTACCCTTTATTTTATAAACATTTTAGCTTTAGATTCTTATGTTTGCTTTCAAATACAGGTAAATGTGAATTTGGCTGGATTGCCAGCATTGGTTTTGCCATGTGGCTTTGTTAAAGACGGCACTGCTAGCCTTCCTGTCGGCTTTCAAATGATTGGCGCTGCATTTGATGAGGTCGGGCTATTTTCTTGATACCATTTTTTCCATATTCACACGTATTCGGCATCATGAAATTAAAATAGTGATATATTTACTTTGGTTTAACATGATTAATATTATAAATGCAGGAGAAATTGCTTAGAGTTGGTCATATCTTTGAGCAAACTCTTCAAGGTTACAGCTTTATCCCACCACTGATAGCAGATGAATTTAAAAGCTAGCAACAATTGTTTTAACTTTTAAGCATGGAGGGATGCTCAAAAATGCCGAAAAACTTGATGGCTATCTCATGTTTCCCTTTGACCGCACATGTACATTTTTTTACTGAATAAAACTATGTATTCATTTGTTTAAAGAAATTAGGAAATTTTTGTTATGGTATACCTATTTGGTCCAGTTCTGTGAATATGAGCAGCTAACCAAGATTTTTTAGCTTCAAGAAAAGAAGACTTGAAATATCTCATTAGGTTGAAGTAAGGAGATCACTAAATAGGGGTGTTTCAAGACGGTTGAAACCGATTGAATCGCTATAAAAAGTCGGCCCTTATGGTTCACTGTCCGGTTTTTGTGGTTTTGACAGTTTAATAGTTTGGTTTGAAACTTAAATTGACCATGTGAACAGATCGGCCGTTTGACCTCTATTATTTACATATTTCTTTTTACTTTTGAAACATGTAGTAATGTGTATGTAGTATATTAGTTCAAGCAGCATAACCTGAACTGTCGAACTGCCAAACCAGTTGGTTCGACCAAAAATATTAGCTCAAGCAGCATAACCTGAACTGCCAAACACGGTTGGTTTCTTGTTCCAGAGCTTTAGATTTTATGTCAAAAACCCGTCGAATTACATTGTAAACACCTGTAATATTACATGTAGAAGCGTATGAAGAATAACATTCTGAAGTCTGACATTTCATTATCCTTCAACAGCCAGATGCTATTTCCAATTTTTTCAAAAAGTAAACATAACTAGAAAATGAAATAAAGAAAAAAAGGAGCAGCCCCACCTGTACCGCCTTTCATCGACACAAACGCCTCCGCCACGCAATCGACATCAGTAGGCTATGTTTCTTTATCTATATTTATTGCATTTTGTAAGATGACATATACCCCATGTATTTCATGATTTTAAATGCTTGTCAGGAAATGATGATGACTAATCTATTAAATGAGTTGACTATATTGACTTCTCTACAGTAGTTCTACACTCATATCATGAAGCATATACCTTTCTCCATAGGCTGATCATCTTGTGTGTGTTGGTTAATATCATGATGGCAGCATGGATCATCTGTTATTGTTTTGCCTTATTTCTCATCTTAAATTGCTACTCAACCACTGCCCAGCCGCCTGACGACTACCCTACTGCTAATCTTTCCAGCACATGGACCAACACTGATTCTTTTTTTAATCCCGTGTTTCCTGGAAAGCGTTACACTTATTATCTCGGTGGTACCATACAGATTCGAACTGTCCTCCTTGGAGGATCATTTGGGCCCACATTTGCCTGTGGTTTCTACTGCAATGGAAACTGCACTTCTTACCTCTTCGCTGTCTTCATTGTTGTAACTGAAAGAGAGAGTGGTTATTTTTATGTTAATAAAACTCTCCCTCAAGTCGTTTGGTCCGCAAACCGAGACTCTCCGGTTAGTATAGGTGCAACACTGAATTTCACTGCAACCGGAGAATTGGTCCTTCAGGATGTCGATGGAAGCACAGTTTGGAGTACAAACACCGCCGGGAGATCTGTTGTTGGTATGAACTTAACTGATGATGGAAACCTAGTGTTGTTTGATGTCAATGGCTCTATGGTTTGGCAATCTTTTGATTACCCAACAGACTCTTTGTTGCTGGGGCAAAGACTGTTTCAAGGACAGCAACTGATACCTAGTGTTTCGGATACCAATTGGACGGCTCAAAAAGGTTTGTTTTCTCTTCAAGTAACTGATGAAGGTTTGTTTGCTTATGTGGGATCAAACCCACCTCAAGTCTATTATGAAAGAACAGGCTTTGACAGCTATACAAATAAAGAAAGAAAATACGTTAGGTTTTTGAATGGGAACTTGTCTTTTTTCTTTTCTTCTGCTGATCAGTCAGATTATTCAATTGATATACCAGTTGCATCATCGGCTCAATATATGAAATTCATGCCTGATGGGCATTTGAAAGTGTTTGAATTGAAAGAAGGATGGTCGGAGTTGGCTGATCTACTTACCGATGAAGAGTATGGAGAGTGTACTTATCCTTTAGCTTGTGGGAGAAATGCCATTTGCTCAGATAAGCAACAGTGTAGGTGTCCAGCCT